>CM057000.1:74960425-75380185 GCA_029891345.1 Dryococelus australis
AGATTGCTCAAGCTTCATTCCCAGCACTAGCTGCTCGGGTTCTGACCACTCAGCTATCGTTTAAGCTCCTCTTACGATAGGGTTTGCTTCCAGCGCTGGACCACTCGGAATCCAATGTTACGTTAGTTAGGATCTCTCCCTGCTTTGTACCTCGCAAAACCCATTCGCCCTGCAGTGCACAGACATGTCTGTTGGTAACCATTTCCTCAAGTCCTTCTCAGGACTCATCCTGATACTACCTTGCTTAGCATTCCCAGCTACGTGTCAGTTTCTGTATGTTACATTGTCCCACATGATCTACATGTCCAACAATTCAAGAGGAGATCACTTAGAACCTTCAGCGCATCACACTTTGCATTCTGCACTGGTTGCCTCTACCGGCCAGTTCAGTAGTGTATTCTAGCTTCCCGGCCTAGGCTCGTGCAATGGACAAGGAGTTAGGGTGCATTCACCATGTGACTTTCCTTACTGAAGTAAAACATGGGTTGGCCTTCACTTTAAGTTCGCTGAGTTCAAACGGATTTTAGACGAGCATGCCCGCACATTTGGACAAGTAGGACAATAATGCTAAACCCAGAGTATACAACATGAGATTTGGACCAGTCCAGATGCTCCTGTGTATAACCGTCCATTCTGAGTGTCCGTCAGGAGGCGACACTTAATAATGACCCAAATCCAAGAGATGAAACAGCAAGGGATAGTGGAGTCATCAGACTCACCGTATAATTCACTCATGGTATTGTTACCTAAGAAGGACGGCTAGCTGTGTTTCTGCATGATTTATAAGGACTTTCATGACATGACACACCCAGTAGCACCACCCGCAATCAGCCTAACGTACACCTTGAAGGACATAGGAGAAGCCAAAGTCTTCAGTACCCTTACATGCAGTCTTGTGTGATGATTCTGATCGTCACTGTATATTTTTTGGTCTTGTAGTCATTTTTTCGTCATGGTTGGCAATGCTTGTCATTATAGGTAGAGCAATGTTTGGTAACTTTAGCATTTATATTTTACCATTTTTCTTATTCCATATTTTAGGCCGACCTAAACCTATAGTTATTTATTAGCATTTATCTGTCCATAGTTTTTAATAATTTTTATTGATGTTATTGTTTTAGATTAATAGGTTTTAATTAGAGAAGGGCAGTTTGATACTTCAATACCTCGATACTGGGCTGTATCGAGTATCGCGACATGCATATCAATACTTTTATTCAATAATTTTTATTGACATGTATATGGCTTGGCTACTTGGTCCGCCATTTTCCCTATTGTCACGGAGCGGCACCATTAATTTTGTTTTTGGCAGTTTACTAGTTTCGGAAAGGCCTTGAAGTGTCGTATTTATTTAATGAGTCAGCTAATTATTTTGTATCATGGCAAAGAAACTTGTAGTAAGGATTGCAATATAACAACATGTATTCAGGAGTTGCGAATAGGAGTTACGAACATTAAGTCAGTGTGCATTGTAAAACATGTTTTGAAAGTATATATTGTAAATTTGTGCTGAGCCAATACCAATACCCAATGTTAAATATCTGCTGATATTAGTAATATCGGCCTGCTGGAACTGATTTTATTTTCAGCCGATTCTGAGACCCAATATTTTCCGTTAAACCCAGAGAATGATAGGGTTGTAATGTTGAAGTAAAAAGGGTTCAACTGCTGTAGTTTTTAGTCAGCAGTTGCAGTTCTTATTCCAAGTGTTAAACTGACAGATTGTCACTCCAGGACAGCAAAGGGCAGAAGGGACATGCCTCCCTGCTGTAAGATAATCATCTACAGGAAGAGGAAAGAGTGTAGGAAGAGAGAGAGAGAAATGCCGCTCCCACTCCACTGTGGCCACCTGCTGTGACAGGTACTTTAGGAGATAATCATTTACAGGGTCGCCGAATTACCAGCTTGCAGGCACCACACTTCAGTTACACCATGTCGTATCAGAATTTATAACTCTTTTAAAAGCAATGATTCTGACTTTCATAACACGGGAACTGGTAGTGCTTCAATTTTACTGTCAGTAAAATAAGGGAGTGTTGAATTTATAAACTATACACATTAATAATTTTTAATTTTCTCAATATGAACAAAGTTGAATTATGCTGAGAAATGAGATACACGGCCTTGTAGATTTAATATTTTTTATTTTATTTGTTTAGAAGATAAATTGCTTAAATTGCCAGGAACAAGATTTAAAAATAAATCACTAAAGCATATTTTGGTGCCGTATTTAATCTCTGGATTTTGAAGAATTAATGTGAAGTTAATTTTCCAAATGTTCTGTATGTTTTCTTAAAGCATTAATAGTACATTGTGTGACACTGACTTTAACACAGATATTCATGAGTTTCCTAAAATACTTTTAGTGCTAGTAGAAGTCTTTCAGTTCATTACATATACGTCCATTATATCGGTATTGGATATTGGTTGTATGAGCAGGAAGTATCTGTTTCTGCCAGTATCGATAAAAACCTGCACTATTGTAAATAACGTATTTTGAAATGGTTTGACACCTGCCGCTTATACCAACTACCAATCACAATTACGACTCATCTCACTGGAAACCTAGTATACTACTACACACATGAGATTCAAACCCCGCACCAACCCGTGCATGGAAGTTGCAGCCTGCCACAATCCTGAAGGGCAACCGAACACGTGGAGAAGAGGGATTGCGCATCCCCCCCCCCCCCGCTCCGTGCTGAGAGCCTACAAGTCATCAGCCACCTCGGAGCATGTCCGAGCGCCACCGAAGATACGCGAAGGCCGACAGATGACTAGAGAGTGCTACCCCCACTCTGGCCTCGGAGCAGAGGGACGTCAAGCGCCCTCCCCTGCGGCTGCTGCAACACGCGCTACCCTCACTATATAAGTCAGTGTGCAGCGGACCTCGCCAGTTGTTCATGTCAGCCTTCGTGCTCGCTCCACCATTTCCAGTGCTGGGGCCCTCCGACTACTGTTAGATCTTCAGCAGCCCTTCCAGAGGCTGTCACCAACCGCTTAACACTCTTCAGCAGCCACCACTGGCTGCTACCATTGCCGTCACCAGTAGAGCTCTGCAGCACCTGCGACCAGACGCTCCAGTGATGCCAATCGCAGATAGGTACCAGAAGCTTTCTGTAGCTACCAGACATTCCACACTACCACGCTACTAGAGAATTGGCTTAACTTCTTTGTCTCCTACAGACACCCCGGTTACAGTTTGTTTTGTTTAAATTAATGTTCGACAGTTTTCATTCACTTTCCCGAACTAGCCTAGGACCAGGTCACCTACACCTGGCTAACACAGGTTTACTTCTAAGTCACCCGTCTGCTTGGCAGGAGAACACGAGTCACTGTGTTTACTAAGCAATTACTAAAAACACAGCTTTGTTTCTTCTGACTACGAGTCTCATTCATAGAGTACTTTTGACCCAGCTGCTAGGAGAACCTCGAGTCAAGTATCGCCGACTGAGAACTTGAAATTGTTACTACAAACTACCTATACCTGGAGACTCCCCCTCAGACGGCTCCAGTTCTGATACACACTTATTAGACGACCATCTATTTTATTCATACCAAGCATACATACAGGTACTGGAGGAGTAGGATAGAGGAGTCGCGATCACAAGCAACACTTACCAACCAAGGAGAGACAGTACGCCTGTACCGGAGCACCTGGGTGCTGGCGGGGTATTTGTTCAGGTGCTACGGCCTGGCCTTGGTTGGGAAATTCACACCCAATAGTAGCAGTGGTAGCCCACATGGCTTCAATGCTTCGTGTTCGCCTGCTAAGGTGGGGGGCCTTCTGAGGCACCTGGCTTGTGCTACCAGCCACTACTGGGCAACACTATTCTAGGGTTACTCGTGTCCGTGGTGCTCGTCTCACAGTTCTCTGCAGCCAAACCTGATCTATGCCATTTAAGGTGAGACACAGCGCAAGAAGGGAGGAACAAAGAGTTGCTTGTCTTGCTGCCAAGCAGCCGGGTGGTTTAGTTTCCCCTACAGCAGGCTGACAGGTAGAACAAGACTACACCAGCATCAACTGTCTGCAGCCAACCACCAGTCGTCATCAAGACAATAGTAATTAAACCCTGAACGCACAACCAACCTACGTGCAATCAAAGCCACACGACCGTGATCCAGCCTTAGTTAATCGGACACACGTCAGGTTATTAGAATGATTTTAATGTACGTGATCTAAAATCTGCAGTTTCAGTTCATTTTGCAGTGTAACACGTGTATTGTATGGAAAACAAACTTCTCCAAAAATATTTACTTCCCAAATGTGTTTAATATTCGAATTACCGTACGAACTACATATTTATCACGTTTTATTTCGGTGAGGTTAAAACTTGCCAGGATATTAAATAACTTGAATGTTTCTTTCATACAAGCAAATTTTCCACGTGTCCACTAAAACAATATTTAATTAAAGATGATACAGGCCGTGTCCGAATTGACAAATTTCGTTATTTAGTTATGTTGTCAATTCAGAATTTGGAAGATATCAATTTGGACGTTGTCGACGGTCACGTATTTAGCAGTCGTGGCTACACATTATTACATTAATAGTGCAAAATATGTTTATCTAAATTTAATGATTAAAACAAATGCAATATTTCTGCAATCATCGCTGGAATACTATGAATATGTTAATAAATAAGAAAATAATAAATTATGCAATAACAACTTTAAAAAAAACTGTAATGTGCTGTGTGTGTGCGTGCGTGCTTGCCCGTGTGTGTGTGTGTGGTTTTTTTACCAAAAATTTGAGTTGATTTCCCCCCCCCCCCCCCCACCCCGGAGTATCGAGTATCTTAAATATCAAGGGTATCGAGCTAAAAACTGTATTGATTATTGTGTATTGAAAACATGGTATCGTCCCACCCCTAGGTTTAATATTTTATATTGAGTATTTATCTCTACGTCTATGTGTAAAAGTCGCCTAAAGAATGTGCCTTCCGCACTGCTCTGACGTATAGGCTGCATGGTGTGGGGAAGGAGGTATGGCGTACTGGGCAGTCGGCGATCAGCTGTTCACAGAAACGGTCGCCCCAGAGGCGAAGGCCAGGCAGTGAGTGTGCGCGCTCTATAGTAAGTGAATTAATCACCGGTATGAACAGAACAGTCGGCTTACAAGTGTGTAACGTGTGTGTGGCTAGTGAACCATATAAATTATTTACAGTTACGAATTACTTGCACACAAGTACGGACATGGTTGAAAACGTATGTGTTTTGCAGGACGAAGGATTGCTCGTCTGTTAATGAAATGGTGTTAGCTGGCTCACGTAACTTTTATTGCTGTAAAGTCAACGTGCCTGTTGAGCAGTGTATATTGCAATTTTCCTTGTGGAGCAAAAAGACTGCGTATTTAAATTGTGCCACCATCCGAGAGTGATAAACTTTGTAGCTGTGATGGTAATCATTATGTCATTCGCTACAGACATGTGCGTGAGGAAGACACGTAATTTTTCTGAGTATAAAGAAACAACTTTATTCACATGTGTAGTCAGCTGATGTGGAAACTACACCGTGATTCTATGTCACTGGGGATGCCGAGCGCCGCTGCAGTGTCCCGGGGGTCCTATTCTACAGCATTACGGCACCGTACATTTGGAAGCATGTCACCATGCCTGGTATCCTGTTCAACGGAGTTTCCTGCTGGAGGTTCGTCGCCGAAGGCACGCTGTTTTGCGTGTCTCGTTTTCTGGAGGTATAAGGCGATGTCGTTAATTTTTGTGCCCGGAGGTTTTCGTGGGTGATTGCATCTGTGACATCAATGGTTTCAAATACGAACACAAAGCCAGTGCGATGCCCACCCTGAGGGCGATTTTGAGGTGTACGTTTGGTAGTAAAATCCAGGGCCATCAAATTGTGTTCTATAATAATATTCTTTAGAGTTGGTGTAACTAATGAAATTAAAGGCCGAGAAAAACTTTTGTGGTAAATCATTTGTGGAGTTGTTATAGCCAAACATTTTTAATTGCATATGTGTCCCACAAACACAAATATTTTGTGTTAACCAAATTACGTACAGTTTCATATATCAATCATAATGAAACGTAATGTTGGCGATATGGCCAAATATTTTAGAGCATATTTTAATTATATTTATGTGTGCCATAAAGGTGAAAGTCTTGTGTAATCAAAGTGCATGCAGTTTGTTAAAAAATGGTAGTGAAACGTTGATGTGTGCAGTGTTATTAGTATGTGGCATGGTCACAGTGGCTTTAGTTTGCACAAATCATCACATGCGTTTGGTGGCTTTCTTTACTCCAATGGATGCTTCCTGTTGGAAACTTTCATGGGGCACGTTGCCCTACATGCTGAAACAAAATCTCATTCTGCCTGGTTGGCTAGTCTGAGTCAGTCGTCTACCTTTTTACTTACTGCCAGTTTGTATGTCGAGATGATGGGGTTACCTGGTTTACCCTGCGATTCTTCGGCTGACTGGAGGATGGTGATCAATTGCAGGCGGGATGGTAATCCGGGTGCTTACGGGTAAGTGGAGTGAAGACCGTATAAGTTAACAAGAGTGAGGTCGGTCTCTCCTGAAGCCCTACTGAGGTGGCGCAGTCTAGTTCCGCCTGTCAGTCCGCTGTGGGTGGTTCTAAGACAGTCCACTGCTTGGCAGCAACGTGAGCAATCCTTTGCTCCTCCCTCTGTGAACCGTGCCTTACGTTAAATGGCATAATGTGTCAACCGCTGCTGAAGGATACTGGTCGTGCACCACAGACGCGGAATAGAACCCTAGAATAGTTTATTCCCAGTACTCGTTAGTATCCTGAGCCCGGTGCTTCAGAAGGCCCCCCACCACTGGTGGGTAGACCAGAAGCATTGAAGCTGAGTGGGCCACCACTGCTTCTACTGGGTGTGGTATCCAACCAAGGCCAGGCCGTAACACCTAAGTAAATACCCCCGCCAGCACCTAAGTGCTCTGGTAGGTATACAACTCAAGACGTACTGTCTCTCCCTGGTTGGAGGAGTTATCGTTTAAAGTAGGATGAAAAAGCGGTCACTCAACCTCAGCTGCGGGTGTTGCACCAGATGAGGGGTCGTGGGAGGCATCGAAGGTCTCGACATCTCGTTCATCAACGGCAGATTGAGCGAGAGGCAGAACGGGCCTCTCATCCTCAATGGCGCTGACGGGTTGACTTACCTGCGTGTCAGAGGTCGGGACGGAGCACTTTCATTGACTATGCTCGATGTCGGCTGCAGGCGTGATTCTCCGTCGGCAGGAGTTGTGGTCGGCTTCGTAGAAGCTGGGACGACCTTGACCACTACTCTGGACGTTTCTTTCACTGCAGTAGGTACTGGTTCCATGGTGTCTTCCAGGCTCACGGCTCATGTGTTATCTGGTGGTCTAGTGGTGGCCTCCGGGCTCACTGCAGGAGCGTTGTCCGGTGGTATAGTGGTGTCCTCCGGGCTCACTGCGGGAGCATTGTCTGGTGGTCTATTGGCGGCTGATAGTTCATCCTCGGAGCCAGAGATCGACTTCGTAGAAGTTGGAATGGTCTTGATCCTTGGCTTCGGAATTGTACTAGGTGGAGGGGTAGGTGCTCAGGTTGTTTCTACCCCCCTCACCGATGGCGGTTTCGATCACTCGCTGATGCGGCTCTGTCTGCAGGGTGTCTGGCGGTAGTTCTGGCTTGGGGGCTACGCCATGACACTTTGGAGCAGCTCTGGATTGCTTTATCGCGTTTAGCTGCTACTTTCTCCGCATAGCTACTTTTGTGTTAAGGGCAGTGATCTTACGGAAGCTGCCGCTCTGTGTTGGTCTACGTCCGGCCTCCGTGGTGCTACATAGCTGTGCTCCCTGTCTGTCTGCAGGTCGCGCCTCTAGGTAGTGGTTCATCCACGTCTTCAGAATGTCCCGGTGTTTCATCTATGAGGTCGCCGTCCTCAGGTAAGGACATGGTACCTGGAAATGGTCGGATTTGGCCTCGAGTGGCCTTCTGGATCCGTCCTCGCAAGTCTTCGGCCCAGTAGACGTCTCGCTTGCCTACTATGTGGTACGGCCCATCCCATTTGTCCGTGAGCCCAGCACTGAACAGGTTACTGGCCTTGCTGAGGGGATGTGTTTTCAGCAGAACGGCTTCCACTAAATTAAACTCGTGTACCCCTGTCTTCGGTAGAGGGTACTTCAGTCGGATATAAGCATCCTGGGCCTTCTAGGCATTGGCGGTGCGGGTTAGCGTGGCTAGCCAGATGTCCTCTGGCTGAGGCATGTCGGTGGGTTCGCTTTCCCACTGCCAGTCACCTGGTCGGCACACTGTTTGACCCAGGAGGAGTGCGCTTGGGTTTGTATCAACCGCTTTGTTGGCTCGATGATACAGGGCAAACAAGATGGTTGGGATATGTTTATCCCAGTGGTGGTGGTGGTCGTTCCCCACACTGATCTGGAAGCACTTCTTCATCTCCTGGTTCCTCCGCTCAGTGGAGTTGGCCTGAGGGTGGTATGGAGGTGTAGTCCACATTTCTACCCCCCCCCCCCCATCCCTGACATACTGACTGCCATTGGCGACTCGTGAACTGAGTGCCATTGTCAGTTAATATGGCCTTCGGGTATCCCCAGCGTTGGAATATTTCTGCCTCCATCTTTCGCACTATAGGGGCTGTTTCCTGGTTGGGTAGAAGGAAGGCCTCCATCCACCTGGAGAACTGATCGGTAACAACTAGGAGGTAGCGGTTTCCCTCGTGCTATGTGGGTATGGTCCCATCAGATTGACGGCAATGTGCGTTGAAGCCATCTTGGGTCTCCATGGTCATGCCGTAGGAGGGGGAACTGGGTACATACTGCTGGATGTCGCTACTTATCCTGTCCCAGTTATAACAGATCCCGATGTCCAGCTGGGTTTTCCTCATACCCTGGTGTCCAGCTTGAGGGTGGTCATAGTGACGCCAGCATATATTGGCGCGTATTTTCCGTGGAACCCAGATCTTCCGAGGTGCAGTGGGTTGACCATTACGCGTCCACACGACATCATGCCTTAGTTCGAACCGTCATGGCTGTTCCCGTAGAAGGTGATGTATGTCAGGGTCCTCCTGCTCGCTCAACATGATTTGATGACGGTTTATTTGTAGCTGAAGGAGACAGATTTGTTCTTCCAGACTTCGTTCAATCTGAGGAGTTAAGGGACATCATCTCCACTTATTCCTCCTCAGTTTTCTCCTCCAGTGTTGGGAAGTGAGACAGGGCGCCTGGTAGGTCGTTCTTCTTACCTGAGCAGTGTTGTAACTGGAAATCGAATTCTGTGAGAAACATGTCCCACTGCCCGAGTTTGGCCTTCGCATTTCTTGACTCGTGTAGACATTGGAGGGCTTTTGAGTCAGTACGCAGGATGAAGTGCTGACATTCGAGATAATACCAATATTTTGTCACTGCCCAGATGACCGCCAGACATTCCTGCTAGTTTATGTGGTAGCGTTGCTCAGTTTCGTTTAGCTAGGTTGAGGCATACGCTGTCACATTTGGGTGGCCGTCCGTGTCTTGCTGATATAACACTGCTCCTAGACCGTTCTTACACGCATCTGTTTGCAGGATCAGGGGTTGATCTCTTTGAGGACAGTGGAGCTGTTGTATGTTAGCGAAGCTGGTCTTCAGATTGTGGAACGCTTGCTGTTGTTCTGGTCCCTATCGCCAACATGTGTCCTTTTCTAGGAGTGGGTGGAGTGGTGCCATGTGTTGCGCAATATTTGGTACGAAATCCCTTAGCCAGTTGCACAGACCATGGTACCGATGGAGTTGTCTTTTGTTTGTGGGTTCCTCTGCCTTTTTAATATCTCGTATTGAGTTCTGTTGTGGAAGTTTCCCTCGGGAGAGATGACATGCCCTAGGTAGTCTATTGACGACTTGCCAAAGTAGATTTTAGATATCTTGCAGGTCATCCCATGGAGTTCTAGGTGCTCAAGAATGCATTGTAGGTGTTAAAGGTGCTCCTCCCAGCTATTTGAATAAATGATTACATCATCAAGATAGGCAAAACAGTACTCTCCAATGTAACCTGTCAATACCTCTGCAGACGTTAGGCGTAGGAATGTGGCAGGGGTGTTCTTCAATCCAAATGTCACTACCCTAAACTGGAGGGTCTCGCCCTCGAGTGTCATAAAGGCTGTATATTTGCAATTATCTGGATGTACCGCAATTTGCCAGTACCCAGACTCCATATCTTGGGTACTAAATATCTTAGCCGTGCCATTGTCTCCCAGGGTATGAGTAAAATTGATAGCTGGAGGAGCAATAGGATGAGTTACCTCGTTCAACGTTTTATAGTTAACACAAAACCTAAGCTTTCCATCTTTTTTTTTAACTAGGATTATGTGAGCATTGTAGGAAGAATTGGATGGTTCCACAATTCCCTTGTACTTCATGTAATTTACTTGTTCCATAATCAGGTCGCTGCGGTGCGCCGATACTCTGCATGGACGGTTATATACTGGGACGTCTGTCGTCGTCTAGATCTTGTGATGTATCGACCGAGTCTGATGTAGTAATCCCCTATGTCCAAATGCTCTAGCATGGTCATCCAGTACTTGCCTGAGTTGGTTGAATTCTGTCTCCTCTAGGTCATGGTTTATTCGCATAGGATCTATGGGCATGGGTACAATATCGTCTGGGTTATGGTCTCAGTTTTCTCTCACTCGGTACGTCTCTCCCAATTATATGCTGTATTGCCCATGATCAATAATACATTGTTGTTATCGGAGACATGGGCATCCAAGTATCACCACTTCGAACAATGTGGGTGATACTGTGAATTCCGTTGGAGCTGAAATACAATGTAGGTTTACTGTCAGGGTAAATCGGTCATCGACCTGCAGGGTTGAATCATGTTGTACCATCTTGATTGTTTCCGTTTGAGGTTGTATGGTTGCTAGTTGCTCCGGAGTTAATAAATTACTTTGGATGAAGTTTCCAGTTGCTGTTGAGTCCAGTAGGACGAGCACCCTACTGCCATTTACTTCAACCTCAATATACGGGGCTATGGGGATTGACAGTTCCTCATTTAAGCCCTGGATAATGGGCCCTTGTAGTCCGGTGGTGGCTGCCCGCTTTGCACCCCGGCGGCGGCGTTTCCCGTCTTAGTAGTAGGGTTAGGTTTCTCCGGTAGATGGAGTTGGGGCTTCCGTCCGACTGACCTTGTTAGGTGGATTCGTGGATCCAGCAGGTTTGCACGGACAATCCCCGTTCGAATGGTTACCTGGACAGAATGAGCATTTCGGCACGAACGCCATGCGTGGCGGGGGAGTAAGCGCATTCCTAGGCGTGTCTACCGGTGGAGCTCATGCTTCCGGAGTTTTTACCGGTTGAGACTTCTCAAAGCTTGCTTACGCCGCAAAGTTCTGCTCGGCCTCCCGTGCACGTCTACTAAATTTTGTATGGTCATCAGTTTAGCAGTGAGGAGGACCTTCCTCAAGCTTGGCAACAGCATTTGGTGATGGATCGGATGGCTGCCGCTTCTCCTACCCCGGGAGAGATGCGCTGAAACATTTGCTCCTTCCTCCGAATAAATATCTTGACCTCGTCTTTGGGTACCTGTGTCTGGCTGAAAAACTGTGTCATTACCTCGCCAACACCTCCTTGCCTGTTAATTCTGAAGCCAGCCTGTTGCTTAACTGCTTCCATTCTGTGAGAAATTTGCCGTAACATTCCCACCATGTTAATGCTACGCACTTTAAATGCAGTTGGGTCCTGCCTACCCATTGTTTCGTGGGAAGCTGTCTCCCGGAATTCCTTTTCACAATCTCGCGTGAAGGTCACCGTGTCTTCGTGCGGTCAGCCTGCTAAGTCAGAGATCTGTATATTGTCGTCCCGTCCATTCGCCTGGCGTACTGGTGGCTTCGACCAGCGGGATAGGAAGGTGTGCTTTCTCCTGCACCTCTCACATTGATATGTCATACCTGGCATATTGATGTGCTCATCAGGCCATCCTATGCACAGGTGATTGTGTGATTCGTTACAGGTAGTGCATCGTATTCTATTGATGCCTCGGCCGGGACACGTGATTTTGTTACAGAAGCTGGTGGGTTGTTGGCAACAGGCTTCGTAATGGAATTCCAGCCCTTCGGTGTTACGGGCTTCATCGGGCCAGCCTAGGCATACATGGTGGAACATGTTTCCGCAAAAACTACACTTTGTCAGAAGAGAGCCAGTACCAGAACACTCGGCATGGCAACACCTCGTTTCTGTCATGTACTGTTCTGAGTCACGGTTCGTGCCATCAGTGGTGTTGAGCTCAAAATTTGACATCTCTATGGCTCTGGGGCGCCACTTAGTTTTTACTGCACTCCCCGAAGTCCGGTTGATGTTCCTGGCTGACTCTTACATCTCTGGGTCAGGTTGACCTAGTTCGGTCTTTCGCTGCATGCAGTTAATAGTCTGATGCCCCACGTTGGGTGCCAGAAAATCACTTGACATGTGCCCGTGTTATTAGTATGTGGCATGTTCACAGTAGCTTTAGTTTACGCAGGTCAGCACATGCGTTTGGCTGCTTTCTTTACTCCAGTAGATGCATCCGACTGGAAACCTTCACATAGCACGTTGCCCTACGTGCTGAAACAAGGTCTCTTACCGCCTGGTTGGCTAGTCTGAGTCGGTAGTGTACCTTTTTACTTACTGCCATTTTGTATGTTGAGGTGGTAGTTTGGCGAGTGGTGTTGGGGTTACCTGGTTTACCCTGCATTCTTCGGCCGACTGAAGGATGTTGGTTGATTGCAGACTGAAGTCACTGGTGTAGTCTGTCGGCGTTGAGTTGATGGCACTGTGTCGGCCAACACGGTATCGCAGGTTCCAGATGGCTGCTTTCAGACTCCAAAACCTCAGGTTGGAGATCCCGTGACATGTCTCTGACCCATGCACAAAACCACTCAAGACGGGGAGTTGTAGTCCGGATGCGTATGGGTAGGTGGAGTGATGAGTGTATAAGTAAATACGGGAGAGGTTGGTGTTTCCTGAAGCCTTTCTGAGGGGACACGGTCTCGTTCTGCCTGTCGGTCCACTGTGGGTGGTTCTAAAACAGCTCGCTGCTTGGCAGCAAAGTGAGCAATCCTTTGCTCCTCCCTCCATGAGCCGTTGCCCTATCCTTGAATGGCATAGAGTGTCAACCGCTACAGAAGGATACAGGTCGTGCACCATGGACATGGAATAGAACCCTTGAATAGTGTATTTCCAGTAGTCACTGGTAGCATGACCCCAGTGCTTCAGAGGGCCCCCCACCACTGGCGGGCAGACCAGAAGCATTGAAGCCGTGTGGGTCACTACTGTTCCTACTGGGTGTGATATTCAACCAAGGCCAGGCCGTAACACCTAAGCAAATACCCCCGCCAGCACCTAGGTGCTCCGGTAGAAATACAACTCAAGACGTACTGTCTCTCCCTGGTTGGAGAAGTTACTAGTGGTTGGGTCTCCTCTGTTGTATCCTACCAGCACCTAGGTGCTTCGGTGGAGTAGAACAGGTGGCCATCGAATGTGTGTGTTTCAGGACTGGTGGACTCCAGAAGGGGGTCCCTACATAGCTAGTTTGTATTGAAAGATCCCTGGTCTCTGTTGTTAATACACAACTTACAACATTCCTAGCAGGCATATTCAAGATTACTCAGTAATAAGACAAAGATGTGTGTATTAAAGTCATAATAAACACAAGTGACTCGTGCTAACTCCTACCAAGTAGACGGGTTGCTAGAAGAAACCTACATTATCCAGGTGTAGGCGACGTGGTCCTAGGCTAATCTGGAACTGAACTGACTGACTGTTGAATAAAATAAAATGAGCTAACTAGTTAACGGGATGTCTATAAGAGACAGTGTTTTTTTTTAAGTCCACTGCTCTAGTAGCGGGGTGTGTTGAATGTTCAAGTTACCACAGAAGAGCTTTTGGCAACTGGTAGCCACTGAAGCCTCTGGTAGCTGTGGCTGCAGAAGCCTCTGGTGACTGCAATGGTAGCAGTCACTGGTGGCTGCTGAAGACTATTGATGTCAGTGCTGGTAGCCGCTGGTGGCTGCAGCCGCTGGTGGCTGCCGAAGACTGTTGACGCCAATGGGAGCAGCCTCTGGTAGGTTGCTGAAGAGTTTGCAGTCATAGGAGGCCCCAGCACAGGAAGTGGTGGAGCGAGCTCTAAAAACTGGAAGAAGACACTCGCGAACCCGGCCGTACACTGACTTATATAGTCAGAAACTGCAAGTGCGGCAAATGGCCGCGGGGGGGGCGTTTGACGTCCCTCTGCTGCAAGGCTGGAGTGGGGGGTGAGAACCCTCTAGTCATCACTCAGCTTCGGGAATTCTCTGTGGCGCTCGGCCGTGCCCCGAGGCGGCTGACATATTGTAGGCACTCAATGCGGGGGAGGTGAGGGCGGCGAAATTACTTGGTTACGTAACCTTAATCTCCACGTGTTCGGGCGCCCTCCAGGATTGTGGCGGCTTGCAACATTCGTGTACAGGTTTGCAGGTTCGACTGTCACGTGGGTTGAAGTAGGAATACTTTACAGAATATGCAAGGAGTTTATAATCATTTAAAGTAGTATGAAAAAGCATGCAAGCGTCAATGTAATGCTGGCGCACTCCGCTACAGTAGTGTCGGACCCCCAATATTATTTTGGCTTAGAAATTGAGAGACTTTGCTGCAATAGGTATTATATTAACATAGTAAATTATTAAAGATAAGTATGGTTTGTTTTTGTAACTAACGCACAAAAGTTACTTAAAACAAGATTGCTTTTTGCCCCGCGGGCTGGTGTAGGGAAGTGCGACGTAGTTGGAAGAGTGAGGTATATTTGAGTGTCCTGCACCCTGATGGGGTAGAGGGCTTCTCACAGATTACTGGCAGATTATGGTACACCCGGACAGACACAAGTATATGGTGTTCACCACACCAGAGTGCTAAACTATTCAGTTCCAAATCATGCTGTTCAGACTGTAGAACGCGCCAGCCACCTTCCGGAGGCTCATGTCAGGCGAAGTAATCACCGGCTACATTCGGCAGTTCTGCTTCACGTACTTGGATGACATCATCATCTACTCAAAGACCAAGGAAGAACATTGTGTCCACCTCCAGAAAGTCCTGGAATGATTAGAACTCCATGGCCTCACCTGCAAGCTATCGAAGAGCCACTTCGGCAAGACATCAATAGACTACCTAGGATACATGGTATCACCTGAAGAAAACTACCCTCAAGCTTCATTGATACACACTATTGAAGAGGCTGAAGAGTCGACTACTAAGAAGCAACTGCACCACTTCCTATGCCTGTGCAACTGGCTGTGTGACTTAATGCCAGATATCGCCAGCCAGATGGCCCCCAACACACACTGCTGGAAAAGGAGACACGTTGGCGGTGGGGATCGGAACACCACAATTCCTTCCAGAAACTCAAGAAAAGTTTCCATAATAACACGCTATTGCACTGACACAATGGGACAGCCCCCTCATACTGCAAACAGACACCTGCCAGAACAGTCTAGGAGCTGTCCTTTACCAAGAAGATGCAGATGGCCGACCCCAAATAATCACCTATGCCAGCACCAGGCTTAATGCTACGCAACAGTGGTGCCACATTAATGAACAAGAGTGCCTCGCCATAGTCTGGTCAGTGAAGAAGTACAGGTACCACATCCAAGGCAAATACTTCATTCTGCACTGACAGCAAAGCCCTCCAATGGCTACGTGAGTCACGGAATTCCAAGGAGAAGCTCGGGCGGTGGGAGATGTTCCTCACTGAATTTGATTTTGAAATCTAGCACTGCCCGAGGAGAACAAACAACTTGCCTGATGTCTTGTCACGCCAGCAGGACCTCGACGGATGAGACAGGGAGGAGGAGGAGGAATGGAATATAATATTATAACCATCTCTCCTCCAGTGCATAGCCACAGCCCCGAAGAGCACCACCGACTACTGCAGCCCCAGTTAATAAAGTACCAAATCACCTATAACCAGTAGCAAAAACTCAGCAGATCTGTAAAGAAGTTCTAGCTCACGCTTTATTTTCATCAAAATCTTGAGGTTTTTTGCTCCAAAATCAAGTTTTTCGATGCAAAATTTAGGCTCTAAAAATTTTAAAACAGGAACCTTCCAAAACAAGCAATTTTTCTCAAAAATCATGTAAATTTAAGCCAAAATCAAGAAAAATTTCAATTTTGCCAAAAAAAAAAAATACCGTATTTAATTTGGGCCACTTAAAAAATATCAAAATTTAAGCGAGCGAGCAAATTAAGAAAAAATCAAATGAAATATTATCTATAATTCTTTACATTTTATATTCGAAGCTCTACTAATTTTTTAAAAACTTCTTCTATTTGCTCTAGATTTTCACCAATTTCTCTAAGTTCATATTTATTGTCAATGTTATCTAAGATTGATAATTGTAATTCAATGAAATTTGCAAACCATATTTTTAAGATCTTCAGATGCATTATCTAATCTATAGGAAGGAATTTTTGACCCACTACCACCTTTTAATATGTTTGTCAAACTGCAAGGTATCACAGGCATTTTTAGTTTTATTTATAAGGAAAAGAAATTTATTTAGAATTATGAAAATGATTCTTTTTTTTTATAAAAAAATCTTAAAAGTTTTAAATGTAACCACTCAACTATAAGCTCAAGAAATTGTTTTAAACTACCGGAACAATTTGTTGGTTCCTCCATTTAATAATATTAAAAAATTATAAATCTTCAGTAATTCTTTCTTTCGAATAATCATAACTAAGATTTTGTTTACTAATTTAAACAACATTACAAATGGTACCTGCTCCTTCAAATTTTTTATTAAAATCAACACCAATTTTTATATTTGTTTTTTCTTTAACAACGATTGTTTTTCTGTACGAACAATCAATAACATATAAAAGCCTTCTCCCCCAAAATTAATAGTAATTAATATCACGATCAAAGTTTACAGTTGTTTTATAATAAAGTTCATTATTTCTAAAGTCGGTATCTAGTTTGGATTTTCAATTTCTTAAATCACAAGCAAGATATTATTTAAAGTAAACACAGTTATGTCTAGATTACAGTTTTCTTTAGGAAAAATTTAATTTCTTCCATTGTCAACATAAATGTTTCTCACTTTACAATGATCAAATATAGTAACGTATTTATACTGTTCAGCACGATTTTTTCTATTATACTGAAAGCCTACAATTACAAAATCGGGCATGTCAAATTATAAATTATTAAACTGATCTTTTATATCTAACCTAAAAACATTTGTTCCTTTACGAACTTCTTTTTCTAAAAATTGCCCATAATCAAAACTAATAGGTATTGTAGGTTCTTATATATATTTTCTTTAATTGCAATAGCCATGTTCGATTCATATGCAACAGTAGACCACATAATTTCTAATTTTTCAATAACAATTTTACCATGATCAGGATGATGTTTCGTAACTTTATCATCTTTATCAAAAGATTCATAAAGAAATAAACAGTTGTTATCAGATGAATTACGAAAAAAAGTAACTTTATAGCCACCTTTCCAATAAACTTCATAGTTATCACAAATAAAACCAAACAGATATCTAAGAGGATAGATTAATTCATTTGTTTTAACACAAGAAACAGTTTTAACCTCTTTTGTCATTTTTTCACTAGAAGCAGATTTATCTCAATATAGATTATCAACACCAGTAAATTCTAAATAATTTTTTTCACTTGGCTATCTTAATAAAGCATTCATTATTGTTGTTGTTATACCCGGATTATCAACAGTTTCAATAATATTTCCATGTTTTCAGATTTATACTCTAGAAAATTGGAAAAGGAAAAAGTTTCAACAAACATCAATACTGTCTTCTTCAACATATTTTGCATCAGCTCCAACCTTGTCTCTCTTTAGTAAACTAAATTGCTCATAAACATAAGCATAATTTGGAAAAGAAACGCCATCTCATATAGGAATATTAAATTCAATTATTGTAAACATTAAAATTCCCCCTAGTTTGATCTGTTAGAGGAAAAGTTTGCCTCTCGAAGTTCTCGATACTTTTGTAACTAATTTATAAGTAAAATATTTATATATAAATAGCAGAGTCAAAGGGAGTTTCTCGAGTTAAATTACTCATCGAAAACTATAAATGCTATAAAAAGCATCATGAAAAAGAATATGAAAAAAAAATAAGAAAGAGCAACTATTAATCGACAAATTACGAAATATTGATTTAAAAATGTAATTGAAGAAAATACAAATTTAATAACAACGCTAGTTCCTGTTGCAGTAAAAAATTTACATTATTCACCAACACTAGAAGAAACATTGTTTGAAAGAGAATTGTTTACAGAACAAGAATCTCCTAATTTGGAAGAGCAAATGGGAATTATACCATTGAAAAATTTACCACCTATAGCAAGTGTTTCTACTATAAATCTCTTAATATAAATTGTGAAAAGAATAAATGTTATTAATGAAAAAATATGGTTTAAGTGGGGTTGGAGAACATTTTTACATTGGTGATACAAAAGTAACTATAAATAATGATACAATATTTGTTAAGGATAAAGAATATTTTTTAACATCAGGACTTTGTAATTTGTTAACAAAAAAAATCTGATCTTGAGGGTAAATACACTACTAATGACCTTAAAAATTATACAGAAATTGTTTTATTAACCAATGCTATATTCAAATTATATTCCTAATGATGATAGTAATAATCCAAGTTCAAGTAGTGGTTGGAAGTAGATTAATATAATTGAACCAATTTATCATAACTGTATAAAAAAACCAAATCCAAACACAAGCAAAAGTGAGATTTTTTCAGTTGATGATTTTAAATTTGGAGATGGCATAAAAAAATATAATAGTTTGCCAAAAAAAATATATTTGGATGGATGATGTTAGAAAATTGGTTGATAGATTATTAGTTATACATATACACACACACACACACAGATATATATATATATATATATATATGACACAAGCACACTTATAAATGAAGATATTCTTTTTTAGGAATTAAAAGATTAGGTATAGATAAATTTTTAACAAAAGTTCAAATTGAGAGAAAAAATAAAAAATTGAAAGAAGGTAAAAGTTTCAAATTAACTTTAGCATTTCCAACAGTCAAAAAGATGGCCAAAGAAAAATCTGGCAAAGGTTTACATCATGAAGGAATTATTCGTCTTGTACTTACTGCTTTAGGTGCACTTGGTGGTTTAACTGCAATTTATAATTCTGTTGAACAAACAAAAAAATAAAAAAGAATTAGAAGAACAAAAAATACATAATTTAGCAATGGAAAATAAATCTGGAAGTGGATTAAAAGGAGGAAGGCCAAAAAATTTGAATATATACCCACTATATAATGCCGATATTGAAAAATATGTAAAATTATTAAATATTAAATGTTTCAGATATGTGTGTATCATTGATGAATTATCAACAAAGGATGCACAAAAATGAATGTGCTGTAGTAAATTTTTACATTTTAGCAAATCCTGGTACACATTGGGTTTGCTACTTTAAAGAATATAATGAGGTTTACTATTTTGATTCATTTGAAGACAACATTCCTACTAATTTAACCAATTACTTTAGAAACAGAAATGTTTATTACAATGATGATCAAATTCGAAATTTTAATTCAGTTATCTGTGTACATCTATGTTTAATTGTTTTACACCTTTTTTAAAGAGGATTTAAATTTAATTATATAATTTATATGTTATTATATGATGGATATATTTGGGAAACCATTAATCTAATCGTTAAATAAAATTTTTGACACTAATACTTATGCTTTAAAAACATATGTAGATTCACAGTGCAATTCTGGTGTTTCTGCTTTGCAAAGTAAACTAAGCACTTGTTTTGATTATACAAAATATTATGTTTTTTTTTTATCGTAGAATTGTTAATATAGATGATCCCAGAGACTATAAAGATGCAGTCAATAAAAGATTTTTTAATAAACAAATAGCTGATTATACTTCAAAAGATACTTCAAAAAATATTCTCTTAAAAAAATTAAAATAAAATCAGATATACATTTACAATTCAGTAATACTATTTCTGATTATATAAAACAAATAAATAATGCAAAGCAGGCATTAAAAAAGGATGTCGATTGGAAATACAGTAATATTGTTTCTGGTTATGGCTTAAAAACCTATGTAGATTCAAAATACAACACCATTGTTTCTTATTTAAGAACATACGTAGAATAAAAATATATTATCATTGTTTTTCCGCTTTACAAGACCAAATAAGCAAAGTTCTTGTTTATACGTATCTCTTCAAAATCGTAGAAATTAGTAATATGGCTGATCCTGTAGATGGAAAAGATGTTGTCAATAAGAGATATTTTGATAAAGAAATAACTGTTAAGTTGCAAAAATTAAACAAATCAGTTTTGTATTATTGTGATACACTTGTTAACTTGAAAATTGAAAAAAGCAAAGAAGAAAGAATTAGATCTTAAATTACAAAATTTAAATTCAAAAGTTGAAGAAAAATATCACATATTTTATTTTGCCTGCAAAGTGGAATAAAAAAACTGTTAATTTGTACTTAGATAATCTATTTTTCTTTTCTTTTTTGATGGATTGTACTGTTTATAAAATAAATTCTGATAATTTACCTTATCATTCTCTAACTGTTATTAAGGATTCCGAAAAAATTGATTTTAATAATCCATTTGATGGTAAAAGAGGTAATAAATTGGTTATATATATATATATATATATATATATATATATATATATATATATATATATATATATATATATATATATATATATGTATATATATATATATA
This sequence comes from Dryococelus australis, assembly GCA_029891345.1. Lineage (NCBI taxonomy): Eukaryota > Metazoa > Arthropoda > Insecta > Phasmatodea > Phasmatidae > Dryococelus > Dryococelus australis. The sequence goes on from CM057000.1 coordinate 74,981,159, forward strand.
TATATATATACACACGCACGCGCACGCACACCAAAAATAATAGCATAAAAACTGAAAATACAAAAAATGGACGATTAGTTCATGAAAGTAAATGTCCTATCTGCAATTCTAATAAATCAACATTTTCAAAACAAAAAAAAAATTGCTTAAGGTAAGAGAAGGAATAATTAATTAATTATATAAACCAGCAACAAGAAATTTCCCTAGAATGAAAGTAATATCATATGGAATCAATGATTTATGGCAAAATGATCTCGTTGAAATGGATACTGGCAATTTGAAAGGCATATCACACATAAATAATGGATATAAATATATTATGACAATTATCGATGTATTTTAAAAGTTTGCATTTGCTGTAGTTATTAAGGATATAACATCTAAAAATGTAGTGAATGCTTTAGAATCTTTATTGAAGCAAAGAAAGCCACACAATTTACAAAGCGATAATGGTTCAGAATTTTATAATAAAATGTTTAAAGAGCTTATGTAAAATTATAACACCAATCATTATTCTACATTCAGTTAACCAAAAGCCAATGTTGTAGAAAGATTTAATCAAACAATGATGAATAAAATGTGGAAGAAATTTGCTTTAAATGGCAATTATAAATGGATAAATATAGTAGACAATTTAGTCAAAAAATACAACAATAAAAAACATAGAACTATTGGTATGAAACCAATTGAAGTTAATAAGACCAATTAAAAAAATTTAATGCGAACAAATTTTGTAGACACGATTACTAAACCGAAATACAAAGTTAGCGATGTTGTTCATTTCAGCAAACTAAAGAAAATTGTCGAGAAAGGTTATACTGCAAATTATGATATACGAACTTACAAGCTGAAAGACACTAAAGGATAAAAAATAATGGGCTTTTTTGATGAATATGAAATTATGAAAACTGACTATCCAAATGAATATTTGGTTGAAAAATTCATAAAAACTAAAGATAATAAAATTTATATTGAATGGTTAGGTTTTGATAGTTCCCATAACTCTTGGATTAATAAAACAGATGTTCTGTAAATTTAAAAATTAAAATTAGCTTCTTACGCAATTCGATAAAAATTATTAATATCATTAAGCAATTGTTGTTCAGTATACTTTCCGACAATACTAAAATAGTTGTGATAACAATCAGTGTGATCTTTCAATCTTTCCTTCATTCTTTCATATAAGTTTATAGAATTTGGAACATAATCAAACCTCAATAATATTCACAATTGGGATGTCTGTCTTCAATTCTAATCACTTTTCTTTGAACATACATTCTTTGAGTTCTAATAACATAATAATTATCATTTTCAATATTATCATTTTCAAAAATACTATCAAATAGCTTTAAAATAATGAAAGTTGGATTTTAATTTTGATTTTGTGTTTGTGGTACAACATGGGGAGTTATTTCTCTGATTTCTTCATTTTTGCAAGCTATTACATCAAAAGCCATATCAACAGTCCGTCTTAAGTTTTCGATATGATCATCTTTAATTTTATTTATATCTTTAAATGCTTTATTTGGCCTTTGTATAAATGCATTACATCTTTTTCAATCTTATATTCACCATGTTTTCTAATTGAAGGAATAACTTAGTGTGTATTTTTGGCTTTAAACCATGGATTATTTTCCCAATCAATAATCTTAAAAACTCGTTTACATTTGTAAATAAGTTTGTTATTATTTATGTCTAGAATTGACTCCATTTTTTATATGCAGAATTATGCACAAGTGAAATTGTTGCGTTGTAATAAGTCTTTTTACTAGTATTCGTTTTTTTTTTTTTTTTAAAGAAAATAAAGAAATTTAAAAAAATAATATTAAAGAATATAGACCTAATTCATTGAATTATATAGCTCTTAAAGAGTAAAATTTTCTGTCATTAACGATGTATTTCATTTTATTTATGATTTTATTATAAGATTCACACTTTATACCAAACAAAGAAATGCGATTTTTACCAACTCTAGTCAATTTCTTTGTAAAGTCATTATATTCGCTAACAGTTTCATTAGTAAAAAAAATACAATAATCCATTTGTATATTTAAAAGCAGACAGTATCGTATTTGATAAATAAGGAAATTTATCTCTAATTTGACCACTCTCTTTTATCTGGAAATTGCATTAGTCTATTTCAGCATAATACAACTTTTCATAGAAAATAAAAGTTTTCCCTGAATATGAATTAAAAACAGCATTTATTTTATAATCATCACCTATTCCAATTGAAGAAAATCCTTTCGGATATCCATTAATAAGTTTTTAAGTAGGGTAATTAACCAAATAAATTTCACCACCTGATGGTCTTTGGTATATAAAAAAGTTATTGAAATTGCTCGGTAAAAACTGAAACATTTTTGTTAATCAAAATTGGCCTATTGATTATTTTGTTGTCATTCAAACTTTTTTGTCCAAACCTATTTATTGTAAAAAAATACAATTTACTATCAATAATTTAAAATGTTTTTCATGTCTGTCTTTGCATAAATCAGTTGGTTCTTTATCATTCAAATTATTTTGTTGGGGTGGTCCATAAAAGTTTTGAATGCTTTGGGTGTCATCTAGTCGCAAATCAAAAAAATCATTTTTAAGAATTGGATACATGACCACATCTTTATCACTTGTATGTTGAAGACCTGATGCATGGCCGATTTCGTGTATCAAAACTGCTAATAAATTAACTTTATTTTCAGGAGTTTTTTTCTATCACTATACCAATGTTCCTGCCTATTGATGTAAATTTCAATAAGACTGTTTTGCTGATTTGGAAAAATATGTATGTGCTAGTGCACTACCATGTGGATATAATCTAGACTGACAAATTCCTTGTAATTTCTGATTTTTATGTTGACCTTCTTTGTATGATATAAGTATATCCAGAGAATTTCTATCATAAACAAATTTCAAATTTGTGTGTTTTTGTCAAACGCCGAAAGCCTCATCAGCTAACTTTGTAACACCGTATCTTGGCTTATTGATTAAACTAAGCATTTCTTTGTTGAGTTTACCATCAACTGAATAAGTGTTATGATATTCTTGAAATATTCTTAAAGAACTTTCAAATTTTTCTTTGTCAATTTTTGAAAGTGAATTTGAATCACCATCTAGATCTCCATATTTATTTTTAAAAAATTGATTGCACATCCTGTCTGATTCTCTTTTTTGGACAGTGCAAAAATTTATATTGGTGTTAGTGAGAATAGTTATGTCTTTATTTATGTACAAAAAGTTTTAAAATATAATAAACATTTTAATTTTATTTCTATACTTTCCTGGTTTTATTTTTCTACTCACATCTATTGTAATAAAGACATAATCTTTGTCCCAACATTTTGAACTAATTTCTTTAAATTTTTCATAATACATATTGCCACCAACAAAATCATTACAAATGTGTTTTAAATTAGTATCATCTCGTCTAAATATACACAAAAAATTGTATTAACTTTATCGATTGTTTTGGTACTTTTGAATAAATTGGAGCTGAATAGAATACATCTAAATTTTTATGCCTTCCTCTAGTAAAATAATCGCAAACTATGTCTTGATTGCCCAAAATATCATCAAATACAATTAGAGAATAATTTTCACATTGACCTAAAGGGACCATTTCCTCAATATTATTTTAAAAAAGTATGCCTTTTTTTCTTTAACTTTAAGCTTTTTGGATAACACATTAAAATCGTTTTGTAACTTAATATATTTTCGTTGATTTAAAATTTTTGAACAAACATACAATTTATTAAAATTATTCATCCTACATTATAAATAAAATTTATCATCAAATTAGTTTTTTCACTATTGCTTGGACCTACTATTATAGCCCTCATATTATCAGGCAATAATTCACCATTCTTTTTAATTTTGGAATTATTTTCATGAATTAAAACACCAACATCCCATTTAACTTTCTTCATTTAGTAAGATCATTTTTTGTAATAATTAGATAGTAAAGTATTTAAATTAACAAATAATAATAATATTTTAAAGGAAAAAACTTCATTATGATATCATCCATAACGAAAAATCGATTGCATTAGTTAGTTTTCATAAAAAAAAATTTAACGCCAAGTATAGACAATAATACTATAACGACTATTGAAAAAATGAGTCCTGTCATTGTTAAAAATGAAGTTACAACTATTCCTATAAGGAAACTACAAATTCGATTTATCCATTTCATCAAATAACATTGAATTAACAGCAGATAATGTAAAAAATAGAATATCTATTAAATCTAAGTTTGATACTAAATTTGATGACCAACCATGTGATATTCTGGGTTTTGAAAGAAATATTCCTATTGAAAAGGACAATATTGTTGTTACTAAATTACCTCATTTTAACCAATTTAAAACAATAAATGTTCACTGTAATTTAGCATATGGTATGTTTATCAAATATGATGAATCAAATCATTTAGAATCAGATATAATAGCCAGTTTTCCACCAAAAAATATGTTTGGTTTTAGAGATTCTATTGTTTATGAGCCTGCATATCCTATTTTTTATAAGATTAATAATGAGAAGTTTAATCATATTGTCTTGAAAATGAGAGACGAAAATGGTAAACTATTTTGACGGTGCTGATATTGATATTGTTTTAGAGATTAAAGAAGTTTAAAATATTATTCTATTTTATTAGAAAATATATTGGGGGATTGCTGGTCCTACGTTACGAGGTACATAAAATAAAATTATTTGTTATGATACCCATATGGTAATGTATTTATTTAATTTGTTGTCAAATGGGCTTAATGCTGTTTTATGAACTTCTACTGTATATATTTCATGTTCAAACAAACAGTTCTTATAGTCCTCGAATGTAATTCTCTTATTAACTACACATTTCTTTACACCCTTTGGTCTTTTTTTTCATCATTCTTGTAAGCATACATTTTTGCTTGCAAACCAAGAAATTCGTTCATTATTTTGCCATTATATTCATCTTTCATTTTGTCTAAAACTTTCTTGTTTTTTGAGGTGTGTTATAAATATTGTCATTTGGATAATCACTTGTATCAAATTTTTCTATCATTGTTTTCATTACTTCGTAAAAATCTTCTGTTATTGTTACACACATATATATATATATATATATATATATATATATATATATATATATATATATATATATATATATATATATATATATATATATATATATATTCATTATGAAACCAAAATATGGCAATAAAATTGAATTATGTTATCAAGATACTGATATATATATATATATATATATATATATATATATATATATATATATATATATATATATATATATATATATATCAGTATCTTGGTAACATAATTCAATTTTATTGCCATATTTTGGTTTCATAACTTCATAATGAAAATCATACATATATAATCATACATATAAAATCATATATATATATATATATATATATATATATATATATATCAGTATCTTGATAACATAATTCAATTTTATTGCCATATTTTGGTTTCATAACTTCATAATGAAAATCATACATTAACTCTTTCGATATATCTAAGATTGACATGCCAACATAAATTGGCTTATTAAGTTTCACATTGGTTTTATTCATATGTAGGGCCGTAAGATTCTCATTGAATATAGTAATTCTTTTGAAATTTGGTTTGGAGATTAATTTTTCACACTTTTCTTCATCTGTTATCAGTCTTATATCTTCCCTGTTTCTAATATTTTACACCGTTTTACCAAACAGAATTATTCACGAGTTTATAAAAATATTTTGCAAAGTCATTTTTTGCATTAGTTCTCATCTCTGTATTCTGATCTATATATTTCTTCAGCCCATCAGACTGATTAAATTTTAATATTCTATTTATTTAAGTAAGTTTTAATCCATTCTTTAGACACTGTTTTAAATTATGATAGTGTATTACATACTTTTCTTTTATATGCAAAGTTGTTAACAATTAAGACTGATTTGTTCCTGGATCTACCTTATTTTCTGTGCAAAATTGAGATCTTCATGTAAATTATGTAGTTCTTGTGGATATCCTTAATCAACTTCTAAAATGTAACCATGTGGTGAATCCTACAAATTTGATATATGTTCATTGTAAAAATGAAGTGCTGTATTATTCTCCCATTTGGAACCACCATATGGTAAATATTGAGACATTGCCCATTAATAAAAATTATTAGCATCGAGATATGCTAAATAATTTTATTCTTGATTAGAGATAAAATCATCTAAATATTTCTTATTGGCTTTAACATATTTCTTACAACATTGCGATATTCCACCCCTAATACCTTTTTCTACCATTAAAATCATATCATAATTGTGTAATAAATCTAGTGGTTGTTTCATCTTTTTTAACATTGCTTTCCACGAAAATCCTGGTGCTGTAAAATACCACGCAGGATCTAAATTATATGAATTTATACATGTTTTTCTGAAATTTTCGAATATATCTGCTAACAATAATACATCACTTTTTAAATATAAATCAGGTGATTCACCAAGATTCTTAATATTAAATTGATTCCATACAATTTTTGAATGCTCATATTCATAGTCAGTTATGTCAGATTTATTCAATTTGTTATAATATTCACTCTTTAGTGGAAGTTCTGTTTCTTCAAATTTCTTCCAACTATCCATATAATCATATGGATAAACACCTTTCCTAGTTACTAAATCTACTTGATCTTTTGGGAAATGTTTTTGAGTGTGTTTCAGTTGATCTCTACTTAAATTTGATGATAATTTAGTGAAACTACTGGCCATAAATTTAAATGTGTCTATAAATTCATCTTTAAATTTTGTGTTTGTTTCCCAAAAGTAATACTTTACTTCATTATTTGCTATTAAATCTATATTTTTTGCATCATAACCTAACTTTTTAATAAATAAATGTGCATCATAATTATGGAAATAAATTGGTACAAAGTTGGGCAATTTTAATTGTAGATTATGATTATTACATACAGGATTAAGGAATTTTCCATGTATGGTATCATGATGACGTACTTTTTTATTCTCTTCTGTATACTCACATTCACATACAGTACATTTTTTAGATCTATTATATATCACTCTTTCTTCTTTTGATAGTGTTTGCATTGGTTCAGTTTGTGAATATATTTCACTAATTTCTTCTACTTCCCTTTTAATTGATTGTATAAAAATTTTATGAGCATTTGGGCCTCGATATACAACTGGTGGCTTATAATCACCGTAATTAGATACAATATAATAACAAAAATATGATGCTTTGTGTAATTGATAGTTCATAGTATATGATTCATCATTCAACTTTAAATCAATGATATTTATTTGTTCATTAGTAAGGTCATATCGTTCTTTCAGTACCTCCTTGTAAAGACCATTATCAATATCCTCTTCTGTTAAAACTTGATATTTTTTAAATAATTTAAACTTAGTTATTTCCTTTGGATTTGGCGTAACTGTTGATATTTTCTTTAAAATTGATTCAAAATCATCATATATTGTAAAAAGAGCCTTCATTGTGTGTTTATAATTTTTGAAAAATATTTGCTCTTTTTTCGAAGGTAACTGAATTTTTGTTGATTCATTTTTAGAGCAGTCTTCTGTAAGTTTATTTAATTTTTCTTGCAAATAAAAGAATTGAAGACATATCACATATATAATTTTTACAATGTTAATTATTTTTTTGCATTGAAAGCAATCATGATAAGTCTTTAATCCAACAGTAATGTTAATCACCTTCTTTGAAATAAAGTAAATTTATATGATTATCCTTTTTACTTTTTGTATGTTTTATTGGATATACCATGGATTTCTTACCTTCATCTTCAATAGAGTATACATTTATAGAAGTATCAATTTGATTTTCTATTTTTGTTATATCATCAATTTTAATAGGATATTCATAATTATCTATTACTTTATCAATATCAAGCCCCACATTTTTATATTTTGTTACTCTATCTAAAATTTTTGTCTGCTGGAAATAATGCAGATTTTATTGTCCAAAGAAGGCATTTTTGATCATTATTTTTTACATGTATGCAGGCTTTTTATTCTTAATTAATTCAGATAGTTCAATATATGTTGCTCCATTTAATGAATTATACTTATTTATAGCTAATTGTATTCCAATTATTCTATCTGAAGTCTATCCTGAGCTTCTTCTTTGAAATTCATATAATTGTGTAATTATTTCTTGATATATGAATTTGTAAATCCGTTTAATATCTTCTTCATTCAATATTGTATAGTTGGGTGATTGAAATGTGAATAATTCTACATAATTATTTTCTTGTTTGTGACAATTGGCATATAATTTAATGCTGGTTTTCAACCCTCTAAATGTTCTAAGATTCTTGTGTATTATCTCAAAACTGTAGATTTTATAGTACGTAAAAATTGATTAGGCTCTATTAAATTAATAGAATTTTCAATGTTATATGTTGATATACTACTTTTAAAGGCTTTATTAACTAAGTACTTTGAATTTGTTCTTCTTTTATTTATCTTGCTATCAAATAAATTATTATAGAATGGAAATATTTCTTCCAATTCCTTTCTATCTTTGGTATATAATTAATTGATATTTTGTCAAATTTTTAAAAAATATGATTTGGTATCCCTTCTTTTACCTACTGGCTTGTATTTCTAAGTTTTACAAATACATTATTAGAAAATGGGAATATTTCTTTTAATTTTTTTTCTCTTGTTATGGAAAACGTAGGGTGGCTCGGCTGATATAAACATGGCGGGAATTACAACTAAAGCTAGATTATGTGTGCTGTCACTTATATAGTAATAAATAATTGTGTCTGAATTCATGATTCATAATTAAAACATTATTTTTATTTTAAAATACGTATGAAATTTATATTAAGATGTGATAGCGGGGAACGTCATTACAGCAGCATTTAGATTAATTATATTTGCCTTTTCTAATTAGAGTGCATGAATTATACAAGGAATTGTCAAGACTCAGTTTTTTACACTTTTATGAACTCTCATAGGTAAAATAAAAACAATGTGCAGTAATACTAACGATTGCCCTTTATTTTTTTATTTTGTTCCTGTAATTATTTCAACTGACGATGTAGAGGAAATTTAAAATAAACCCTTACTCGCTGTAACCAGATAATTTAATTTGTACTTTCATGGCGGCTTACTAGAAAAAAAAACAAAATAATATTTAAACTACTTACATTTCAAAACATCTCACAAGACCAAAAGATGATAAAAATGTCTGTGTTTATTTGAATCACTAGCAAATTTAAGTCCTCATGTAAACCAGCAATTTATCAACTTTTATCAATAACGAAACCTGAGCCGCACACCGCAGTATGTTCCAAGAATGTTCAACCAATCATCTGCTCGCGCTTGTATTGATCCAGTGCCTCTGTTCTAACAAAATGACAGTGCCCCTATTATACCGGCTATCTTGTGAAACCTAAGCTGCACGCCACAGATTCTTCTACATATTTTCAACCAATCATTGCTCGCACTCGTATTGATTCTGTGTTGCTGTTCTAACTAAATGCCTTAACAAAGGATGCGAGCGCGGGTCGGACAAAGTGTGCGGTATTGCAACATCTACTACACTGCAGCGTTGCCACTTCTCATGGAGTCTGGCTTATACATGTTTTACAAGATTAATTATACTAAATGCACAATTTAAGCAATTTCAATTCACCACAATTGTTAGAAAAGGCAAATACAATTAAGCTTAATGCATTTGATTTGCTTGTAAAAATGGAAATACAAAATAAACACTCACTTGCTGTAACCAGATGATTTAATTTTGGTCGTATAGTACTATATGATGTATTAAAAACTGATGTAAGTAAGGAATTCTAGTAATAGGCCGTACTCATAAGTATGAGATTTCATTGTTTTAGAAAGTGAGAATATTTCTTTTAATTCGTTTTCTCTTGTTTTACAAATAGATTTTTAGAGAATGGAGAAAATTTTTCAATTTATTTTTATCTTTCTTATATAATTCATTGATATTGGAATAAGAAAATGGCAAATTTGCAAAGTTTGTTTTTATTTGCTCATTAATAATAGCTGTAATTAAATCTACTTTCCTTAAATTATTTATATTTGTTGTGTTAAGGCTTTAGCTTTAGTTCTTAATTCCACAACTGTTAAATCATTTAGATTTTCTCCTGCTTAATGAATTTTTGTAATAATGCTTGTAATAAGATCAACTTTATGTAATTTAGATAATTTTTTTTATGTTTATTTCTCTAGCTATAATTCTCAGCTCAGTCACTCTCCTTTCACTTAGATCTGCTACTGAATAATTCGTAGCCATTTTGTTCATTTATGAGAAATGAAAATTTATAATCGTTTTAGAAAATAATGAAAATACTGGAATGAAGTGCTTAAATTATTGATAATAATTTTTAAAAATATTGAACTTCTTCTGTGATAATATTTCTCACTACAGCATTTTTTGCATATTGTTGAATGTTTTTCTTTATTGTTTTTGTTAATAAAAATATTTCTATTGATTTATTCTCATTACAAACTGTGCATGTTTTTGTTGGATATTTATCATTTTGAATTTCATTAAGAAAATCTTTTGATGTATTGTGTGATATAGTTTTTTATGCTCTTTGAGATATATAACACAAACATATTTTCCACATTTACATAATATTTTCTCATTAAAACATTCTTTACATTTTGTTGTATGTTTGTCTATAGTCGCTTTATGAGGATAAAATGATTTGATAGATTTATTCTCATTACATTCTACACATGTCTTAGTTGAATAATCATGTTGAATTTCATTGATATTGTGCAATTTATTATTTTTATGCTTTTTTAGATATAGTTTAGAAACATATTTTCCATGTTCGCATAGCACCTTCTCTTTTTTTTAACTCATATTGATTTTTGGCATATTCAGTAGAACATTTTTTACATGTTTATCTTTTGTGTGTTTATGTGATGCAAAACTTTCTATGTTTAATACTTCCCCACATTTTTTACTTTACTTGGATATGGTATTATTTTCCATTTCGAGCATAGTTTCCATTTTTTTATTAAGAAAATTAATTTATTAAGAGAATTAAAAAATGTTTTTCTTTGATAATTTTTTTCCTTTTAAATAAACACTAAAATGAATTCACTAAACCAACGGATCTACAAATTGATAAATGGTATGAAGTCACAGATTTTCGAATTTATGAATATAAATTTATTTTAAAAAAATTGATTGTATTCTAGACGATAGTTATAAAATAACTTTACCAGATCGCTATGCAAAGATTATTGATGATAATGATTTAAAATTGATAAATGAGAAATAAGTTTTTGTGGAATAAAAAGGTTTAAAAGAAGTGAAAACTTGAAAAACTATGCATGATATTGTATTCATGTAATAAATTTAACTCTTTTAATTTGTATCTTTTTGTTTGAATTTTAGCGTAAATGTGCTTGATTTACATTGTTTGCCTGCAAAATTTACATTTCTAAAAAAAAAATGTGAAAAATAGCTTGAAAGTCAAGAAATTTGCTCGTTTTTTGCTTAAATTTTGATGTTTTTTAAGTGGCGCAAATTGACACAGTATTTTTGGCAAAATTGAAAATTTGTTTAATATGGCTTGAATTTACATGATTTTCGAGGGAGATTGCTTGTTTTGGAGAGCTCCTGTTCTAATTTTTTAGAGCCTAAATTTAGTCTCAAAAACCTTGATTTTGGAGCAAAACACCTGGAAATTTTGATGAAAATAAGGAGTGAGCTAGAACTCCCTTTATATCTACTGATCTCGATATCCAGAGACTCCTCCAGCAACATACCCAGCGGTTTGAACTCCGAGACATCATTGTTTGGTCCCAGAACATGTAACCCGGGGCAGCATTGCAGATCTGGATGCCAAAAAACCTGAGGGCAGACATCTGCCACCATTTTCACGACCATCTGCAAGCCAGGCACCTCAGTATCAGGGAGACGCTGCAAGATATTGGGACCCGCTATATCTGGGACAGGATGAGCCGGGGCGTCCGACAATACATCAATAACTGCGAGGCATGTTGCCGGGGCAAGGCCTACCCCATGCCCAAACCAACACCGAAGTCCTGTCGACTACACAAGGCCTGGATACAGCTGGCGGCCGATCTGATGGGGCCCTACCCGAGAAGCATTAAGGGCAGCGCTGACTCACTTATACCACCCGCATGCTAACCCCACTGAGCGAAGGAATCAGGAGCTGAAGAAAAGCCTCCGACTCAGTGTGGGTGACGACCACCGCTACTGGGATGAGCATATCCCGATGATCCTCTTCGCCCTCCAGTGAAGGACGAACGAGGCCGTCAACACGAGCCCCAGCCAGCTCATCCTGGGGCCGTATGCTGGAGTTTTCAGTCACATGCGAGTACCCAGTTTAGTAGTGTTTTGCCGAACGTGACATTGTTTCGGTATGCTGGAACCACTCAGGTTGGCTGCCTATTACTAGAGCGCTCGGAATGGAAACAGAGTAGTTGGAACCAAGTGACTTGGCTACCTTGCATGCAAATGCACGCTGGGAATCATAGTGCATGGTTGTTTGGCAGCTCATACAGCTTCAAATAAACATACAGTCTGTCAGACTGCAATGAACAATCACTAAACATATTTTTTATAAAACGAGAGCAATTTTATTTATCAAGCACATAATGAATTTCTTTGTCGTTCATTTAAATACATTTATTAATCGTAAAATGTAAGTAGAAGAAGTTAAAGAATTAAGTTAATTTAAACATTTTTTATTGATCAATTGATACAATACTAAAAATAAGTAGCTTACGGTATTTAGTCCGCAGTATTTAAAATTTGATCTCATCCTCTCTGCTTCATTATAATGTTTGGGTTATATTAGTTAGATTATGCACCAGTTTAGACAATCTAAATATGCTGTACTTTATTTTCTTTCGAGTTTGTCAATTAAATTTTATTGTTCGTGCAATTTTTTTTCCTTAGAACCATTTATTGCCACTTTGTAGCTTTGCAGCTAGATATATATAATTGGTATATTCTGGAAATATTTCAATTGTCTATATTTCAGTCAAGTATAGTAATTCATGTAATATGTGAAAGGTCATGGCAATGACAACTTGTTTGTATTTCATAAATTTTCATTTTTCCAAATTTGTTATTTTCTTTCCTCATTTCATCAGTAGTAATAGAGGTCACCTTTAGCTGACGTGACCAACTGCTCGCAAACAATATGTTTTCAATGAGGAAACTTTCTACCAATATATAAGGAAGCTCGACCTTTCTCGTGTATCACAACAGTTCATCGCCGCAAAAACGTTTATCAGCTGTCAGTCGGACTGCCTGCAACATGTGATCACGTGACTCGCACGGACCAGCGCCTGCGACTTTAACCTTCTTTTGTATTTCGGACATTTCAATTCAAATATCTATTAAATTTAATTTCCATCGGTGCGAGGAGTCAATAGGGCGCCGGAAGAGAAAAGTAACGATTCTCTCTCGTCTTCGTAGCTCTTAAAGTGAGAAGTTTTGTTTTATAAAGGCTGCCATTCTGTCTTTTTTTTTTCAACTGCAAGTGTCAATTGTTTGTTTTGCCGAGATGAGAATAAATCTCCAGACATTAACTTCTTCTTTTATTTATTGGCAATCCTGGTATCAACAAACTTTCATTATTATGTAGTCAAAATTCTCCAATTCACGCTGAGCTAGTTCGTTGGTGTGTACTGAGATCTACGAGAGAACAGGACCGTAACCTGTTACAACTTTTACTTCAGTTCTTGGTATTTTTTGTCATGTCCACATTTCCATGTTTGTTAATGTATGATATGTCCTGCTACTGCAGTCTTAATATCTTTCCCTTAAAATTTTTCCCAGGGTTCTTGACATACATATTGTTTTGGCATATATTAATTAATATTGTTCAATAAATTTATCTGTTTTCAAATATTTTTCCATTTGATAATTGAAGAAATGATGGTTATTGTTCAAACCTGTCTACTGATGTCTTCAATTTGATTCAGTGTAAGTGAAATCATTTTTGCTTTAATTTTGCATTTAATCCAGTCAATATTTAAATATTACCACATTTGGATAAGCATTATGTGTAAATGTGGTTCCACTATTAGTCACTGATCAGTCAAACTTCACACAATAATTGTTTATATGCATACAGTACACATACATAAAGTTTTCCGCTAAAATTACTTAAACTTAAATAAGTTACTATGGCTGCACTTCGAGTCATTATAAGCATAGAGGTTATCAATGTGCTAAATGTCACTGATTTATAAGTTTGCTGTATGTCTTACTTCTGAATGTCTTCTTAGCGAACAACGGCAGGTATTTATATATAAACAAGGATAATTTTACCACAATATTGTCATATGTCGACAATAGCAAATGTATTGTAATCATTTTAAAGTTTAATAACACATGGAACTACAACTTGCTCTTCAAATCAGTCATCACGAGGCAGAATGAATTCGCTATGCTTTTGTACAAGGTCTACGAATTAGGAAGGAATGTCCTCACATTTTACTTGTATTTATTATTATACTAAATTACTGTTTAAGAAATTTGGTGTTAGGTGCTGGTTAATATTTGTTAAATCAATGATTGCTGTTTATTTTAAATTAGAGAAACTGGTTTTCAAATACAGTACAGTTATTGTTGTAAATTATTTAAATATTACCTATTTCAACTCCGGTCTCATATTTTCTTATTTTTGATTTAACAGCATTTATGTTAGCCACAGTAATATTATCATCAACACATTGCGTGTTGAAGTATTTGCCGCGTTGCAAGCTCTAATATTAAAATATTTTAGAAGTGATCAGTTTCTTGCACAAACAAAACTGTTTCACATCATACGCTGTAATCGAGAATTTACAATTGACAAAAGCCAAATTTTCATCCTTAGAAGACTGTACACAAGCGTAACATTATAATTTACATATTAAAAATAGCTAAGAATAACTCTAAATGTAATAAATAATCATAATAACAAAGATCAAAGACATTATACGATGCTTATAGCAAATAACTTTCAGTAGTCACTAAGGAGAGTTTTATTTCCAATTTTAATCCTTGTTTATGATTACATGTTGAGCATAAATATCACCAAAACAAGTTTTTCAATATTATATTCACTATACAACTGAACTAATACAGATATATAAATTTTAGAAAAATTTGTACCTAGAGCAGATTCGAACTGTCGAACCTTGAATTTGTAAACTGCAGCACTAACCACTCATCCACCACTACTGCAGTAATGCCTAGATCTATGTACTATGTATTATAGCAACAGATTTTTGTACCGTTTCTTTCCAGTAACATTGTGAAATACTTTTAGTGCATAGTGGGAGCAGGAGCCCAGTGAAATGCTGCAGCCTGAAGATATACACATGGCCGCCCCCAAGCCCGCAAAGCCCAGGACCACTATATTGAGAAGAAGTGCCTGCAACCCTGCACCTTGCTGCATACGGAGTTTCAGCATGGGAGAAGATGCTTTCCTCCTCAACAACCCATTGAGCAAGGCCCATGGCCAGTTCAGCGCCAGGCTGGCCAAGAAGTGGGAGGGGCCATAAAAGATATTGGGCCGACAAGAAAATTTTTACTGGGCAGAAGATGTGAGGGGGTACATCTAGAAGATGATCAAGGGACAGAAATGCCCCTTTTCTGGAGAAGCTCCCTAACACAAAGTCCACATCACAGAATCCAAGGTCAATGCCAAAAAGATGAAAGAAGATGACCCAGAACCCACGCTTGCCGCAGCCGAACTCCCTCCACCTCAGAGTCTGGAGGTGAGGTTCGACACTTACAGGACGAGCCAGTAGGCGTTTTTCCAGTGCTTCGAGGAGCAGCCTCTTTTAGAACCCTGCCCTCGAAGCCAACAATTTTTCTACTCCATGCCACCACCAGACATTCCTAGATGTTGACAGCAATGGTGGAGAAAATTCATGGAGAAATCTCCTGGACCGCAAACCTTGTCATTGACCCATACCACCAAGCCCAATCCAGGAATGGGTCAAACTACAACACGTCAGTGAGGTACAGGAGCATCAAGAGCCTCTACCTCAATCGGCTACCCCGCTCATGCCTGCCCTTGAAGGCTTGACCAGCCCAGAGGCTGCAACATTGGACGACGCAGCATCCAGCGCAGCTGCTTTGCCCCCTAATTGGGAGGAAGCGACCTGCTGAACCGAGGGGGCAAAGGATTCCGAAGAGCCTCTACCTCCGGCAGCCACCCCTGTCCCAACATCGGATGATGCCGGAGTTGACACCAAGGCTGTCCCTTTCTAAAGAAAGGAGGAGCCCAGAAATGCAGACGAGGTCAAGGGGACCCCAGAACCCCTACCTCTGACGGCACAGCTGGCAGTGTCCAGCCCAGACATGATGGCCACCCACCAGGTCTCCGCTCCAGGAGGTGCCAAGCCCCATCCAGAGGTTCATCAATCCGAACAAGAGGATGAGCCCAACTGATGAGACAGAGATGCCCGAAGAGCCTCAGTCTCAACCGGCCAAACCAACCGTATCGATGCTGGATGGCACAGTTGACACCCTGGGCCCGACGCCGGATGGTTCCGAGGACAACGTCACCCAAACCCATCCTTCTGAAAGGGAGGATGAGCCCAGCATTGCCTGTGGGGTCAATGGACTCCAGTAGTCCCTGTCTACGCTGACAGCTCCGGCTGCGTTCAGCCCAGACGACACGGCACAACTCCAGGACACGGCATCAGGAGACGCTGATGCCAACACCCGGACTCAGCCGCCTGAATCAGAAGATGAGCCCAGCCGACGAGGCCGAGGTGCCCAAAGAGCATCGGCCTCGACCGTCCAACCCAACTGCTCCTCCCCAGGGAGATGCGGTCCACCCTACCATGGCGTTGGCAAGCGCTGAGGTCACCGGGGCCCATCCTACCGTGCTGGTGAGGTTAGCAAACAGCCATGGCCGCGTCCAACATGGATTATACGGCCCAACCCCAGATCCAGGCGTCAGGAGATGCCAGAGTCGATGCAACCTGGACGCACCCTTCCAAATGGGGGATGAGCCCATCAGCCAAACCGGATAGTTATCAGGGCACCCAAAGCCTCGACCTCTGACGGCCACCCAGCAGCTGCCCCTCCAGGAGGAGAGGGCCGTTGATCGTACCCCGGTGCCTGGGGGCCCTCAGTTAACCACTGCCAGAGACAAGAAACCAGCACCGGCCAGCCAGCCTAGGTGAGAGCAGCCCATCCATGCCTACCGTGGTACCAACCAGCCTGGCAGATATTGTGAGTCACCCTGGAGCCTGATGTCCCAATTCACGTGGCCGTATCCCCTACATACGGCCGTGAGAAAGCGAGCCCGTCCAGCGAAGACTCAACCCAAGACACAGTGAGTATAAGTGCTCTATGAACAGTTTAACAGTCATAAATTGATGTCAAGTGAAGGGTAAAGGACAAACAGCTATTGGTGCAGCTGTAAATTGTGGTAATTAATACATTAAACCAGTTCAGTATATGTGAAGACAATTCTGCAGCCGTAAATTGTTGCTAGCCAGTGAAAGTTAAAAGTACAAAACTAATAACTTACACAAACACTCATAGCAAGCCAGGGACATGGTGCTACCCCAACCAGTGACAATTTCAAGAGTTTTCATGGGACCCAAGGATGCTGATTAAGTACCAGAATAATAGTGTAAATAATTGATGCAGAGACGTCACGTTAGAAAACAGTGTAAAGAGACTCCCCCAATCTGAGAAGCAGATGTCACCAATCCCAGGCCAAAAATCAAACCAACGACTCTCATCAACAAGCCAATCTGAAAATTATAAATAATTTTTTAAAACTAATATTGTTATAGATATTAGTTAGTTTCCTCCAGCCTACGCAATGGAAGGCCTAGCGCGGCATATCTTCTTAGCTATTTTGTCACAAGTAATTGCTACCTGCCATGCAACACATTAGGACGGCTGAAGGCAGAGTCATTTTTCCTTGCTCTCAGCGCCATGGCAGGTAGAAGCCAGCTCACCAACATGTCTCTCATGAATGAAGTCTTGCTTTACACAAAATGTTTGATTTGTTTATATATACCTCTTGTATTTTTATTTCTTTCCCCACATGTTATAATCTGTCAAATGATTCCTGTATAACGTAACCAAGCCTTTAGCCTACCTTGTACAGCAGCAGCATATTTAAAGAAAGAAGGGCGTGACACCCCACCTGACACTGGGACACATTATCTCTCCCCCCATCATCACTCCCCCTGTTGGGGGAGGAATAAACCCATTAGCCGGTCGTTTCACCCGGCCTACTGCCACTCCATGTGACTCACGTGGCGTGCACTGCCGCATCGCTGAGCCCAGCATACAGAGGAGACAGCATTACGGAGCGGAAACCAGTCTTCTTGAGGTGACCGTTCTACATCACCGCCAAGAAGATAAAATTTTTTTTTCTTCGCCCAGATGAGCCTCCATTTCAACAGGGGGGGTGGGGGGGCAAATTAACATGTGAGGGTTTTCTGACACATGTGCAAACTGACTTTGTCTCATCTGTGTGTATCTCCTTGGGGCACCAGGCAGGATCCGAACCAGTGCTACTACTACCAGAGTGCTTACAGGTTACGTCCCTTGTTGCGGGGATTGAAACAGACACATTAGTTTTGTACTGTTCACCACGGTCAGAAAGCCACGCCAACTTCTCCCCTCGGAAGATGAGTGAGCCAGAGGCCAAGTGGCCAAAACCACCCTCTTCTGTCAAGTAGTTCAAGAACGAGAGTGCCACATGCCACGCTCCAGTCACCAACAGATGCCGCAGCAGAACGTCCCAGACACTTCAGTTGTTCATCTGCTCTTCTTAGAGCCAGGACCAAGTCGACAGCTCACTCCACCACCGCATGTGCTGGAGTTCTCTGCCGACCTCAACGTCTTCCAGACTTACCAGAAGCACTTCAGCTACAACACAAATGCCTTCCAGACCTAAGGACCTTGCACCTGCAACCAACAAAGAAGTCTTCAACCCCCTTTGCCGATTACCTCTGGTAACGCCATACCCCACTGCTCTTCTGGAAGTGGGTCCCCTAAGTCCCTTCAGGATACAAAACAGAATGGATAGGGTCAGTTTATATAGCTACCTAGTCAAAACTGTCTTTCCAGCCTAGGACCTGGTGCCCTTCACCTGGTTTTGCATAGTTATTATTTTCAATCAGTTTGAGGTAGTTAGGAGGTAGTACATGCCACAGTGTCTATTCCTATTGAGAATAAAACACAAGTTTTCTCTTACTCCTGAGTATCAATACTTAGTTGACTGTTCTACTCCCACATAAATACCACACCCAACAGAGTGAAGCAGGAAACCGAGATTTGCCAACTGAATTTTCCTAACCTATTTTAGGACTGTGAACGCCTTCTCAGGGCCACTCGTACATCAAATAATAACACGCTTGATGGCCACCTGTTCTGTGCACACCGGTGTACAGAATGGCAGAGGTGCAACCACTAGAAAGACAAACCATAAGGAGGCTAGTCAGCTTGCCCAGTTTGTACTCCGTCCACCACACCGCTGTGTCACCGGAGGGAGTATTTGACCGGTCCTGGTGGTCTGACCACCTTTGGGCCTACACCCACAGTTGTTGTTGGACGCCGCAGAGAAAACCCACCTATCCAACCACTGTGCCTCTGAGTCACCAGTTGGGGAACAGGGTACGGCTCTGTGCCAGCTCGGCTTTGGCTGTGACCGAACACTCTAGCTTGGGACTGTAGTCACCTGCTTCCCTCTCACAAGGCCGGTCATAGTACTCATCTTACACCCAAAGGAGCAAGGAAAAGTGGCAGGAGAGAAAGGCCGCTGACGCCTCTAGTCTACCTGGAGCTGCACCCTAACCTCTTCGGCATTCTGCCATGATAACCCCCAGGACCGAGCTCACGCAGCCCATCAGCTGGAGAGACCTCACCTCCCAGTTCCCTCCCTCTTCTGTTTTCAGCCCCACACCAGGGACGTCGCACCATCTGCTGAGGAGAAGATGTGCCACTCAGAATCTCCAACCCGTGGTTCCGGGGGAAACCGGAGCACCAGCCTGGTGAGGACCTACACCAGCTTGGCAGCCGCAGCACCCCCGAGACACCCAGCCCCTTCGGCAACACCAGCAGCCACCAACAACAACCACAACTGGGGCTGCAGTCCTGCCAGACCAGAGCTTATGCAGTTAACCACGTGGCCACGAATCGCACAACCCGTCGGACCACCCAGTCATTTATAGACTTTCTATCAAGCTGCCAAGCTACACATTCCAGTTTGTACACTGGTCGGGTCCCAGGCTGCCAGTAGTGAGGACGGTCGTTTGAAAATCCATGTGACTGACCTGCACACCCGAAACAGTTACCAACTGTGATGTCGCCTTCAGCTAACTCCAGCTGTTCATGCTCAGAATAGTAACTATAATCTTTCTGGTGTACTTTTATGCTCTTTACGCTTTCTGTAGTTACAAGTGTGGTCAGAGGTGGATTAGTGGTAAGTTAAATAGGTAGTCATTCTTCACCTGCTTTCCAACAGCAAGTGATTGACACATACAAGATTAGTTGGTTGTAATTGGAAGTCTAGCTTGTTTTGCTTGCAAAATTGGGATGTAGGATTACGTGCAAAGCATAGTTACAAGGTTAGGGACAATGTGTAACTGCCTTTGTTATTGTTGGGGAAAAGTGAAAATGGGGAGGAGATATCAGCAGCATGTGTTCAAGAGACATACATCAAGTTCAGTATTCAAAAGTATATGGTTTACCAAAAAAACAGAAGTGGGGTCCACATCTCTTTTGGAAATTACTTATTTAGTGGATTGATTTGTTTTACATCCTACATGGAAACAAATATTAAAATTACTTTGTAACTTGCTTTGACTGATTCCTTGGAACTATACTTTGACCTTGTTAACACGTAATCATTTAGTCCAAAGCATTAAAATTTTATAATGGCAATACTTTTTTTTGTTGACATATAGGTACTGGTACCTCTGCCCGTTGTGCAAGATTTTGTAATCTCGTGCTTAGTTTAGGGACTTGTGATTTCATTCCATATTGAGAATGCATGACAACCACCATGCAGGATAACCATGTATGTAAGACAGTTTTACTTTGAGTTGCTAAACAAATGGCATTTAGTAACTGCAAATAATAATTTTTGCATTCACTATGCATTTCATTGAAAAATTCAACACTTACTGATCAATTTCATGCTGTTATAAAAAAAAAATATTATTGAGTAATAGGTGATTGCAGATACTGAAATTTTGCTGTGTGTAAGCCTGCATGTGCATTTATGAACCAGAAATGGTGTCCTTGCTTACAGATGACTGCAGAAATGGCGTACGACATGGTGTCCCCAGGCCCGAGTGTACGGCAGCGTGCCCGAGGAGTTAAGGGTAGGAAGCGCTACCACCAACAGCCCGCGGATATTCGCGAAGGTGTTTCTAATGCCTTGCAAGTGTTCAGGGAGGTAAGTTGCTTGCTAGTAGATGTTCTAGGCATATACTCTGAAAACACAGTTCCAAAAGTTAAGTACCTTGAAAACTTTGACAAATATCATCCTTTGATCCTCAATACTCATTAACTGTTCTTCCATGAAATCTGTCACAAATCTGCTTTGGTACAGTGTGAGGTAGTCCAGATTTCTTTCTTCTATGTTGTTTGGATGCTGGGTGTTGTGTAATATTAGGATTCATTGAAGGTAAGAGAATACAATCATCTCTCAAAATTATGATCATTCACTGTTCCCAGAAAAATGGTTGTAATTTTGAAGGAGTCGTTATTTAAATTTGACCTGGTTCTGACCTACGCCTGCCCCCTATACACAGAACTTTCTTTGAAATTGAACTTAGTATGTTTTTGCTCTGCTTTATTGGCAAAATTACATGTTATATTAGTTAAATACTGTCAAACTGTTCCTGTGAATTGACTCACAAGATCTGCATGCTTGTGACCCGGAGAAGAGCCTCATTGTCGAGAAGGATAAACGCCACCCACTTAAAACTTAGAATACTTCGGAGAGTGTCGAAAACTCAGTGGTGCCCAAAACCTTGAGCATTGCTTTCATTATGGCAGGGTTGCCACTGACCTGGAAAGTCAGGGAAATGAAAATTTGTTAGGGAAAGTCAGGGATACATAATTATGGTCAGGGAAAGTCAGGGAAGTTTCAGTATAATCCATGTAATGTGATTTTGTCCTACCTTCATTAAATGTCATTGATTTTGACAGCAAAATCACTTTTTTTCAACAAAATGTGCTACTTGGAAACGGCCTGCAGGGTCAAAAATATGATGCTGCTGCCATCTGTCAGCCTTAAGCCGTGTCTGAAACTGACAATTTGGTATTTTAGTATTTAGAAGTTTAGTGTGGATGAATTCGAATGTCTCTTTACAGTGCTGCATGCTATGTGTGAACCACTTACTTGCACGTTTTTCGACGTTGCTTTGTTTTTTGGCTGAAAAACAATGCTAGCATCAAATTCCCTTTTTCTGTAATTTAAATAAGTTAAGTTATCTTTTATGTAGAACTAGAAACATTTTACTTCCGTACGTAATAACATATTAATTACCACGCACATTTCACCGTTCCCATTATTTTATTTTTGCCAAAACGCGGGATGTAACACATTTGTAAACAGTAGCAGACAACTTTATTTATTTATTTTTATTTGGTAATTTTGTATGCTCCTTCACGTCAGTAAATTTCAACCCCAAATCCCTAAATATTTAAGGCCTAAAATTAGTCACATGATTGAGTTAATAACCGAAATAGCGGGTTCGCTGACATTTAGAACACTGCTTTAGCATAACCCCGTCCTCTAGCGAGGAACGAGCCAATCACACAGCCATTCTGGACAATTTTTGTAATGTTTTTTATTTCCAACTTAGTTTTATATTTGTTGCAGTTCTATTTCATTCACATCAACTCAAAAAATATGAAGCTTTCAGTTGGGCAGAACCAAGTGTTCGTATGTCATAAACCATGGTTTAGCGGTTCACTTTTAAGAAATTCTGTCTACTTGTCTTAGCAGTTGTGAATATTATGTCATTTGTTTTGATGAAGCTCTAAATAACACATCTCAGAAAGGGCAAATGGACATCCAGGTTGGATATTTTTATGTTAATAGGCAAAAAGTGTCTACACAGTACCGGAATAGTCGTTTCTTAGGGTCAACGAAAGCTCAAGATCTTGTGGAACAGTTCAATGAAGGTCTGAATCCTCTACCTTGGAAGAATTTACTGCAAGTGTCCATGAATGGGCCAAATGTAAATTTTTGCTTTCTAAAAAAACTGGAAGGTGATATGGTGGTTGAAAATCCTGAAAGTAAAAGATTTTTAAACATTGGTGTTTGTGGATTGCACGTTGTCAATGGAGCAATCAAAACAGGATTAAACAGTGTAGCTTGGGATCTTCACATATTTCTAGGAGATATTTATTCCCGATTTAAGGTTTTCTCCAGCTTGCCGGGCCAGTTTCACTAACATTACTGACAGTGAAGTGTTTCCCCTGAAATACTGCACTGTCAGATGGGTTGAAAATGTCAGTTGTTTTGAATGAGCTTTATTTGTAGTTGATAATATAAATGAATTTGTTCATTCTCCTGTATTGCCTCATATCAAACCAGCTGGGAGCATATTAAAGCACCTTGATGACAAATTTCTTAAGTCAAACATCTTTTTTTAAGATATTGGCAGCTGAATGTGAACCATTCTTACAAAAATTTCCGTCTGCAAGACCCCTGATTCCATACTTGTACAGTGGTCTCCGTGACCTTATGAGAATTCTTATGAGCCATGTTGTTAAATCAGAAACATTGGAAGCTGCTGACTGTAGTAGTAAACTTCTTGCACTTGACCTAAATTGCAGTGGAAATCTACTTCAGTTGAAACAAATTAACCTTGGGTTCAGTACAGTGAAGCACCCAAAGAAGGTAAAAGCAAATGAGAAAGACATTCTCACTTTCAGATTGGAATGCCAGAAAGTTGTAAAAAAGCTATAAAAAATTGCAAGAGAATAGCCCACTTAAGTACAAATTGGTACAAGGATTAACTTCATTAAATCCACAAATTATTTGCCCATAAACCACAACTTGGTCAGATAAGATTTAATGTTGTCTTACAAGCACTATTTGAAGCTTACAGAACCTCAGAATATGTTGCTGAAAAAGCAATTCCCACTTATCAAAAAATGCTCCTATCTGTGAAATATTCTCACAAGAGATGTGTACAGCATTTAGAAGATAAAAAACAGTTTCATGTTGCAAAAGAAAAAGCACAAAACGAGAAATGAAAAATTTCTGAAGCCATGTGAACACTTGAAGATGAGAAGAAGACAATCAGACTAGCTTCAGACCTTTTGTAATGAAGAAAATGTACATATTTTGTGATTAGCATTGTCTCCTGTAATGGTGAGAGTTCACTTTCTTAATTTTTTATGTGTTTACATTTAATTTAATTTTTTGTATTATATTTTTTTAATCTTTATTTGTTTTTATTGATTTAACAATTTTGCAGTAGGGCACACGTTTATTGAAAAATCCATTATAAAATGTGTACAGCATAAGAATGCGAAGGAGTGCTATTTTTTAATCTTTGGACTACGATCATCTGATTTTAATTTGAAAGAAAGGATGGCATTTATTTTCATTACTAAGTAAACATTTCTTTCAAAACTTTATACCATACGTAATTTTTATATTACATTACTAACAACGTGTGGAAAAGTCAGGGAACTTTTATATGTTGCTCAGGGAAAGTCAGGGAATTAAAATGAAGAACATCAGGGCAACCCTGTATGGTGACTGAGAAGAGCTGGAGTACTTCCCCGAATAAGGAGAACTTCAACACCGTACCGTGCACCATACCTAGCTGTACCGAAGAGGGAAATCTGACCATCCAATGTGCACATTGTGGCGACAGTGACCACTACCTTTGCTTAGGATGGGAGGAAAAGGACATAGACGGATTGGAATTCTGCTGCCTCAGTTGTCAGGAAAGACAAGCTCGCTGTGACGCAGCCCAATGCAGCAGGCAAGGCCTATACAGAGTCTCTTGCAATGACTGTCCATGCCTTTACATTTTAAATGCCTTGGTTGACCAGATCAAGCCCACGACATGGAAGGGCTTACGTATAGCTGCAACGTATGTCGCACAGCGCAGAGAAACACAAACATATAGCCCGCATTGAGAAACTAGACCAACAAGGGAAGAGGTATTAACAATCCCTGAATATGCTGGGAAACCATAGGAAGACCCGCAACTGTTCATATAGACATGCAAAGCTGAATTTAAATGCACCAAACTCCCAAATGTGTTATGGATAATGAAAGCCAAAGCCCAACTAGAGGGCAAGGCATGCCAATGGTGGAATCTCTATGGTGAATTTATTACACTCTGGGATCAATTCTGCGAGAGAATAATCACCCATTTTTCGGGAAAATCAATGTTGTCACATCTGGCAGAGGAGCTGTACAGCCAATATAAAAAACCAGGGGAAGAAGCAGTAATTTTCATTAGACGCAAGGTACTGCTACTTCAGCGCTTATAGCCTGGCCAATCCAAAGAGGCCAATGTAGAAATGATCATGTTGCGTTTACTCCCTGAGATCAGACCTTTTCTGCACAACCTGCTCTTGCAAGGTATTGAAGAATTAGTTATGCGTGTACGAGTCCGTGAACAGGACATAGCTGAGGAGAAACAGGCCATTCACCCGCCTGGTCCACTCCAGTTGCACCATGGCATAACACAGAAGCAGGAAGGAAAGTGCAAGAGGCTACATCTCCTCCTCCACCAAGTCAGAGCCTGCGTTGGTATTGCCCTGAACAGACCGGGAACAGGGACCCTCTCAAAATAATAACCCTTTTCTCAGGAACTGGAAAAATTTTAGTGCACAATCAGCTTACCAAAAATAATTCATATCATGGGGGGGGGGGGGGGGGGGCAATATTTTTACCTGTGCTGTTTCTTTGTTTAAAAGTTTACTTTTACAGTGTATTGTTTATTGGCTGGAAGTTGGGGGGTGTTTCAACTGGATGGTGGTGATACTGATGTTCTCTGGAACTGTTAACTGCGTGGATGAATTTCGGCACACGGGGATTGCTGTACTGCCCTTGTGCTTGAATTCTTTTTTAATTGTGTGCCGGTAATGGCAATCTTCAGTGTTGCAGGGCGTGTAGAAGCTCTAGTCCCACATTGGGTGCCATAATTGTAACATCGCAGTCGTCAAAATAACAACTGGACATAACATCTCGATTTAGCTCAGTCAGTTTAGACTCAAAACTTCAAAGGCTTCATATTAAAATTAGAAAAAAAAAATTCAAGTCTCGCAATAATTCCTTTTTATTTAAATTCCAAACAATTTCACAATCGTAGAGTAATGCTGAATCCCAAACAATTAGTTCGCGAGACTAAACAAAACAGAACAGTGCCGCAGTAGTTATTTAGTTATTGTTGTCACTTAGAAAACTCGCATTGCGAGATCAATTTCCGAAGACAGGAGGGAAAATGATTTTCCTCCTAACACCCTAATGACCTCCTACACCAGCGGAAAGAATTTTGCAGGATTTTGCATAACAAAGTTTGTCGGCCGAAAGTACTTGAAGTTATAACACATAAAAAAAGTTGAGGTCACAGGTGTTTACTGGTGTGGGCTAAGTTGTTTCCGCCTGATGCATCTTCTTCTCTGGTTCGTGATCATTTGCTAGCAGGTAGTGGGCACTCCGCACTCACATCTTCACACGCTTACCCCTTCTCCTGTCGCCTGTATCCCGAAAACATGACCAAATATGGACATAGCATGGGCCGTAATCTCTTCAGAAGCCTGTGTGACCACCTCCCACGCTGTATCGAATTGCATCTCAGCTAAACTTTATTGAACTTCCAGAACATTCTCGAAAGGAAAACTGTGTACAACATCTAAATAACTTTTTATCTTCGAAGCTGGCGAAACCTCAACTGTGACATCAGAAAATTCCAGCGCACTACAGATGAACGTTCAAACATGGTCACAACTTCAAACACTGACAAGATATTCCTATTCCACGTGGCATCAAAGAAAATAAAATATTACCCTCACTTGCAAAAGAAAAAAAAAACTAACCAAACGTCCTATTTACAGTATTTACCCGAAAGGAAGACGACCCTACATCTAAGACGACCCCTTCCTAAAAAAATATTTTTGAGGGAAAAATATTTAAACCTGTATTCAAGACTACCCCTGTGAAGTGCTGAAAAAATGATTTAGGTTGAAATATTTTTACATGAATTTACGACAAACCCTTCAAGAAGAAATGCTATTATATGAAATTTTATTTACTTTTAAAGGAAAGCTAATCACAATGAAATAAATGTGTCTAAACTGGCTGTATGATAGCAGTATATTTCTTACACTGTAAAACTTTTGTGGGTTTTATATTCTTGACTTGAGCCATTTTGCTTCCTAGTAAAGCACTTCCTCTTTGCAGCTATTTGAAAATTTATCAGATTAGCCATTAATCTGTAAAACCTATTTTTAGACCATCCTCATTAACATGTCATTCGCCTAGTGAATTAGAACCCGCTCACCCCTACTACTACTACTACTACCACTCCTCCTACTACTACCACTCCTCCTCCTCCTCCTCCATTTTATGTTTCTGGGTAACATCAGCTAAGAGGACCCTTGTTAAAGTTTACAGGTACTGTCTCAGCATTACGAAAATACATCCAACCATAGGACATACTGTATTTAAGCATGGAAAGCATTTGTCAAAATCCTCTGTCTCACAGCATGCCAATTTTGGAGGATTAACTGCTTCCTGAGTAAAAAATTACGAATAGAAGCCCGTGGTAATGTTGTGCATGTGACAAACGTAAATACTGAACTAGCAGTGTCACACATTTATGGTATTTGTGGTCCTAGGTTTTGAATTGTAGATGAGACGACCCCTTATTTTTTCTATTCCGTTTCTGTCAAAAATCGTCTTCCTTTCGGGTAAATACGATAATTATTATTAATAACTTGCATTGTTACAAACTTGATCCAGTAGGGTGCCCATCAATGTGACTTCTACATTTTAACTGTCAATTACTTTGTTTACTGTTTTCAGCCGTTCAATGAATTTTAGCAATTCAAACACCATTGCATATGAATGCTCACAATTTAGGCCTATAACCATGTATAGGTAAGCTTTATCTCTTTCTAACAATGTCTATATTCACAAAAAGATATTATGGTAGTTATGGTTATTATTTTACATTATTAACATGTTTACTATATACAGAATATAACACATTACTAGGGGAATGCAGTTTGCGTGTTTATTTTTGTATAGAATTTGTGGTTATTAACATATTATTCTTCAAAATTGGTGTTATTTTTTATGAAAGCAGTGTTATTTTTGGTTAACAGTTAACTATTTAAATACAAACAAAACCACATGAAAATAACAGTAACAGTTTATAAAATGAGACGTAAAATCTATATACTTCAACTTCAAATTTTCGGTTGATCTTGATCGTTGTTGTGTTTCTCACTTTCAATGTGCTTTACCCACAAGTCTCTATGACCCCAAGTTACCGACGTGTTGCAAAATGTACGAAATATAGATTTATCATCACTTTCATACAAGCCATGTTATGAAAATTACGTCATACAAAGTACTTAGATATTCACACAAAACTAACTTTACCCACACACTATATGTGATATCAGCCCTAACAGGAACAGGTGGCAATAGAAAATTTAAAGATTCATTAACAAAATGTGTTGACATATTTCCATCTACAATTGTAGAAGCTTCCAAAAGATGTATTTGTTGTTCATTGTGTGCACACTATGTTGTAAGCAGTATGACCAACAGTGAACGTTAATTGTAATGTCGCAGACGTCATAATTGGCAATAGGGAATTACTGGTCGGTTTTACTCACTCGGTAGACACATGAAACTTAGATTAAGCGCAATATTAGAAATAAAATAAATAATTCAAGTATCGGATTAGTTCCTCCTCTGTATTTCTTTATTTCATATTCAAATATAAACCGTTTTCGATTATCCAGTAATGTAGAGTCATGAACAGTGAGCTTAGTGAGACAGACAAGCACATATCAGTGCCGCAGTAGTTAATTTATTATTCATGTCACTCAATACTCACATTGTGAGATAAAATTTAGAAGTCAGGAGGTTCGTTAGTTCCCTCCTGGCACCCTAGCAACCTCCCACACTAGCGGAAATTATTTGGTAGGAAAGGTTGTCCAAAAATTATTGAAGTTAAAAAAAATACAGAAGTAGAGGTCACGGGTACTTGCTGGTGTGGGTGATGTCGACTGTTAGCAAGCAGAAGGCGCCCGGGGCTCAAATCGCCACATGTACTACCCCCACTCCTTGTACCAGGGTTACAAAAACCGGACTAAATAAGGATATAGCATGGTAAAGAATCCTTTCAGAAACCTGTACGACCCCCATCGCAACCATTTCCCCACACCATGCCAAACTGCATCATAGTAAAAATAATTGAAATTCTAGAACATTCTATAGTAAAAAATTTCTACGAAAGGGGTTAAAGCTTTTATCGCCAATTACTGATGCAACCTAAACTAGGGATGGGATCCTTGATACCGCGATACCGTCGATTCTTTATAGTATCGAGTATTACATGAGAATATCCAAAAATATCTAATTTTAACACCAATGTTCTCGTGTCATAATTGTGGTACAAATGTACCATAATATTTGGAATATGTACAACAATTCCCAAAAGTGTCCCATAACTTTCAGAATGTGTACGGTAGTTTTGAAAAGTGTCCAAGAATTTAAGTACAAGTGTACCACAATGTAACATATTTTATTCATAGCATAATATTCACACAGCTGCAAGCACCTTAAGGTGTTTATAGGTAACCCATACATGCCACAATTATGGTTTTTGGCATTTACTTTTATGGTACATAATTGAAGTACAATAAAAATGTGTTGAGAGTTGTGAACAACCGCCGATAGGCACAAGTGAGCAACTTGAGTAGCTAATGCACATCCAATACATACCACAATTATATGTTGCCCCAAAAATTTTCATTTAATTAATTTTTATCCCAGTAATCACTTTATGGTAAATATTTCAGGTACAATAAAAGCATGCAGAGAGTTTTGAGCGAGCACCAATAGCACGAGCGAGCAAATTGAATAGTTATTGTACATCCCACAAATACCATAATTATCTAATGGAACTGCATTAGTAATTATTCAAAAAAATAAATGCCATAATTATCTGATACACATATTCCGCGGGCTAGGCCACGACAGGTGTATCAGATAATTACAATATTTATTTAACGTTGTAGTAATTTCCTTGAAGTCGCAAAATAATCTACAATAACTCCGAAATTGCAAAATAAGTGTGTACTGAGCTATCATTTGCCTTAAAGTTTGTTTACAGCGTTTACTGTGGAAGCATGATACTATAGAATGGAAGGAGGCAGTGTTGGTTTATCATTGGTTAAGGATGTTTGGGTTACAAGTCGTCCACCATTTGTTTGGAGTGTAATGTGGGGTTTTATATAGTGTCAGTGTTTGTCAATGACACTAGTAAAATGAGCAATTTTCTTGGCCAATTAGTTTCGTGTCCATGAAAATTTTAATTTGGTATCAAGAAAAATATCTGTTTCGGGTATCATGAGAATGTTTTGGTATCAAAACTGGTATTGTGTATTGAGAAAATGTGGTATCAACCCATCTGTAACCTAAACTGTGATTTCAGAAAAAGCGGAAGCACGACAGATAAACATTTCTAACACTGTTAAAACTTCAAATACTGATAATAAATTACAATTCCTTGAAAAACAAAAGAAAATCAAACAAATGTCCATATTTAATTATTATAAACTGCATCATTACATTACCTCCCTCATTTTGGAAGAGATTTCAAAGAAGATTTTCCCAAATCTAAAACCTACCTTGTATGTGGCTACTCTGCAGACTACTGTGATTTTACAAACAGTGTAAATTTTTGATTTGGTAACCAAACATAAAGAAAAATATTCACTTCACGTGTTAAGAAGAGTGACTCAAGATATCTACTGGGATGCTGCAAGAAAATGACCCATACCACTTATGCATATTACAATTACAGTCAAATGTTATTTCTCAGTTAAGGTTAATGCATGTGCTACAGAGGGTAACTACTTTAGATGGTAGTGGAATGATGTTGACTACCCTTTCCAAGCCTAGCTTGGCCTACCACAAGAACAATACTTGTTTTACTGAGCCGGTGAGATGTAAGGGATACACAGTATCAAGCCGCTTGGGAGTAGGTTTACTACGGGCTGGAGGGGGAATTAAACCCCAGAGTGAGGCGGATGGATGTGGCTGCCCGTCCGGGAGCTCTATCTTCTTCACTGTCAGGGTCACCTATATGCGGGATGTCAGTGATCCCAGATGAATGGAATGAAATGGTGATTAGTTCGATGTGGAGGTGGGGGCGTGTGTTCTGGCAGAGGAGATTTTAACCGGGCGAGTAGGTGTTAATGAAGGAACAAAATCCGAAGAAGGGGGTGTTACGCGGGGTCGGTTGTCTGGTTGGGCTGGGAGTCGAATCCGTACAACTTTTCCAACGCTAACTTTATAGAACAAAACTTGGGAAAAACTGTACACTTGGAGTGATACCCGGATTAATCTTCCTGACTGCAGTTTGACGTTGCTTTAGCAGGCTATCTTTCTGGAGTGTTACAGGGAATAGTTCATCTTCCTGGGAGAGCAATTTAACCTGTTCCTCGTACTTGGTTGTTGGATATCCTGGCCATTGGGCACCAAGCAGGTGATCCAGAAAGGTGGTGATTTCAAGGGGAATGAAGGGGGAAATTGGTCTTCGTACGTGGAACTTACTGCCATTCGTACTAAGGCGCGACTTTTCTGCGTCGTTGTCGGCTTTGTGCACCTCCCCTTCTGCTATACATTTGCCCACTAGGTTCACACAAGTTAATACAATACAAAAATAGAGGAGAAAGGGAATGATTAACTAAAAATAACGGGACACAAATAATTAAATTAGATGTGTTGTTTATTGAGGGGATTTGCCCTGGAGAGACCCTGCTATTCCAGAAAATTACAAATGAGAAATATTTAGCTACCCTTGCTAAACACTTGGGAATATGCAAATACGTAATTAACGTAGTCTGACTGAATCAGGTGAAGGCAAGCATGGGGCTAAAATAATAAAGAAAAATATCTCTGACAAGAAAACTATAATGCGCAACTTTACAGCGGCTAAAATAAAATGGAAGCTAATCAGGTAGGTACTCTAAAATGCGCCAACTCATTACCGCTGAGTCAAAGGAAGTTGACTGTGGTAAGGAGATACCAGTGTTAAGGTGGGGTATACCTGAAGCAGGAGTAGTCGTCTCTCGTGCTGGTCTTCTGCAGCATGCAGGTCTTGGAGAGAGAGTTCTTCGCAGACTGACAAGAGCCTTAGGAGGGAGGGGGGGGTCTTTGGATGGACTCAGGTAGGATGGATTCATGTAGGAAAAGAGAGTCTTTGGTCAGACTAGATAGGAAAGTCTTTGGCAGACTGAGGTAAGCAGAGAGTCTTCGGCAGACTAAGGTGGTGCTAAGACTCAAGGTAAGCAGTAAGTCTTTGGCAGACAGGTAGGTAAGGAGAGTCTTTGGGCAGACTCAGGATAGACAGAGAGAGAAGAGTCTTTAGCAGACTCAAGGTAGGCCAAGAGTCTTCAGCAGACTCAGGGTGGCTCGTGTCCTCTTCGGTCGCCGAGCCGGGCACATCTGCTGATGCTGGCTGCTGAAGTTGTATTTATACTAAATTTCCATTTATCTGCATTTCTTCGGGGTGCGGGGGGTAGCGTAGCCTTCCACCACGGGGACGGGTTTATCGCGGGTGCAGGAGCGCCGCACTTTTCTTAAAACCCCTGTCTCTGAGGCGGGTGGGCCGTGATGTCACAAGGTCACGGGGGTGCTGTCATCTCTCGAGATTGTAAGAACTTCTTCCAGAGCTAAGCGACGAGTAGTATAATTCTCATGTATATTTATTTTGCAGTAGTGCCTTTTGCATGCATAAATCTGGGCGGGCAATGGGGATTGTAATTACGCACAAAATTTGCAATGATGTAATTGGCTACCCAGGCTTGTGGAATGTCTTAGTGCAATACATGTAATCTGGTTTGTCGCTTCTATATTTCACCCCTGAGCACACGTGACTCGTAGATGGGGTAAAGTTGTCCATGGAGCGCGCATTCTCACTGTGTAGCATGCTGGCATGTGTCAAGATTGAGGGTGTACACACAATGTAAGCGAATGATTCCTTGAAGGTAGACTGCTCATTACTCTTGTTCCTCGCTGGAACTACACACAACACTTACAAGGAGACCCAGGTCTGCTCAAAACTACAAAAAGCACTGGCCTTATTCATAAGGCCAGTGCTAACAAAAAGGGTCCTCAGACCTTTCCCAACCAAAAAACTTACTCTTTTTACTAATGATCCAAAGACGCCATAAAAACCTTTGCATTCCTATATTATTTAAGCCCAACACACTACAACACCTCAACCTTTGTATTTCTAGACCAAATGTCTTACACATTCAGTTTTTCTTACTCAGATTTGTCAACATTGAATTTGCAAAATTGCATTAAAATTATAGTCATTCATTACAATTCTTAATCAGTGTATATTTTCAGCTAGTTTTCAATTTGTTTCCTTTCTTTCTTTTTCTTCTTCAAAAACAGTCCCATTATGTATAATTCAGTATTGCTATATACATTAAAACTCTTACATTAACATCCATCGTAACTCAAAACTTCCAGCAAACTTTCAAAATTATTTTATTTAAATTGAAATTTAAACTTTTTAACAGATGGAAAAAAACTTATTAATGTGCATTTCTGCTCTATAGCTTTTCCTGTTCGATACTCCGCTTAAAGTACAACATTTAGCAATGAGAAAAATGAATGTATTAGAATGGTTTCCTTAATGATACTTTCTGTTCCTGAACAATATATCATGGACAGTAAACAAGTCTGCAATTGTCTTACAATTGTTTGTATTTGTTTTACGTGGAATATCATCATAGTGTTTCACTCTAGGATACCCCCCACTCTCACAATAACATCGTACTATTTGCACTGTGCTCTCTACAAACCTTGTCTGGTGTAACAACAACAGCTGTTCCTAGCAGCAGTTTTAATTCATTATGAGCATGCTGTTTCACCCCACAAATATGAGGTTTCCTTCCTTTGCCATATCTCTCATTGGTGCAATTCTGAACACTTAGGTACACTCTTCTCAAAATCATCAATCTGCCACAACAATTGATTTTGACTTAAAGGAAATGAGTAACCAAAAACCTTTCTACATTCAAAAATATATAAATGGAGAGGAATTCAAATACTCACAGTGTAGTACTTGTCGACACGTACACACACAAATGAGGACGACAAATTTTCCACGCAGTTGCACGATCACGACGTTTCGCTAGCTAAGCCAGCTTCAGCAGGCAGCGAGTTTTAGGACACTGGAGTATGGTGGAAGGGGGCTGTTAGTAGTAAACCTAGTGGCCGGGTAACAAACTAGGGTGGGACTGGAAAATAGAAAAATTGCCGTATAACTGATGAGTGTGGTTAGGAGCTGTCGTTACGTAATGTTGAGGCCTGGCAGCTGCGTGGATTTTGTTATAAATTGATGAGCTAATTCCAAGTGTCAGTATGACACTCTTCACTAACATTGTCACAATCCATAATAACTTCTACATTCTGTATTAAACTCTTCACTTACATTGTCACAACCAGTAATAACTTCATTGTTTACATGAATGCAGTTAGCAATTTCAAACTAATTCTGTAAAATAATGTCTATATGTATATTTATTACCATCATGTGGGGCAGTTAATGTGGTTACATTTTCTGACCTATTATTCTCAGATCCAACCCCCCAGCTTTCTACCCTTATTACTAATCATGCAATTTTTTTTATCACTCTTTATGCGTGTTGCCTAATTTGTCCTAATTCATGTTTGAACTCCTGAAATTGTTTTTGTAAAGACACAAGAATACTAAAAATATCTGACTTATGATGGTTCTCATTTTTAGAACTTACATTTACCTTATTATCTAAAAATTGTGCTATATTTATTTAGGATTTGACCTAGCGTGAATTAAGTGCCAATATTGAACAGTTACTTTAATGACACTGGTAAATATTATCAGCATAAACCAATCCACCAAAATAAACAAAATAAATAGTGACAAATTTACTTGAACTGGTGACTTCATTGCTGAATTCCCCAATGTGGATTAATTAATTATTACCATTGTATGCTGATGAAACAGGCATTCTTGTGACTGTAGTCTGTTGTCTGGTATCTGGATCCTTTGTTGTCTGGAACTGTGCTGCTTCACGCTGCTCACCACTCGTTAATCACTGACTCGTTCGGAACTGCCGGTGACATTTAGTTGATGATGTGCTGCTGCTATGTTTTTAACACCATATCATCAGGTGTGTTTACTATTATTGTCTTGTGGCTTGACAGCCTTTTTTGTAATGTCGCAGACGTCAGAATTGGTGACAGAGCATTACAGCTTGGTTCTGCTCACTCAGTAGAGACATGAAAATTAAATAAAGACACTATGATAAAAATAAAATAAATAATTCGAGCACCTGATTAGTTCCTCCGTATTTTTATTTCAAATTTAAATTACAGTCGACTCTCGATCTATCATTATTCAGGGGACTGCCAAAAAATGTCCATACGTGCAGGATTTCATTAGATGCGATTTCTGACATGTACATCAATAAAATGCAACTTCTAACATTATAAAACTTTATGTTGAGTATGGTATGATCTGTACATTATCTGTGAATACAGTTTAGCTAATAAACACAATAAAGATGGTAATTTTAGAAAAAATATTATTGTAAATATTTCATTAAAAAAACATTTTACCAAAATTCTTTTTAAATAAAAAAAAATGTCTCAGTATACCATACATAATTTATTGTAATCAGACACCAAATGCAAGCTGACCTAAAAATTTTTAAACCCTCTAAAATAAAAATTATATAACACCAAATGCAAGTCAAATTTTGAATGTGCTGTGCGCACTCCTTCAGCTAAGGGCGCTGATAAGTTATTGATCGGGCAGTGTGTTCACGGCAGCAGAGGTTAGAAGGAGAGGGTGGTGGTTGGAGGATTACCGCTCCACGCCGCTACTTGTTGCAGTGTGCCGACACCAACTTGCGCGTGTGACAAATTTCTGTCTTTTAAAGTAATCAATTATATTTTACTGCAAAGAAAACTAGTAAATTTGATACAAAAATAAATAAATAATGTGATTATGATTGATTTCTTCACTGTCTAATAATTAATCATTCAAAACCATGTCCTCTGATTTCCCCTGTTGTAAATTACTCTGCACTCGGCTTGGTGCTTACCTACCCATTATTAGATGGCAAAATGGCAAAAGGTGTTGTATAGGTCCTTACATTTATCAGTTTATTTAGAAGTACTGTGTCTATTTAAATAAATTAATATAAATCTTCCTATTTCCCCGCAGAAGTTGCTGAAAATTAATTTTTTACTTATAATACAAGTCACTTGATGTTCAAACAATTTTGGTGATATGAGGAGAAGTATATGCTTCTGGACATATAATTTGCGAAGATGGTGCCGCAGTAGTTAATTAATTATTCACGTTACTCATTATTCACGTTACTCAAAACTCTAATTTTGAGAGAATATTAAAAAGCAGGAGGGATGTTTGTTCCCTCCTAGCACCCTAGCAACCTCCCACACTGGCAGAAATAATTTGGTAGAAAAATGTTGTCTATAAATTATTGAAGTTAAAAAAAATTTGAGAAGTAGATGTCGCGGGTGCTTCACAGAGTGGGCGATATTTGCCACATTCAATGAGTCTTCTTTGAGGGCTTGTTGACTGTTAGTGGACAGCAGGCGCTCGGGGCTCAAATCACCACACGTACTACCCCCACTCCTTGCACCAGAGTGCCGAAATCCTGACCATATACGGGCATGGCGTGGTAAGGAATCCCTTCGGAAAACTGTGCAACGCCCATTGCAACCACTTCCCCACACCATACCGAACTGCGTTGTAGTAAAAATAAACCGAATTCTAGAACTTTATAGAAGGAAAAAATTTCTACGAATGTGGTAAAAGCTTTTATTTCCTATTGCTGAACTAACCTAAACTGCGATTTCAGAAAAAGCAGAAGCATGACAGAGAAACATTCTAACACAGTCAAAACTTAAAATACTGATAAGCAATTACAATTCCTTAAAAAAGAAAAGAAAATCAACCAAGCGTCCCGATGTAATTATTATAAACTGCATCATTAATTCTCAGCACTTTTATCAATAGTCAAAACCACTGAAAATTTTGATAGTTACTAACCGCAGCACTGAATTATTTCTATGGATTTTTGTCTACGTTATGCACGTAATCCGAGGTTAAACAAATGGTTTTCTTGTTAACTTAGTCTATTTTATAGTGTTTCTGTGTGTTGGAGAAAAAACATTTTCAAATATAACGAAAGCCCTTATCTTTTCTGCTGAGGTAAAACCATGGGATATTTCTCGGCTGGGATAATTTCCTAGCAGAAGCGAGGTTGTGAGATAATTTCTCAGTTTCTTTATTCACTTATTAATTAATATTTTCTCATGCTTGAGAATTTGTGGATTGAAAACTTGCAATCAAACCTATATGCCACTATCTACGTTTTTTTTTCCAGCGAAAATTCACATAAAAATTAATTTTATCATGAATGCAAATTTTTCATGCCACTACACATTACACACAATACTCATTAATATTTTGCCACGACTGTGTTGAACCCTGTTGCAACAGTCGGGGAAAGGATGGCATGCATCCCGATCCTGACAAATTGGTAGCAATACAGGACCTGAAAGAAACCCATAATTAAAAGGAGTTGCAGCAACTTATGGGGTTGATGAACTACTTGAGGAGACTTTGTACCAAGGTTCTTTGAGGTACTAGCTCCACGCAGAGAGCTTCTTAAAAAGGAGGTGGTATGGTCATGGACAGGTAGACAGCAGACTGCATTTAAAAATGTAAAACAGTTAATTAGTACTGCTCCCACATTAGCGAGCTTCGATCCTAGTAAAGACATCACAATATAGTGTGATGCCAGTCAAAATGGACTGGGTAGCTGCTTATTGCAAGACAAAAGACCAGTACATTTTGCTTCACACTCTATGACAGAAACTGAACAAGGCTATGCACAAGTAGAGAAAGAGATTTTAGCCATAAGCTATGCATGTGAGTTTCACTAGTACATGTACGGGAATAGGGTAACGGTCTATACAGATAGTCAGCCATTGGTGATGCTGATGAAAAAATGCATGGTGCAAATTAAGAATGCAAGGCTTAAGCGGTTAATGCTAAAATTGCTGATGTATAACCTAGATGTACGTTATCTCCCAGGTGCGAAAATGTATGTTGCTTACATGCTGTCTCAAAACTTTACATTGCGAACTGAAAAAGATGACGAAGTAATGAAAAATGTTGTTCATGTGGTGGGGATGGCTGAAGTTATGTTTTCAGAGGACAGGTATCAACATTATGTGGAACAAACATATAGGGCTGCACATTTAGGCAAAGTCTTGCACTATGTACAAAATGTGTTGCCTAGTAACATGGAGGAAGGGGGTGAACTAAGACACTATTACAACATAAGGCATGAGATTTATATTAAAAATGGCCTAGTGTATTTTAATGACAGGTAGATTGTACCTGGCAGTCTTTGGAAGCATGCTCTGCAATTACGTCATGAAACACATGATGGATGTAAAAATACTGTCAGGAAAGTTAGATCTCACTTTTATTGGCATCCTAAATGACATGGTCTTGCAGAGAAGGCTGTAGGAATAGTCAAGAAAATTATTTTAAAAAACTCCGACTACACCAAATAGGGTCTCAATTTGTTCTTGTTGAACTATTGAAGTGATGTGGGGGTCTCTCCGGCACAAATATTAATGAGCCGACAACTCAGGACATGGCTTCCCCTCAAACAAAAGTTGTTAGTACCTACAATTAAGGATATTAGAAAAGAATTAGGCCGAGGAAAAATTGTGAGTAAACAGAAATATGATGTCACCGCTGGGAAAGAAAAGGAATTTCACAAAGGCTCCTAGTGACTTCCCTGTAGGAACTGAAATCACTGTAAACAATTAGTGGGGTACAGGTGAATAACAGGGGAGTTGGTGATGTCCTGTATTTCATAGCCCCTACAAGGTTTCGTTTATTTCATAACGAAGACAGGCTAAAACCCTACCCCCAAAGTCTCGTAGAACTGAGGTAATACTTTGGGGTGGGTTATAAGTTTCAATCTGAGGATCAAACATTCAGTAATAAAATTTATAATTTGAATTTTGTTGATGACTATTGTACTTAAGATATTTCGACAAGAGGAGTTCTTATCTGATGTGGAATTTTTGTTTTGTGTTGATGTGTACTGTCCGCACCCTGTTTACTTCCCACATAAATGTACACATTCTGTGTGTTTTTGGTAAATGAAGGCAGGAAAGATAGGAGCTTGTACTAGAACTAAATGAGTATGATTCCTGTGCTAGGGACTGGATGAGACAACCCAGACGCTAGTGCGCGTAGCCAGTGAGGAGCATGACCAGAAAGGGATGTCGGGGGCAGTTGGTGGGGTCCTGCGCCAAATCCCACCCACAATGGTGAAGCCCATCCTGCTGGCAACGGAGGCTACATCCAGTGTGCTGGGTGGCATGCGCAGCCAGCTAGTGCCTGGGGCACGCCGCGAGGCCGTCGAAAAGTGGCGTACCAGCCAGTAAAGTCCCACAAACCGTGTGAAGTGAAACAGAGTAGCGTGGTGAGAGATCAGTTTATTCTGAAGGAGCAGCATCCCCACAATGACAGTTATATTTTCCTACAATACATACATTTATTCCTGAAAAGTTTTTTTAAACTGTCTTGCCATAAATCAGAGTGTACTGCAATGTCTAGTTAGCTTTAGTATGGTAAGTCATTTATGAAAACATTTACAATTTTCCTACAACAGAGTTATTGTGACTATTTCACTCGGTAAATCAATCTCTTAAAAAATAAAGTTAAACATACTGTCTGTATGATGGTACTGCATCTTATTGCGACTAAATAATATTGGTGTGACTCGAAAGAATCTTAAAAATCACGGAAGTAAAACACAAGGTCTGTTTTTGTGGGCAAATACTATTTAATACTTTGGTGCACAGAGTGTTTCCATCGGAGATCACTTGAATACTGATTGTGGATTGGGATGAGTGAACTTGCTGGAGTGTCATAACCAGGACTTTTGCTGGGACTTCTCTGATGTTTCACTTCAAAAACTACCACTTCTACAAGGTCACTTCAGTCACGTCTATGTTCAGTTGTTTTATCAGCAGAAGCAGACTGTGTGCTATTCATCTGTGATGATTTTCTAGCCAGTGTGAACAGCCAGGAGGAATGTAATACGACATTCATTTATTCAAACACTTTGGTCTGTAAATGTGCAATATCTTATCTTAAAATAAAAAAGCAATTTGCTTGTAATTTGTGGTTGTTTAAAACGCACATTTTTTTACATTTCATGACTGAGTAGTGATGCATCACTTTCTGCTGGAAAGCAGTCATAGATGATGTTATGTTTTGTTCTGTATGTATACTTTTTACCTGTCAATGTGTTAATAAAGGCTGAGTAAAATGTGTTGAAGCATTATTTTAAAAGTGGCTAGAGATGTAATAGCTTACGTGCACTT
The DNA here is from genome assembly GCA_029891345.1 of Dryococelus australis. Taxonomy (NCBI): domain Eukaryota; kingdom Metazoa; phylum Arthropoda; class Insecta; order Phasmatodea; family Phasmatidae; genus Dryococelus; species Dryococelus australis. The sequence goes on from CM057000.1 coordinate 75,021,873, forward strand.
CTGTACTGTGTTCAACTGGAAGCATCATGTTCCCTCGTGTACAGGAGTGAGTTACTTACACATACACATGCACACTCATGGGTTTATCATACGAGGAGGCTGGCTGCCCTACTCAAAAAAAACACGTATCAATTTGACCAGCCTGGAGTAGAGAGTGGTTGAGGTGAATGAAATGAGGATGAAGCAGTGATGGAATGGAAACTGAAACACTCCAAATAAACTCCATGAGCTATTAAAATTTAAGATATCTGTAACAAAGTTACTACAAATATAAAATTGCTTTCGTATGGTAAAGAGCTGTTCCTGGCAGGAAAACATTTTTTATTGACAGGAATTTGTATACATTGTTGTACATATTGTTTTGGTTTACTTTAATGTAGCTTCCCTTTGATAGGAGAGGATTTTGTTTATCTCAGGCATATGTATTGTATGTATATTCTTGTGGTTTCACTGTAATATTCATTTCAGATGGAAACAATTACATGCTCATATTTACCCAAATATAGGACAGCCTTGAAAATAAAGATAACCCCCACATTTATGTTTTGACGTACAGGAAAAAATTATTTCTAACAAATTATTTGGATGTGTAATTTAATAGGATTTTTGTCTTGGTGGTTAAATAAAGGTTTAACTTGAACATGTATAATTAGTAGGGAAATGTATGTTCATGTATAATGGATTCTGTATTAGGAGTGCAGGAACTAGGAAACCGCTATGTTGTTATGTCACCGACCGCTATCTTGGATGTCATTGACCTTTTACCCCTGACCCCAAAAAATTCCAAAAACCTTTTTAAAAAATCCTTTAAAAAACCAAAAAATCCTAAAAAAATTAATATAAAAAAAATTAATAAAGTAGTCCTAAATTTTTCCTGGAGCAGGCGAGAGGGATCAGCGACCCTGGTGACCGGGATCAGTGACCCAGGGGTCAGGAGAGCAGACCTTTGACCTTGATCTTGACGTCAAAAATCCAAAAACAAAAAAAATCCAAACAATTCTGAACAAATTATTAAAATTATTAAAAATTAATTTTAAAAAACCATAACTTTCCTGAGTTTTTCCCTCACCAAACCAATTAGTCAGCATGCCTCCACCCCTTCACCCATACCCAGTCAGCCATCTTGGTAGATTACTGCAATCTTGGTAGATGATTACCATCTTGGTAGACATCACCCATCTGTCATATTGGAAGCCAATAACCATGAACTTGATCACATGACCTTGAAAACAAAAACTCGAGAAACATCCATAGGAGTCAGCAAGCATAATATATTAGATGCAGACAACCTCGACTTGACACCATGGACTTGAATGACCCTGAAAACAAAAACTCAAAAGAAAAATGCATAAAAGTCAGCAAGCATATGATGTTACAGACTACTGTCACCATATTAAATGCATGTAACCTTGGCCCAATGACATTAAATGACCTTGAACTCAAAAATTTCCAAAAAAAAAAACCTTAGAATTAAAAAAATCTATAAAAACGTATTATTTCAAATCATTACAATTTTATTATTGAAAGTTATTATAAAACTTTTTTAAAAACCTACATTTTCTGAGTTCTCCCCAGCACCACACCCAACAAACTGCTATTACCAATTGTTAGTGGCTGTTTAGTCAGTGGGCCTCCACCCCCTCAATACCACCAATCACTCACATCCGTTCGACCCCGCTCACCTATAGTCATTCTATCATATGCTGCCATATTTGTTTTTTGTTCATCATTTGTTTATTTGTTACTGTCTGTCACCTTTGTTCAACTGCCATATTTGTTATTTTGTGCATCATTTGTTTATTGTTTATGTATGTTACTGGAGGCTGCCATGTTGGTAGGCATCATTTTTGTGAGTGTGTGGGGGGGTGTGCTTGCACGTGCGTGTGTGTGTATATATATACACACACGCGCGCACACACACACACATTAGGGATGTCAAAGTCGATACCTCGATACCCTATGTTATTACAAGTATCGAAGAATCTAGAATCAAATGGTTAATTATTATAAATCCTCGTCCACCTTCACAAGATTTTTTGAGGTTATGTTGCACAGCAAAGGTCTTTGGTTTTCCAAATAGGCTAAACCTGTACCGAACTCACATGCGTCAACAGGAATTAACCATTTACTGATGGTTCGACTATGAACGAGGGAAGATAACAGTAGAACCTCGATTATCCACGATAATACAGGCGAAAAAATAGTCGTATAATCGAAACTCTTGGTTAAACCAGTCATTTTTATCTTGATTGCTGCCATGTGGCAGACGGCTATTATCAATATTTGTGCCTCATTTCACTCCGACGTCACTCTATGTGTGGCGTGGCTTCAATGGGAAAACTGCACTCTTTTTTTTGTCATTTTCTGACATGATTCAGTATTATGTGTATACTGTTGCAAGAATAAGAATGCTACAAACGCACGTAGAAATCTATGGCGCTATATCTAAATCTTTAAATGTCTGCATAGACGAAATACTAAAACAAACTGTTAGTCGCGGATATGAAAGGCCACCGCCACACATGCAGATACTGTTGGAGAGAGCACTTTGTTGCTCGTAAGTGCTGTGATCAGCGTTAGTTGATAAGACAGGCGCGGGAAGGAAGTTGGCGTCGGTCTGCAACCAGATGTGGTTTGTAGATAAGAACCCTCGCTAGCACTAAGCTCTTAGAGTCACGGGTTGCTGACGCGGAACATGCATATACTTTTAGTCTGTTGCGCCATAGTTAGTAGTGGGAGCACAAGGATCCTGGACTAGGATTCTTAATAATACCAGGATTCCTGGTATTATTTTTGAATAAAGAACAGGTACATTTTCTGACCATACATATTTCCTGTTTGTGACGTTTTAATTTTTGAGGCAGTCAAGTTTGAAAGCAATTTTTTTCTTTCATGTTTACATTTACCAAAAATAACCATCTCTTTTTTCTAAAAGTGGGTAGTGTTAAAATTTTCTATGTACTGAGGATTTTATTTACTTCCACATGAAGAAAATGTCTAGCGATGTGTGGAATTATTTTTCCGTTGACATAAATTTAATGCAAATTACGCATTTTGCAATTTGTGCTTGGCAGAAATTTCACATGGTGGGGTTAGTCACACAACTAGTAGATTGTGAAAACACTTAAGTAAACACAACAAGTACAAGAAAATTGCAAATAATGATTTTTCAGAAGATCTTTTGGACAAAGATGCGTGTAGCAGCAAGTCATCCAGTGTCCCTGCAGCTTAAAATGTCCAGTAGGAGTATTTTCATTTAGCAATGCTAAATGAAAGGTTATTGTCCAGTTCATATAAGTGGTCTCAAATTTGACAGACAATGTGACCAAAGTACCCATTATGTAAACAGTAAATGCTCTTGCTCCTACAGTATTGTATCAGCTGACAAACTGCTGCGGTGTCCGTGTTGTTAATTTGGCTATTTTGATGACGGTTTTGGAAGAAAATAGTACCCGGAACTAAAAGTTGTAATTTAAAATCTTAATTATACTTACAACATTTATGGTTTCAATTATGTTTCTAAAGCAATATTAAATTTTCTTGGCTATTAGTAATGGGACTTAGAAGATATGTTCAGCATTTATGACGGTTTGTCGACACATACAAACAGTAATCGTTTCCAGCCAATGGCTAGCCATGTTTATGTTTCCAGCCCGGTGAAGGCTGTTGTGCATGCATTTTTTTTCTTATTGTGTATATTATACAAATATCTTATTGGTGTTATCGAAAGATTTAATTGGTAGTTAATTACTTTTATTTGCTTTTTCGAAACATAGTTGGTTGTAGGTACCGTTTTAGTGCATTTTGTTGAGTGAAATGTAATATTAATCGGCATGTTGTTAAAACTGCCCGTTCTGCTATTTTCTTTACTGCCTTCCACAATGAAGTGACACGAATATAATTTCGTATATAAGTTTAAGTTTGTTTGTATCAGGAAACATGTGCAGTGTTGATTTTACTGAAAGATTTTACAACTAAATTATTTAATGCTAGTGACGAAAAAACGTGATTTTAGTGAAGTAAACTCGCAAGGATTGCCATAGAAAAACACGTGTTCAAGAGGTTACAACGGTAATTTTACGTGTTTTGTAAATGTATTTGTAAACTGTTAATATAATTATTGAAATACACGTGGCCTGAAAAATGCTGCACTTTCCACACTTTTGTAGTGAGTGAATAATATTTGTTTGTCTACATCATAAATTTGAGTGTAAGGTTATCTTCTGTCAAAGTGTGTGCGTGTATATATTACTGCATCTGTACGAATACGAACAGCTACATATTTATTGCATTTTGTATTTTCAGTAAAGTTATCATTTTTGATGTTAAGTAATTTAAATGTTATTTCCATACGAGCAAAATTCTCCACTGCTCCATCAAAACAATATGCAACTCAAAATGCCACACACTCATGCCAGAATCACATAGCCCCGACCAACACAGCACAACACGACTAAAAGAGCAACCATGACACATTTCAATGTGACTAGTTACTTGAATTTACAGCACAACCGACACCACACACTCGGCATTTAACCTAACTATTTAGAAGGCGCTGATAGGTTACGTTAGTCTCAAAGGCGGTGAACAAGAGGGAAATTGTAATGCATAATGATGACAAATTGGTATCGCTAATGCATTCAAAAGTAAAATTATTATTTTTAACAGTTGGATACAGTAGTTTTCAATTAATTTTTTTTTAAGCTGCGTATTTACCATTGTAAGGAAAGCTTGCAATACAATTTCATTTTGCAATGTTGTACATTTTGTGCAACGTGCTATACGACACGGCGAAGAATAGAAACCATTTTTGATCCAAAATTACTGGTCGGACGACAGAATCGGTTGGGCTTACGACGACCTATCTTGTATTTCTTTGGCTGTTAGCCATTGTGTCATGCGCATTGGGGCTATGTGATTCCGGCATCATAAGAACATCAAAATAATCCCGTCTCACGAAAGACGATAAACTAAAGTCCCCCCACTCTGCTCACTTTTTTCTTTTTCCCTCAAAATAAAAATAAAGATATGTTAATTGGGCCCACATTTCATTGCTATGGACATTTTTCTGTGTTATTATTGATTGAAACTCTTAACACACTGGTTCTGGAGGGTTTCTAAATTTAAAGCTTACGGGCCATACAAACTTGTAAGGTGTATCACTTGATTTTTTTAGAACGTATATAAAATTTGTCAAGCTTGTTACGCAGGGATACTTGTTAGCAAATTAATTTAAAGTTTTTTCCTGTTTTTTAAGGCTGTATTTGAAAGTAACATAATGGCATGTAGGTTTTCAACTTGGGAGTCTTTCATAAACGTTTTGAACATTTTGGTTCTGCAAATTAAAAGTGCTCATATGTTTTTAACATACTTTGTTAAGAATATTGTAAGAGTCGGAAGAATAATTCACATAAACAGGATTTACATTGGAAAGACAACTTTTTGATATCAAGTAAATTACAACATGCTTATCAAACAAAATTCTGTCAATTTAAGCACCCAACAAAGGTGCTCCAACATCATAAAGAAGTGTCTCATGCATTAGCAAGAACTGTGACATTCCAAAATTTATTGCTAAGAAAAATGAACTTTATGATGGCTTCAGTCTTGGGTAGGTGGAGCATCTTTTTAGTGTGTAAGTAACATGTTGGTTTGATATATTGGTGCTGTAGGTCATATCTGCTTCTCTAGAGTGCTTTGTAACATCTCTGAAATGAAATACAGTTTTTCATTAGGTACCCGAAAACAAACCTAGAGCTGTATCACAATTTTGAGGAGGGAGGTTGTGCGACTGAACTTCAGTGTAAATATCAACACTGAGTTGGTAGAAATAAGTTTTTATTCACAGCATGACAATCTGAACACGTAGGTATTTGAGAAAAGTTATTAAAGTATTTTGTATGTAGACCTGCAATACTTAAAATTTGCCTAAATATTGTTATGGTTATCTACATACTTTAACATCCTGAGAATTATAACCACCGTAAAAGTATCAGGCTGTACAGAGTTTGTTGTCATATCATACCACAAAGCTGAATTATGTACTTTTAATGCAATAGTAGGCATAGCCTGTATGTAAGAATGTATACTGTCTTTGAAGAAATGGTGAGGGAGGGGGGTGGCGGTATTTAGGTATTTGTGCATTCCTGGGGGAGGGGGGATCATGGTATTTGGTGTTCGTGGAAAACATGCTAAATTTTTGTGTTTGCAAGAACTTGCCCCAGGTAAGTGTGGCAAGATTAGTTGTCATTAATATATTTCAAGTACCATATATAAAGAATATTAAAATATCTTCTTCATTTGACAGTCAAAATACAATTTCATTTTCGTGCATCCTAGTTTACAAATTTCTTGCAAGGTAAAAATTTATCAATTTATAGACTTATTACATGGGCTGTTAGTCATTTACATGAAATATTTATGAACTAAAAAAAAAAAATTGATTGTGGCCAACCTGCAACTGTTTGAACAGCCCTTCACAGTTTCTAAAAGTCATTTGGGAGGAGGCACATGCAGTTTGTTTACAAAAACAGGCAGTCATATGTTTTTTGTTTACAAATACTGGAAGTCACATGGTGTTTGTTTGCAAACAGTCACCTTCAGTGACTGTTCAGCTGTGGTGGAAGGATGCATAGCCACCCAGTTGCCATTGGCACTGCTTTCCTAGAACTCTCATGTTTGAGACCATTTATATGAAATCAACTATACTTTAGTTTCATTACTGGATAGCATCAATATTTGTGTACATGTTGGGTAGCTTCATAAGTTGACCTAAAATATTTAATAGAGAAGTTGAGAACTTTTGTTTAACTTTTTTTGTATAATACTGTTTCTATATTCATTTAAAATAAATCATAGATTTATCAAAAATTCTGGTATGAACTTGTTAGGCCTAATTAGATAAGCCTGAATGTTACGTAAATATAGGAAATTAACAGAAATTAACTTCACTTAGCAGACTAGAAAGTCTTTCCTGTAATTGTCTTCATATTTGTCTCTGTCTAATTTTTATATGTTTTCATCACATGTGTACCACCAGCCGACATCTAAGCGAGCTGATGACTTATATTTATAGACATACAAAACGTGTAATTTTCCATCCTATTTTCAAAAAAGATGTTTCCAATCTGCAGTTTAGCTACATGCATGATGCAAGACTTTGACTACTTGCATAACTTATTAAATAAATGTTTTTGTTATTAAAATTAAAGTTGTACAATTTTAAAAAGGATTTTTATCTAATTATATAATTGTACATATAGTGAAATGGTACTGTATACAATATCTTTTAATAAGGTGTATTTTATTTCTGTACCTTTTAAATTTTAATTAATATTAGTGGCATGCGGGATCCTGAACTTCGGGAGTACATAACGATTTTCTCGTCGGCCGGGAAGTAATTCTTTCCCAATATTTCCGAGAAAAATTTATTTTCACTTTTGTAGGTTGTTCCAGCTAAATTACAAGTTGGATTTTCTACAATAAGCTTTATATCTGCTCTTACGTATGCGATTATGATTTGATGACTCATATCTTGTCAAGAATTTTTTTTTCCCCACTTATTCACAGATTTCAAAGTTTGTTGCATAAGCTAAAATAATTGTCATAGATCATATATTATGTAACGTTGAAACTGTGTGTGTATTGCGAAAATTAAGTATAACTTGTTGTAAACTTGCACTATTATGAAGTTATGGTGAACCATGTGTACTGCATTTGACTTATATGCGAGCGACATCAATACGTTGCAAGTATCGATTCCTGGTTAATGTGGTACGGACGTTTTGATATACATAACATAAACGTTCATGTAAAATTAAGCTAGTGCACAATGAATGTTTAATTTGTCTCCAAATGTTTAACGATTTGACTGAGATCTAACATGGTGTTTTTAATATGGTTTTGGTTGAAACTATTCATAACACGCCAACAAATTGTCTTTGTTATTTGTTCAGAATGTGTTTGTTTTTAATTGCGTGCTGTGCTCACTTTTTATCACTAAAACGTTGACAAACTCCAAACATAGCAAATTTTCTATGAGAGGAATATAATTAATTTACTTAGCTATTTTTAATTAAGCCTAGGCTACAATCACCATAGTGTTTCCGTAATAAAATAACAGTGGCATTACCGTGGGAGTAAGAAAATGTACTGGCTACAACCGCAGTAAGAAAACTGTTATGCGGCTAGTGCAAAACAAGCACAATAAAATGACAGGCTGTACATGTATCGCGGATATTTTCAAACAGTGTGTTGACTAACCTGATATTTATTTTTCTTTATCTACTTGCGATGAAAAAAGTTTCGCGGGAATCGTGTTTTGGGTGTTTTTATATATATATATATATATATATATATATATATATATATATATATATATATATATGTTAATAATTTCATTGACTATTTAAATAAATGAAAATATGAACTGTACCACAAAGTTAACTTAATAACTATGTTCTTGTTACAAGCTTGCACTGCACTCACTCTCGTGGTTGGAAATGTCTTGTGATTGGCCGGCATAGAACTCGACGTAAGAAAATTGAAAATATTCAATCCTCTTTACGCCGTTACTGTGAACAGGCCACCATCTTCCGCCATTATGTTGTGTTGTAGCTGGTCCCATATACAAGCGTGGGTTAATTTTTTTATTTTTTATTGTTACGCTGATTGTAGCCGGGCATTAACTGTGTTTACGCTCTTTAAAACTTCCACTGAAAGTTAATTTGAGTACATTTGTGTCAATGTACACACATTTTACTACCAAAAATGGAACGAATAATGCAAGAGTTCCTTAATAGATGCCATCTAATTATAAAGAAAATAGCAGCAAACTGAAAACAGGAAGGCAGTATTTTCAAACAAATTTACAGTGAAATTTTAGCACTTACAGTCATTATTCTATTTTTATGTTTTCTTTTAATGAAATAAGTCCTGATTGAATGTTATTCACTAGGTCTAAGAACCCAAAAACATCTTTACCTAACCTAAAATATTTTTCCCGAATTTCCGCGGGAAATTTAATTTTCCCGCCCAAATTTTTCCAGATGGCTAAATTCCATTCCTGTACACCACTAATTAATATGTTAAATTGGGAAAACATGAAAGAAAACACATTTTTATTCACAGGCATTTTTTATTCAATTAATTTATTACAGTCGCTAATGCTCTCAAAAAAATTGCAATTTCCTTTGATATGTCTAAGTAGATAGTCGCTACGGCTAATCTGCTTACCGCACCTGCCACATAAATATGGCATGCAATAGAGATTTTTATCACAATTAAAGTGCTTATGTCACCTAGCATTGCTGCTGCCTTTGAAGGTCTTTTCACAGAATCGACACTTATAATGTTAGAATGGTTCAGCAAAGGGGGTTGACCATACAGATGCTGCTAGAACAGAGGTCGATGGTCCAGTTGTCAATGACTACATTGCCATAGGTGACTCACCCGAAGAAGTCAGTGGCGCTGTTGGCACCATGCCTGAAGAAGTCTATGGCACTGCTGCTATCACTCCTGAAGAAGTTGATGGCACTGGCGTAGCTACCATTAACTCTGGAGTACCCGAAGACATCACAGATGCAGAAGACGACTTAGATATGAAGATGGAAGCTAGCCGACAGGATCCAACTTTCACAGGAGTTGCTGTCAAACTAAGTCTCCCAGCCGACATCGCTACTGCTTATAATATACAAGTATGTAATCCCTATGATGTCATATCAACTTTGAACCAATCGTATTGCACCATTAATACATTGTGAGAACACTAACCAGCCATTCACAGAGTTGTCACGTGATTGCAGCTGGCCAATCATGTGTAAGCACTGAGCGGGAGTCTGTGGAAGATGTGGAGGGGGCGAGGAGGAGGATGGTCATTTTGTAGCCAGTCGGCAAATTGGAATATTTAGGGGGGGTGTGCGTGTGCGCATGTGTGTGTGCACGCGCGTGCATGCATGAATGTAGGTTTGTGAGGGGTCGATAGGTGTCAGAGGCTGACTCCAGCATGTGATGTCCCTGTGCTTGCACATGATTTGTCAGTTGCAATCATGTGACAACTCTGTGGTTGGCTAGTCGGTGTTCGCAAAATAAATTAATTATGCAATAGGTTTAGTTTCAAGTCAAATTGTCTGACATTCCTGGCTGTCTGACTCTCCCCGCCCTTGGGTAACTTGTGTGATGCTAGGCGAGCCGTATTTTGATTGGCTTACTCTGCCCTGGGCACGGGGGCCCGCCCAGTGTATAACACGGGCCAAGTGGGTCAGCGACTTGGTACGAAGTCTGGCTCTGCGACCTTGATACAACGAAGTGCAGGCTTTGGTGGTGGTGGTACAGCAGTAAGGTGGGGTGCTTGCATGCACACTTTTTTGCTGTGACCAATGTTACCCTCAACTGGGGAGTAATCGACTCAGGTACGGGAGCTGGTTGCAGTTCTGGCATGTTAGGCTGATGAATGCCAAAAAGTACCTCCTGCTCTGTAGAGTGGTATCCCTCCGCGATCCTGGCAGGTGGCTTGAACAAGCCTACAGGGATGACGACAGGTGCTGGTACACTGAGGCGTCTCAGTAGCACAGCTTGCTCCCATGGACTGAGCAACCCGAACCTTCTGGAAAGAATATGTATCGCCTAGGGAAGCTTAGCAATAGTTCTCGCCTTTCTGGCCTGTCTCTCAACCACTCTGGTGGGTGTAAGACATGAGGTACTAGAGCGGCGCTGCAGCAGGTTGCAGTCAGTGTTCACGTGTATGTGCTAATTACTGCTGCCAACACGGCCTCGCTCTCGCCGACTCTACGAGGTAGAGCCGACGTGGGCTGCAGGGTGATGGTTGCGGGAACTGCTCGTCCCGTGGGGGTAGATTTCCCTGCACCAGGATGCATCACTCTCGGCACCACAAGAGGGCGATGAGAGTTGGGCACCTGGCCGGCAAGTCTATCCCACCAGGAGTGTCATGGCTCTACCGTTCCTTCCAAGTGGTGCAAGGAACGGGTGGCCTTCCATTGGTGATGAGTTGAGGGTCCGGTGGTTACTGGTCTCCCTGAACTCAAAGAAGATCCACTCCTTGGCTCCACAAGCGGGAGCGGTGAGGAAAGGGCGACTTTGAGTCGGCAAGCTAATTTCCAAGGGTCGGTATCCTAGTGTCGTGGCTCTACCGTTCACTGCCGGGGCAGAGAATGGGTGACCTTCCAAGGATTTGCTGTTGTGTTGTTAGGGTGCATTCGGCAGAAACAAAACCTGATCTCCTGCCAAGTCCTCCAGCTCCGATATGACACAAGGAAGGAGCTTGGAGTGAAAGTTAAGATGACTGATAAGATTGGCATTTATTGAACCAAAAGGAAATTATCACTGATGGCAGACATACTAACTCCTAATTTCCCTCGGGCTATGCGGAAGGTAAACACCCTATTGTACTACAGGGGAAGGCGCCCTGTGCGAAAGCTAGCAGGCATTCTGGATTAGGTTGATTTAAAGAAATTAATGCCTTCTTCCCAAGTTGTTGCACACTATGATACAGAGTTGCCAGTTAAACTTGCTTGTGATGCGTCGCCTTATGGTGTCGATGTAGTTATTAGTTGTGTATTCCCTGGTAGAGTTGAAAAGCCTTTGGCATTCGCTTCCCAAACTCTTTCATTGGCTGAAAGGCAATACTTCCAGATTGATTGAGAAGCACTGTCTATAATTTTTGAAGTGAAAAGATTTTTCAATATCTCTATGGTAGACGGTTCCTACTTGTTACTGACCATCAACCACTGGTCCACATTTTGGTGGAACATTGTGGTATTCCACAGCTTGCTGCAAACCGGTTTTAGAGATGGGCTGTTCTTGTGCAAGGGTTTGATTATACTGTGCAGCACGTGAAAGGGGAGGACCATGAAAGTGCAGATGTATTGTCTAGACTCCCGCTTCCATCCGTGGAACAGTCCGAGCAATTTTCATATTGGTTTGTGGGTTCTTCTGAGTTCTTACCTGTTACGCCGCAGGAAATTAGGAAGGCCACTGACAGAGACGGGGAATTAGGCAAAGTTGTACGTCATGTGAGAGGTGGTTGGCCAGCAAAGGTTGAGGAGACACTCGAATCTTTTTCTTCTAAGCAAAATGAACTTACACTAGAACAAGGATGTCTTATATGGGGTCACTGGGTGATTATTCCAACAGTCTTGCATGAAAAGGTTATACAGGAGTTACATTCAAACCATTTTGGCATCTGCAAGATGAAAGCATTGGCTAGGTCTTATGTATGGTGGCCAAAGATTGATGTAGACCTAGAAAAAGAAGTCGCCCGCTGTGATGCATGTCTGCAAAATAAGCCCATGCCCGAAAGGTCTGTGCTGTTGGCTTGGACTTGGCCACGACGGCCATGGCAGAGAGTCCATTTTAATATTGCAGGTACCTTTTTTTGGGTAAATGCTTTTCGGTGCTCATTGACAGCTTTTCAAAGTAGCCCGAAGACTGTGAGTTGTCCCATATCAGTTCAGACAGTGTCTTAAATAAATTACGAACCTGGTTTGCAATCCTGAGCAGCTTGTCTGTGATAATGGAACACAGTTTTTATCTGAAAAATTAGCAGTCTTCTGTACAAACAGTGGTATTAAGCACACATTTTCTTCTCCGTATCATTCATCTATAAACGGACAAGCTGAAAACACTGTGAAAACCTTTATAACCAAACTTGCGGCAGACACCCAGTGCATGGCGTGGTAGGGGTATTTGACATGGTGAGGCAAAAGAGGGGTGGCAGTTAGCACACTGTTCTCAAGATGGTAGCTGTTATGCTTTGTCCCTCTGATGCTTTTGGCACCAAACTTCCCACGTGGTTTTCTTGCGGTCTTAACTACTCAGTAGTAATAAGAATACGGAAATACAAATACTTCTTGTACCATGTGCCAGGTTGCAGAGATAAGGCCAATACTATAAACTTCACTTTGGAAATTTTACCCAAACAGGCACAAATCATAAAAATAGTGGAACTTGATAGTTACAAATGTGCACACAATTATTAAGGAATTAAACAACCAGATGGAACTTTATAGATCCTATGCATTACAATTTGTTCAAAGTGTGCATATAAAAAATGTTATAAATAATTTACTGTGTTTTGGGTTAAAAAAATTAATACAAAACATTAATTTCCAGATATATTCAACGTTCTTTCTAGACTGTTCGATTCTGAGGTTCCCTTATATGTACACAATAAAAAAAATATTTTGATGCATTATTAACACTTTAATTGCACTTCAAATATGAACAAGGATAAAAATTCTGTTATACCACAAATCAAAATCTCAATTAATAATATCTCTCCATTTCTTGCATAGTTTTAAATAGATTAAACATTAATTTTTCCATTACAATATTAAGTTTCTTAGCAAATTTATTAGTTGGGGACCCCCATAACAAAAAACAAGTTCGATAGCTGATTCGCCTACGTCAGCTCGATTATAATCCTGTGGTTACATTGTTTTTTTTTTTTTTTTTCTCTCTCTGATGCGCAAATATTTAAAATTGGCATCTGTCCAGGGCGATAAATGTTTAAGGTTAGTATATTAAGAGTTTGTGAAGGCCTGGTAAAACATGCACTAATTTTTCTAACTGCAAAATTAAATTTTCATGGTCTTATTTTTGAAGAGTAGCTCATGATGGGACGATCCGGCGTAGACAGGAGTTAAAGCAAGAATGACACCATGTGATGAAGTTTCACGACATTTTGAATGTCACGCCAGAGGCATCGGGCAGCAGTATCACGCTTTCATAATAGCCAATGCCAATCCACGAGGTGCTGAGTGGTGAACTGCTACACAATTAACAAAAAAAAACACTAAATAAAGCAACTGTTTAAAACCAATTACTAGAAAAACATGACGGTAAAAATAACCTTCAAGAATAACTCACCCGCAGCGGTGAATGTAAGGATAACACATTTACAAAAACATAAGAGTCGGAGTTACATATGAGATGGGCGACTGGTTCACGAAGCGATCGAACAACCGACTCGCACAGCAGAACTCGCAAGAGCCGGTTCCCGAAAAAAGAACCGCGGTTCAGCAGATCACCCTGACACAAAGAGCTCTGTTACTCTTCGCCGTTCCTTGTGCTAAGTTCACGGCGGATCGCGGTTCATGTCAGCTCGCGGTTCGCTGATCTTCTTCGCTCACTTATTTTCTCTCTCCTTTTCTCAGCTCTCTCACACCATTTTACATCACTGGAACGCTACTCCCTCAGCGCAGGGGTAGATCGGTCCCTTGTGAGGGACCTTGGCCACCCAGTTGGTTGTCAGTTAGATTGCGGAGGCGAGGAGAAGCTAACCCCCTCCCCCCTCACCTCCAATGAAACATATTTTATGCTGCAAGGCTACCATTCTTGTACAGGATTCCCAGGGTAGCGCCTGGGAGCTGTCAGCTCTCTCACATGTTTATCGAATTTCGTTCTCTCTCTCGTCAAACCCCTGAACTAACACGAACAATAATTACTCATATTTCCCGCGAGAAGGCTCTGTAGTTAATCGGTTTTATCTGTAATTATTTTGCACTTTCTTTCACTAATGCGGGTCCAAGACATTTGTGCATATCCATTTGTAAGTACTCATTAATTCATTCTTGTGCAGTTTTTAAAACAGATTAATTTATTACATAAATTTATAATGCAACCAATCTCACGATAAATTTTTTAGTTATTTAATTTCATTGGTCATGTTTGTTCCATTCTGGTTATAAGATACAGTATTGAGCTTTCAAATTACAACTTGTAAGATCGTTTATATAAAAATTATATTTCATTACACATTTAAAGAACCCTAATACGTTAAGTACAAATTGTTTATAAATCCTGGTAATATCCCAAAAGTATTGTCTTGTGTGGAATATTATATTTATAGCACACAGTAATGTCGAGGACATATTTATTTAAGCTGATATGGACAAAGTTCGCAGATACAAAAGTGTATTTTGACCCCCAATGATGTAATAAGTATTTTTATGTGACATAACACAGGCGAGGGATGGCCAGAACAATCCTTGAGGAGTTCATTGCATTTTGGGGAGGCCAATAGCCCCTACTAGTCTAGGCATAATGGGGATTTATTGATATCAAATGTACAGAAGCACATGGATTCAGTCTCAACAGACGGCAGAGCATGGGAGGGTAAGTCATGCTGGTCGTCGGCCATGCGACCCCGCCTGCATTCATGTGCTCACAACATCTTGAGTTGGCACCTATCCGAGCAAATATTCACTTCAGAAGTACAATCCACATAAACTCTACCAGCCCCCAATGGTCCAACCATATTCTACGCCATCAGAGCGGCCATGCTCAAATGTCAATGTCAAGAGAATATCACCATAAATGCATGAGCAAAGCGGTGCCACATGTATAGCAGCATTTCACATCAAAGAGAACATTCAGAGTTTACTTAATGGGATAAATGCAAGCAGGAAAGTTTCAGGGCCAAGGAGCCTTTTAAGCAAGAGAGGCAAGGAGAATAGAATGGGATTACATACTATGATACCACAGATGTGGTCAACGAAGACAAGCTGCGCACTTCTCTAGTGACTACGTGGCCAGTGCTCCACAAGCACTGCCCACACAGTCTGCACCTCTGCCCAGTATGACTACTCCTTTCACATTTACACCTCTGGCACCCTATTATCTGCAATTGCCATTCTTTCAAACACCCGTATTTCCTTCTATGTTACCACCGATACTTATGCCATATCCGTCCGTACGGCTTGCACCTATGTACGCACTGAGTGGTGTAGAAATCAACTCTGTAACGAGCCACAACGAGAGGGCAGAAGGCCGGCCGGAGGAATCCATCGCTCTTCCAACTCCACAAAAACCACCAATACCGACCACAACTAAAACCTGCACCAAGTTCCAAACACTGCACACATTTATGGACTCGCCGACAGAAGACCCACCAGCCTTCGTCGAGGAGTGCACTGCAAGATTAACCCGCTATTGTGTTCGAGAGGAAGAGTGGGCAGATTGTGTTGGAAAACAACTCTACGGGGATGCTCGCAATTGGTGGCGATTATTCAAACACTATGGAATGCAATAGCAGGAATTCCAACAAACCTCTAAAGTTAGGTTCGAAAGTGTTGTGACAAAATTGCGTGCCAAATCACAACTCACAATGGAAGAGCAGGCAACTCATGGATGACTAACTTACTTCATTACCTGTAAGATGCAGGTTGTGCACCAGTTTTATTCGGAACTGTCAGAATGGGAAATTCTAGAGATTGTGGCAGAGACTGCCAGACCGGAATACCGTACAGAACTGATTCCCATGTTGAACAGGACCCTGAAAGATGTGATGTAATCTGCAATCATGTTGGAAAGGATGCCAGGAACACTGTAGTGGGATAGGTGCCTCATGATAGTGAGACGAGCATCCATGCTACCGCGAAAAAGCTGTTTGTGGTGACCTGCGATAAGGCAGTAAGAAACCATTCTGATAATACCGGACAAAATTTTAGAAAAAACGGCAAGCGAACAAAGAGCACGTGAAAAGTGACAGGTTCTAGTTGTAGGTACGGTATTCCGGGAAATATGTGTGGACCGTGAGAACAAATGTAAAGTGGGTTAGGAGGATATCACCACCATGGCTGAGCCGGTATTGCCAAGTAAGGCAATTCCACTGGCATACACAGTGCGCCAATAATCCCCACTTGAACCGGGAAGATCAAGAAACCAGCCAGCTACAGGGAAACGGGAACCAGGTTTGAGGGAATTAGGTGCTCCGGCCGCCCCATTCCCTCCCCCACAACATAAACAATGGGAGACTACACCACAACAAGTACTGGTAAATCAGGTAAGTAGCACATCGGCGAAATTTATTCGCATCTTGGTAACTGTCAATGATTGTATCATGCATTGATCGATACAGCAGCCTCGCACCATTTCTTATAACCCTTCTTTGTAAAAGATGCCGACCTTGTGTCTACGAGCCACGTTATCAGGTTAGCCCCGAACCAACATAGCAGTAAAGGAGTAGGAGAAGCGGTAGTTACTGTAGGTGTGAGGGATATAGAGACAACAACAACAGCTGTAATTACTCTGGATATTAGTGAAGATGCAATATTGGGTATTCCCTGGATAACTGAACAGAAAACAATTGTTGAGCCTGCTGCTCGCTGTATATGTTTTCGTGCAAAAGACCAACGTACAGAGTATAACTTAGACCGTCGGCCAGTATATAGAACTCCCACAATTGCTCTCAGGGAAATTGATAACGATATTCTGTCACAATACCAGGCAACTTTCCAACAACTGCTATACAAGCAGAGGGAATTTTTTCATTCAGCACGACACCCTGTGTCGTACTACTGTGGCAGAGCATGAAATACCGCTAGAAAAATAGGGACCTATCCGAACTCCGCCTTAAAGCTACTACCCGCATCAGGCCAAAATAATTAGACAACAAGTGCAAGAGATGCTTAAAGACAGAGTGATTTTGCCTATGAATACCGCCAACAACACAGCTAATACGCTAGCACCTTAAAAAGATGGTTTCATAGAGATTCTTCGTAGACTTCCGAACACTCAATCAGGTTACGCACAACTAATTACCTCGTACATTTATGTAAGAGACACACTCAATTCGCCTGGACAAGCCAAAGTGTTCACGCTGCTAGATCTGAAAAGCGGTTACTGGCAGGTACCCGTCAAAGTTGCGAACCGTGAGAAGGCAGCCTACATTACGCCGGACAGAAATCGAAACCAGTTCTGCACGATAACCTTCGGGCTGAAGTGTGTGCCCGCTACATTTTAGGCAATGCTGGGCCTTGTCCTAGACGACCTCATGGGAAATTTATACTGGCATATTAAGATGATGTTAATGTATGGTCTGATAACTGAGAACGTTTAGAGCATTTTACACTTGTTTTGGAGTTTTGAGAACACGTGGAGGGATTCGCAATAATAACAGTTGTGCTGACCGACATGCTGCCACCGCAACACCGGTTCCAAAGGACAGAGGAAGCCGAACAAGCATTCCGAGAAATCAAAGAAAAATTTCAGGCATGCCCGACACTCGCCAGATATAATGCCAGTAATCAATTGTATTTACAAATCAATGCTTGTCAGGAGGGGATGGGAGCCGTCTTTTACCAGTACGATGATAAGGGAAACATAAAGATAATCGACTTCGTTAGTACTAAGTTCAGCAGTAATGCACGCCGTTAATATGTGAATGAACATGACTGCCTAGCTGTCGTGTGGGCTGTTAAGTAGTATCGAGGATATTTAGAATATCAGAGGTTCACACTTCGTACAGACAACATATGTCTGGTATGACTCCATTCCATGTGCGAGGAATTCAGCAAACTAGCACTGTGATCCTTATTGTTGCAGGTGTGTGACTTTTTTTGCAGCACGTACCAGGAAAGGATAATCAGCTGTCCGATGTGGTTTCCCAAGCGGCCAGCGCAAGTGTTGTTGTAAATGATGAAATGGATTGGGATGACCTCTTTCGCCCGGTCATGCAAGGAACGGTAGAGCATATCAGAGAACAACAGATGAATGTGGAAGATAACAATGTTTCGATTAGCGAACTTTCCCATGCCGTAGTACAGGCAAACAGGGATGTAAGTTTTGCTAGAAGAGGAGAAAGTTCGTGCACAACAGAATGTTAACAATTGGCGTGTTATGGACTGCCGGATTGAAATGTTTTCGCCAAATGACTTTTCAAAATAAAATTTTTATGTCCCCATGGGTGTGAGGGAGCGAGTGCTAGCCTATGCACACAGTGGCAATGTGGTGAGACATCCTAGTTGTAAACAGACAGCAAGGAATGTGCGCAATCATTTTTTTGGCCAGGACTGACGCGTGACATGCACAAGTTTATTAAGCGCTGCATTCCGTGCAACCTCTTCAAGGCTAAGCGGTCAGATGGGAGGCAACAACAACAGCCCAGTACCCCCCAGAAAATGTTTGAAACGTTTGTTTGGATCTCATGGGGCCTTACCCTAGGACAGCAAAAAGAAAGCACTTTATAGTGATGGTAACATACAGTTTCTCCCGGTTGGTGGAGGCCTACCCTGTTAGCGGCGCAAGAACAGGCAAAATTGCACAAGTACTTAGTAATGACTTTTTCCCGAGATGGCGAAACCCGAAAAACTTGTTGACCGACAATGGGCCACAGTTTATGGGATAGTGGTGAGATTTGTGTGCAAAGTTGGGTGTGATGCATTTAAAGATAGCGAATTACCACCCTAGGGCTAATCCAATAGAGATGCGTAATCAAGATTTAAAAGTGCAACTCTGATTACGAATAGGTGAACAACATGCCACATGGGCAAACCACCTGCCCGTCATCCTGTATATGCTATGCCGTCGAGTGAATACTGCGACAGGAAAAATGCTGGCAGATGTCCTGCAACTGCCAGGTGAGGCAGTGGGCACAATGCCCACAAATCGGGCAAAGCAGCAGGACACCAGGTAGTGGTACGTCGCAAGTAAGACGTCAAAATGGCTTCGAGACGTCTGGAAGCACCAACAACAGTATATGGCAAAATGGCTGCAGATTACCAGATGTCCATCACCGACCCTCAGAGCATGACAGCAAGTCTACTTGCAGGCCAATCCCCAATCCACCACCCGCAAGGACTATTGCACTGGGTTTTCGACGAAGTGGAGTGGGCTGCACCAGGTCCTGGGAAGCCACGGATCAACCACATACACAATCCACATGGGGAGTACAGTCTGGGTACATCAGGATGACATATGGCTAGCAGAGAACCACGTAACCGAGGATATCGTGTTCGATGTCCTGAAGACTCACGATGGAAGCATTCATGTCAAGCTCCCAGAAGTCGGCAGCAAAGAAACAGGTGGTGAGTCACCTCTTCCAAGAGAGACTCTAGCAGTTCCGTCATGTAGCGTGGAAATCGGCGACCCACCCTTGGCAAGTCTGGACAGCTTCGCCAATGACGAGGAGCCCCGGGTGGGTAGATAAGTGGAAGTTGCAGCAATACCGCCAGCATGTGATTCACTACCTGGGGCAGAAAGACCGAAAGCTCCCGGCGCAGTCGTACCTTGCAGGGAGGTTTAAACAGCTGGCCTGGATGTGGTTGATGGTGCAGCATCACTGAGCACTGCTGTCACTCCATTCGCGCGACCAATGGCATCAGAATTTCAAGTAGAACAACAGCAATGGTACACCACAATGCACGATGTCATGATGCCAAGCATGCAAGAGAGAGAAGCCGTTTCGAAGACACCTGCACTAGGTGACTACCTGGGTCCCCCAGCAATAAAGTCGTCAGTCAGTGTCAGGATGGTCCGTGGGTATGAGCACTGTGGGAGAAGAGACGAGAAACTCTCGCAGGCAGCAAGGATGTGAGGAGTCAGGTAGGGGTGACATGCATCTGGTCGTCGGACCCTAGGGGCTGTCTGTCCTGGTTGCTCCCAGCAACAGCATAATGCAAGCGTCAGTGACAGTGGAGAAGAAGTAAACATCAGCGATGGAAGCAGCAGCATCGAGTCGGCTGGCTCATTCTGCCCCCGCTGAACACGTAGAAGAGTGCAGCCTATACAATCATCAGCACATACAGGGGCACCCGATGCCCTGCGCTACAAGGCAGCAGCAACAGATTAATCATTCGTCGCCACAGCCATGTGCGACTCTACAGGATCACCTATACATTCTGCTACCAAGAATACAGGGAAGAAGACACTTGTGCTGCCAGTAGCGATGTTTGGTTTGCGAACGGCCTAGCTTAAGGGTGATTGGCGGGAAGGGGGGAGTTTGATGTGCACCGCATCTCCCGCTCCTACCCCATATACCATTCGCCCGTCCGTGCACTGAGGCCAACACTACAAAGTGTACATGCAATGTAAATGATGCATGTGCAGTGATGTGCCTGTGCACATTGTGAAAAGAGGGTGAAGTGCAAGTTAGGGCACTGGAGTGTAAGTACTAAGGGAGTTCAGCACCTGGCACTTCAGGGCAAATAATAATAGGGCCAAATAAGATGGTCTTAAGACAGGTACTGTGGAACAATCATGACGGAATATGTAGAAACTTACACCCTAGTGTTAATTGTTATTGAGTTTTGTATTTTCTGTACACTTTTGTTTTCACCGTTCACGTCATCCATTACAAGTATTATGTGTTTTGTTTTGTAGCTGAAAATACCTTCTTAAATTATATTTCACATTGAGCAGGCAAGTTTTGATTAATGCAAGTAAGTGAGTTATGTTGTGTATTGTAAGAATTAGTTCCTGCTTGGTGCGCTGCCCCCTCTTCTTCCCGGGCAGTGAAGCCTCCAAGCTGTCCATATTATTAGCTTCTGAGACTCGCGATAGCCAGGCCATCTGGTGGCTTTAAACTTCGCAACCAACCATCTTAACTCCAATAGATTTTACTTTTTATCTGAACCATTTGTTTTGCCGCCAGAATGCCCCTGTGGTTTGCATTGGCCATGGAGAGTTAAGAACCACTGTAAACGTTATTGACTGTATGTTGTCTTTGTCTGAATAGCTCTACTGGTGGGCAGAGACCTGTGCAATGTAAGTTTTCTCAGACGGAGAATTAATAAATAGCACTGAGATATGTGTGGAACAGTAATTCAGCATATTTTTATTTGTCTAACCATAAGGATCTTCAGAGCACGGGCCCTCGGAATACCAGCTCTTTATAATGGAAGTGTTAAGGGTTTAAGTATGTATTTTTATTAATATTGCAAGTTGATAGTATTTTTGTGTGTAGTCAGCCGATAGTCCACATGGTAGTACCATTTAAATATATATATATAATGTGGTGTGGCACCCGCCAAGAGGTTGCCAAAAGGAAATTAAGTTTATGTAATTTTCTTAAAGAATGTACTTGAGGAAAGCAGCGAATCAGTGTGGAAGTTTTTGTGCCCTGGGTAAACGGCCTTTGGCCCAGAGAACAGAAGAGTCAGCTCTACCAACATTGACACTGCTGGGAAAGTGTCTGGCGCCCTGGGTAACTACGTCAACATCCTATCCTCAACCTTGCAGCCAGCCAATTTTTCTTCAACTGTCCATGGTCCTACCACACGGCATAAATGTTAAGCACACTGCGAACTAAATCTTTTAAGTCAATCGTAAACGCACCTTCAAGCTTCCAGCCAAAGATATTAGACGAGTGTGCAACAGTTTTCTGCGGAAATCATACAGCCGATCTAGGATCTAGTTTCGAACCGCGATAGTGCAAATGGCCATTACACCATCAAACATCAAATAAAATTTAGAACTAGTACAATCTTCAAATGTTTGATGAAAACTGAAGCAATTTAATTTTTTTTCTCAAACAAAATTGGTATCATTTATAACGTTTTAATGACATCATAACTGTCCAAAATTATTTGACCGAAATTATTGGAAGTAGTTTAACGGGAAATTTTGACTGTGTTACAGGGGCTTTAAAACTTAAAAATAAAAATATTTTTAATTATAGCTGAAAATTTTTAATTGTTACTCGAGTAGCAAAAGTAACTATTATGACAGTGTCAAAATGGTCAGAAGGCTGTGGAAATTTGCCATGGTGTCTGCGAAATCTGAGGAGTGGTAAAAATTTTGGAAATGTAGTAAGGTTGATTTTAGGATTATTTTAATCCGGGACGCCAGGCATTGCTGGACAATGCAATGTGTAATCTGTAGAGCAGACTCTTACAAGGTCGTTCGGCCGACGACCATAGTTTAATCCTGGACTGCAGATCCTCGTAGAAGACTCTGTTGACATATTCCAAATGCATAATGCATTGCGGCCTGTTTGGGCCAGCTCACACACCCTTTTGTACCATACATGTAAACAAAGCTCGCCAAATATTTTCAGTTGCATATTGCGCCGTGTCTTATCCAGGCTAGTCACACTTCTTACGTTTTCACACATGAAGATATATGCACATTATCCTTGTGAAATAAAGTCATATTAATGAAAACTTAGAAATTTGGCATTTATCATAAGGGCCTGTGCCCTGAAGATCCTGAAGGCCACGAATTAAATTACACACAAAATGTTCTCAATTATATTTTACTCGTCTTTTAACAAGGTTCTACGGCCTACACTTTACATTAAACATTGCCGGTATTCTCCTGCCAGTGAGGTGATGCACTAAAAACGGCACGAAACCTACAAAATGGGTTAAGTGCAATTTAAGATTCCCCAGGCGATGCAAGCAAAGGTGAGAGGGGGATGGTGTCTCGGGAGGCTAGAAGAACAATGGTTCGAATATTAATTAAGCTATTGTGATGGAAAATGTTTAGAGACAAAAGTTGAGTTCTGCCCGAACATGCGAAACCCTAGCTTCGGTAACACACTACCACACCCTCGAGATGCTCGACACTGACTAATTGCACAGTATGGCGGGCTGGCAGGCCACATGGAACTACTTTCTCAGTAGAAGCTGCAATCAAACACAACTGTACGACTTACTTTGCATTGAGACTAACATATAAAATTTACCATCTTTAACACTTTATAAACTTATCATGTTACATTTACATGAATGTGGTTAGGATGGTACACGTGAGAATTGGACAATAACAAGAGAGTACAAAACCACTTTAGTTAGACATTGCGGAGATGATGGGTTATTTCCTTGTCTGTCATTAGCACACTTGTGTTTTTAATTTAAAAAAAAACTCTTTAACTATATTTGCCTGTTATTAACTGGTCTATTTTCATATTAATACCCATGCTACAGTGCACGGAGCTCAGTAGTCGCACGACACTTCACTGCATCAGCTGTAGAGCATATGTGAATTAAGCAGTTTTGATGCAATGCGGATGTCAAATGGTTTGGGATAACACGTGGACGTGGAACACATCAATTGATTTAAATTAAAGGTATTTAACAATTATTTAACATTATCTAACCTTAATTCTGCTTGCCAAAATGACTGTTGGAGAAAAGCTACATTTTCGAAAATTCACTGTCTCATCAACCGATGTTCACAGAATGTTCAGAAATTACTGTTTTGGTTGAGCCCGGTTAAACTGATTTTCCACCATTCCAACCGGCCTTACAATTTGGTGGATGTGGTGTATTTGCAACAAAACATTAACCATATAATTCTCAAATGCTTTCCAAAAAAAAAAAAAAAAAAAAAAGTTACTCACCACATTTAGAAATTTCATAGATAGTTGCACCTGTTGTTGACACACAACATCGACTTTTACAAATGGCTAATGAAAACTAATTAAATGTTTGTAATGGCATTTTAATATAGATGTGTAAGCCGACGTAAATACCTGTAAATATCATCCTCATTTCGAATAATGTCTCAACTTGTGTACGACGGTGTGTAAACCACTAGTGTATCCATCAATGAATTTTCGTAAACATGGTCAGAACTTTTATTTTTTAAAGAAAGCAATGGATGATATTCCGATTACTTGGTAGGGTTTCTTTTGTTTGAGGGTTTTTTTTAGCAGTATCGTAATTTTGACTGACGTTACTGATATTTCTAGCCAGTGAAATAAGTGAGTATCGGAATACGGCTTTTTTTGTGCGATAATATTTGGCGATTTTGTGATGTGAGCATAGTCCCGAAAATTCAAAATTTCTGCCCTTACATGTAATTTTAATTATTGTCATTTTTTTTTTAATCCGACGCCATCTTGTTTTAGTAAAATTGCCTGCGATCAAACGCTGCAACCGCAGTGCTACTCGGTCAAAGATGTTAACATGTGAGATACCGGTCTAGTAACACCTTATCTATCTATGCTGTGAAAAAAAAGAGGGTTTGTGAGTGACCTTGTGTCAAAGTCAAGTTGTATAATTCTGCTAATACAAGTTTGTACATATTTTCAAATTTGAAAGATTTTTAGAAACATGTCAAAGTACGTAATTGTAATGGCAAGGCATGGTGAAAGCGAATGGAACCAAAAAAATCAGTTTTGTGGTTGGTTTGATTCTCTTTTAAGCGAGAAAGGTAAGCCGGATTGTTCTACAAAATTCTAAAATTCTTTAGTACCGTGTTAGATCACCGTTAATTCCCTAATTAATTTTGCCATTTTGAAGTATTTTATTTAGCTGATAATACACCAATGCACTGCATTGTGTACGGTGCCTACTCATGTGGAGCGTAGCCTGTACTACCACGAGCTTGTTACAGAGAGCTGATTAGCCGGTGGCAGGCGAACTTTCGCAAATGTTAGAGGCAGGGGTGTAATTGATTAGCACAAAAAATAGCTCAGGCACAAAGTAGAATACATGCATTAGCATGACACGTGCTACATTCACGCATAGCACACGCACAGAAAGTGGAGCTATATCCTATAATTCCTGTCGTGTGCGCCGTGCGTGTGCCAATCCGAACGTAAGTACTACCAAGTTCATGTGACGATGAAAATGGTTATAAAAGTAGTGAATTTGACTAGTGCTTGAGTTTGGTACCAAAAAAACAGAAGTTTGTTTTGATTGAGATTATTGTACAAGCAATGCAAGTTAACAATTGTCAACAGTATTTTATCGTACATTGCTTTCAACAGTATTTTTTCATTCTAATGTAACCAACTCACGAACGCGCAATTTGCCGACCATAGTTTCCTTTAATTTTCACGACTAATTTTTTTGTAAACATTGATCGGTTCTGTGCATGTGCATTTTGATTGGAGCTTTCAGATTCGAGTTGTGCATTGTGTTCTGTGCTTTTGCATGTGCTAAATCAATTGTAGCCCCGCCTTTAATGCATTACCAGGCTCCATCATTCATTGTGGGTTTTTATTCCAAACCTTGACAGTTCTTGTAAATGTGTCGAGACTTCTCCACAGGGTGTTTGACTGTTGTCCCGAGATAGAACCAGTTGTCTCTGATATTTAAGAACTGCAACTTTCCAAAAAATTAAAGGAAAATTCAAGAAATACGGTGCTATATTTATAACCTACACAAAACAACATTTTTGGAACATTTCCGGGATTTATAATTAATTTGTGCTTAAAGTATTGGAGTACTTAAAATTTATATTAATGATATTACATGAAATTTGAAAACACAATAATGTCTCTCGTAACCAGAAATAAAATCTCACAAATTGAACAAACACGGCCACTAAAGCTAAATATCACAAAAATATACTGTGTAATTAGAAACAATAGAAAATTATGTAACGAATTAATTTGTGTTAAAAATTGCACAAAAATGAATAAATGTACCCGTACAAATCTCTTGGACCCACATCAATGAACAAAGTGCAAAATTATTGCAAGCAAAGCCAATTCACTACAGAGCCCTCTTGCGGGAAAGATAATTTATTGTTCATGTTAGTTCAGGGCATTGATGAGAGAGAATGCGAAAGATGAGAAATTAGTGAGAGACCTGTGAAAAAAAATTGCCTCCACCTCTCAGCAGCTTTCCATCACTTGGAAACAAACCAACAGACGTATGACTGCATCACATTTGCACAACAAATCAAGCGAGAAATGTCTTGCCATTATTTTTTTCCCTCCTCGGAGAGTAAAGAGACTCAGTACCACTGGGACCAGATCCCTATTCAAATCCAGACACAAAATTTTATATCAATAAATTGAACCCTCGCTAGATTTGAGATGGTTACACATTACAAATTTTTTGAACTTTATTACCAAATAAGACAGACACAAACAATTTCATAATAGAGCGTGAAACCCTATAACGAAATGAGCATGAAAGTAAGAAACCTGGCTGCTGAGGATCAGCCAGCCATTAAAAACATAACACATTACTTAATGAGAAAGCCTAGATTGATACACAAATTACCCTACAAATTTATAACAGAATATTACAAGATCATTGTTACAACTATACCAGGATGAAAACAATCCTTGTCCAATTATTTATCCTAGAAATTTTAACTGTGTGATATGTGCGTTTACCGTATTCCGTGGATTTCCCTCCTCTTCCAACTCCACTGTAAGAGGAATCAAAAACTTAGCATCACAGAGGGTCCTATGTACTAAGGGGCTAACTTAGAACTGAAATTTGCTGCTTTATTACATCTCCAGCATGCATCTCCAGCATGACAGTGTCACCTGTTTAAATGAAATTTTTCCCTAATTTTTATCATTTTGAGAAGCAAGCTTAGTGTGATATTTTTTAAAGTTTGTGTTGCTTCATCCCACATAGTTTCAAGGTATTGGGTCGGACTTACTGAATCCCAACAAAAGTCGTGTAACTGTCATGCGTTTATCGAGGGATGGAGAAGCCTTCGGCCAAAGCAAAGTTCAGCAGGAACTTTTTTCGTTGCATCACTTACAACGTTATTAAATGCTAAATTCAGTTGATACAAGGCTGTATCCCATGTCTTATGTGATTTTATCTGGAAAGCATGTAAGGCAATCTTTACATTTCTGTTATACCTTTCTAAGGTTTGCCTTGGGGTAGTATGGTGTTGTTTGCACCATATTAAAATCCACATACAAAAGCTGAATTTCTTATTTCCAGAGAGACAAAATATGTTGCATTATCAGTAACCGTATGCATAGGAGACCCAAACAAGGGGAACAATCGTTGGCTTAAGATCTTACAAATTTCATAGACTTAAGAGGAAAAAGGAAAACAAATTTACTAAAACTATCTACTATTACAAGGATGGCAAAAAAAAACCAGCAGCTGTTCTAGGAAGAGGTCCAAAAACGTCAAGATATATTTATTCCCGTGGGAACTTGGCAACTGTATAGCATTCTAAGGACTCAAATTTTTTGCTTGTCAGAGTTTTGAGCACTGCGAGGTTCACACTGTCGAACCATCATTCAACTTTTTAGCTAACCCAGGCCATAAAAACATTTCCTGGATTTGTGAAGTAGTCTTATTGTGCCCCAAATGGGCACCAAAAAAGGTGTTATAATAATAGTCAAATATTTGAGCCCGCAAGGCCTTTGTCACATAAAAACTAACACTGTTCTTTTTAAATTTCTGGAACCAATTAAGCCTCTCCTTATCTCATAATATCCACCTTTTCCTGCTGCAATGTTGGATTTTATCATAACACAATCAGAATCTGTTTCCTGGTGTTTCAAACTTCAGATTTTGACCTCGTGCAATGTCATACAATGGTAATTCTTAAGAATAAGGAGCTTTTCGGAGGGGGGGGGGGGGGGGGGAATCTCGGAATATGGTATAATTCCACTCTATTAATTACACAGAACACGGATTTACTAGGGGCATCAACATTTGACCAATAGAAACCCCAAAAATGATAGTGGGGAGGGCTATGAAGATCAGGGAAATTGTGGGGTTAAATGAGTGAAAAATATGCAAATAATGTAATATTTATACATGAAAAAGACATTAAATTAGAAACAAAACTGAATCAAACATTAACTAAATAGACAATATTACCAATACAAGCTACAAATACAATAGTGTCGAGGGCTATGACGATCAGGGAAATTGTGGGGTTAAAAAAATACAAAATAACTATATTTTCATTACAAATAATTTAAGTTGTAACTTTTAGCAATCAGACTTTGCAGCAAAACTGGATAAAAACATGACTGGGCAAAATCAGTTCTTTAATTTTACTTGTGATTACTGAGGCAGAAAGTACGAAATCATAACTTGCCAGTCTCTTGTATTTTATTGTGAAAAGCTGCACTTTCAAAATTAATACTTTGTAATTTCAACTAAGAATTAACTATTTTTTCTTAAACGTAGCCAAAGATAGCTGTAACTGTGGTAGAGTATCTCATGGCTTATGATGACATTGGTCTAGTTTTACCTCAAGAGTTGATGGTTCGAGTCCTGGACTGAACTCGAACCAGAAACACCATTATAATTAATAACACAATAGGTTTATTTCCATACCTATTTACATGTACAAGACACTTAACTGCCTTGGCGTCCTCAGGTCCGTGTGGCACAATATTCACTTGTCCCCTAGCTTAGCATCACTTCTCAAATGATGCTGAGGACTCCAAATGAACAACTCATATAGTTAAAACATAAATAACCAGCATGACCCATCGTAGCAGTCCCAGAAAAGTCTGGGGTTTGGGACCTCCTTACTGAGCATCTAGTTCACATGCCTGGTCAATATAATAGTAGAAAAAAATTATGGTGTGTAGTGAATAGAGGAAAGAGAAATGTGAAACTCAGCCTAAACTGCATAATATTCAATATCCTTTGATCATTCAATCCACAACTACAAAATGAAGTATTTTGATTCCACAAGAAGATTAGATCTTTCATACAAATTGCATTATACAAATACTGCTGTGGGAACATACTACAAGAATTATACTCGGCAAGACATTCCAAAGAGGATGAACTAAAATTCTCTTATTTTATAGCCACGCGTGCAAGTTTATTAGTGAAATTTGCATGTAATATAATGCAGTGTCTTATCCTTGATGAGATATTCATTGATCATTTGAAAGAAAGAATAGTATTTATGTCTAGATTATCACAATGGAATGATGTGTGACAACCATATATTTACATAGTAGAACCAAGACATTCAATGTTAATAGTTCTAAACTCTCAACGTTATTCAGACAATTTCAAACACTACTAAAAAATATTACACATACACTAAAATTCAGACAACTATTTTTTAACGAAGGAAAACAAATCACTTTAAAATTACAACACCACATAATATGCAACTAGAAAACAATTGCTGTTAGCCAACCTGTTCAATATTTGAGTGTGATACGTAAGAAATTTTTACTGAATTCATTTTACCCTCATACATTTATGATTACAGATAGGTACAACTTCCAAATAGACAGCTGATTATTTCATGACTGAAGTCAATTTACATAATTTAAAATGTATCTGAGGCTAGCAATAAACAGGCTCGAGACTTCTGATTGTACACTTGGTAGGGAACCTCTGGAAAATCGTTCTACACATGTAATCTTAACTTCTCGATATGGAATAATTTAGGCTTCTTTAAATTGAATTTTTTAAAGTTTTATACTGCCAATGAAATTTACACTAGAAAGTTCTTGCAGTTGATGAGAATTAAAATTGCAATAGTTTGGCAAACAGCGATACTATTACGAAGCTACCATGGGCAGAGCTTAATGAAAGATCAATGCAATGACATAGTTCCAACATTCTCATCCTTCAGGATACCACCATCCGGGTTACGAGTGAGAAATATTATGCCCACGTCTTCTGAGAAGCTGGACATCACCAGTCCGTAATTTCTCAGTTGCAGTCGTGTTCGGCTCCAGCCAAACATGGCGTTGAAATATAGCTTCTTTTACATACGTCCATTTGCTGCAGTGACATAATGATGAAGAACATTTAACCTTAAGAACTTTTGTCTTACATTGTAGTAATCCTAGTGTTGTCACGTTCTGATTGTTACTTCAAAAATACCTCAGACAAAACATTAAAGAGAAAACTTCATACTGAAACTGTTATTCTTACCACAGAGAAATATATTAAACATGGTATTGAATTTAAATTACCTATAATATACATCTACTATAAAAAATCAAAAGTCTTTAGCAGGGTTTGCTCATACTGTTAGTTTATTGCTTGTGAATTGAAAGAAATCGGACAGATGTCAACAAAAAATGTAAACAACTATGTATTTATTATTTTAGTATCTGGGGAGTGTAAAATAAATTAAATTAAAATAAGTAAACATTATGTTTCTGCAATCCAAGTATCATAACATAAACAGAAAATACTTTAACCTCAAGATAAACAAATAACAAGGATCTGTACTACTACATCATGGCATACAAGAATGCTTCCTGATAACAATCTAAATTGAAACAATGTATAAAACTAGTACTGTTAATTGACTGTTTCGGCGAAGGTGTAAAATAGTGTTCAGAAACCACACTTAGTTATACTCGGAACAATTTCAAGTGAAGTAAAATTATTCCAACACTGAAATATATATTCTAACAAGTTTTAGGTTATGTTCGTAAGCAGTTCATTTTTAATTGTAAGAATCTTTTAAAGTGATTGAAAATATTGAATATTGTCTGTGCATAAAGTATGATTACCTAGTCACTGAATTAATAAGTATAAGAAATGTTACGAAAGAATAAACATTGGGGTTTTCTAGCTTAAACAAATGGACAATCTTAATAATAAACAATTAATTTAAACAGAAAGTATTCAAACTGGGCAAGGTCTGCAATACCGAGTATTACAAATGCCCCGTCTGTTTGTTAACTCGAAATGTAAACATTTGGGTATCTTTATGAAACCTCTGACATGTCGGTGAGACACGAGACAAACAAAGACACAAATTTCTCATTGATTATGAGTGCCAGCAGTGCTTCCCAGTCACCACACTGTTGAGACTCAGGGTTTTCAGGGATGCTGTGGGTTCTGTGTGTCCATCTCACCCGAGTGTACATACGAAACACTTTGCAATGCTAAACATCTTTAATAAACTTTTTAACACTGAAACTATATGTGGTGAGGATGCTGTCATTACAAAGCAAAGGCTTAAAACACCGATACAAATATTGTGCCAGGGATTTTCCGCACTGCGCTGATCGGAAGGTTAAACACTTTTGCTATGATTGTTGCTTCTATTAACGTCAAGAGCAAGGATAATAACATGTAGGCGTGTAAGCTATACAGCTGCGCAATATAAAGCCTGTATCGCTACAAATAGCCTGCTAACTTTACAAAAGATTAATCACGTATAAGCCTAATTGTCATGCCCTAAATTAATGATAAGGGGATACAACATTACACACATTAATTAAAGAAACACAAAAACAAAACACTTCTATCTGTTTACAGTCTAAGTATGTCGACCACCTTGTACTCACCAATTCATTGATATAAATCCTAGCTCGTACGGAGTGTTGTGAAAAGTTCTAATTTTGTTGTTAAAAAATGCACATAGCATTTGCATTAAATTGAAGTTCGGAGGTTTAGGCACGATTGTGACAATGAATTCCTATTTTGACCTAATGCAAGGCTAAGCAGAGATTTTATGAACTCGACAACTAAATGTGCAATGACGCAGTTTGAAAATTAAAGAGGAATATTGTAGCCTGACGGGGCAGCTAAAATGCAGCCGCAATGATGTTATGTTACGAGAAAAGCACGAATTTACGCCCGGAGCTACAGTCTAAGAGCCTCGAGTGTCAGCGACTTATGTTATTGTTTAAAGTGCCCATTGAATATGTATATGTATCTTGTATTTATTGTTGAGGGAAATTGTATCATGTCAGTGTATTGTATTGTCGCTAGTCATGTTGTTCTATTTGCCTGGAGGAATGAAGTAATTATTGCGCTCGTCTAAAAAATATAAGTATAAAATTA
This sequence comes from Dryococelus australis, assembly GCA_029891345.1. NCBI lineage: Eukaryota > Metazoa > Arthropoda > Insecta > Phasmatodea > Phasmatidae > Dryococelus > Dryococelus australis. The sequence goes on from CM057000.1 coordinate 75,054,065, forward strand.
TGAAAGTTTTACCTCGGAGTTGATGGTTCGAGTCCGGGACTGAACCCGGAGTAATGTGCCTTGGCATCCTATGGTCCATGTGGCACAATATTCATTTGTTCCCTAGACTATCATCGCTTCTCAAATGATGCTGAGGACTCCTAATGAACAACTCCTATAGTTAAAACATAAATAACCAGCATGACCCATCACAGCAGTCGCAGAAAAGTCCGGGGTCTGGGACCTCCTTACTGAGCATCTAGTTCACATGGCTGGTCACAACATACAAGGAGCGTCGCTTCTCTTACACCCACGCTTCCTGATAACATCCTATATTGAAACAATGTATAAAACTAGTTATGTTAATTGGCTGTTACTGCTATTTTAAATAAATGTCCAATAAAAGCTTGTAAAGTGAAACTGTTCATTCTAGTGTTAGAAGGTGTAACAGTGTCCTGAAACTGCACTTAGTTATACTCAGAATAAAATTATTCCAACACTGAAATGTATATTCTATTAAGTTTTAGGTTATGTTCGTAAGCAGTTCGTTTTTAATTGTAAGAATCACTAACACGAATCTTTTAAGGTCAATGAAAATGTTGTCTGTACCTAAAACATGATTATCTAGTCATTGAATTAATAAATATAAGAAATGTTACAAAAAAGTAAACATTGGGGTTTTCAAGTGTAAACAAATGAACAATCTGAAAAATTAACACTTAATTTAAACAGGAGGTAATCAAACTGAGCAATGTCTGTAATACCGAGTGTTACATAATATTACAAATAGTAAAAAAATGTGTTAAATTGCACAATACACATACATTATTTGTCAATGTAAATACGCTACACATGACAATTTATGGGGAAACTCCATGCTTTGCTGATGCGTGAAGCTTCGCGTTACTACCCAAAGAAATAATTCCCTAGTAGCTTGAATCACTTTTTTGGGGATTTACTCCCCCTGCTGGCGTTGGGACTTAGACTCGGTGCACAATGTTTGGTTACGCTTGTACAGTATTGTTATATGCTGCAGCTGGCACCAACTCAATTGCCCCGCGCCGTAATCGAGAACCCATCTCACCCTCCCCACTTCCTGGAATGATGTGCTCGCGGCATCCTGATTCCCCCTTCTTGGAATCCCGTGAATGCAGACAGCGCGCGAGACTTGCTGGCGTCACAGATTTCCTCTCGCCTACTAGAGTTTCCGATAAGCTTAGCGATGATGCAAGAATGTTCTGGTGAGACTAGCTGGCGCCTCAGCCCTCTGACGCATCATGCGAGTTGGGGAAGATTCTAGGTGGCGGCCTAAGTCCTATATATACTGCCGCAACCCAGCGGCCGGCAGTCTTTGATGGCGAATGTGCACGAGCGAAAAGAAGTTTGTACGACGACTGGAGATTGCGGGACGGCGGCGAGTGAGGTGTTCGTGGCTTGAATGGATGAGAGGGTGTGAAACAGACGAGTGAAGCCTACTGTGCGTGAGTTTGCTGATGTTACTGTAAATATTCAAACTGTCAAATATGGATGCATAAATGATAAAATAATAGAATGGTTGATACACTGTCTATTGGGAGTGATCTTTAATTATTTAATTTCTTTGATTTCTTTGTCGTAATTATAAATTTCATTAATTGGTGTCAATTGTGAACAGTAAGTGATTTCAATTTATTGTGAGAGTTTGAGTTCAGGGAATTTTGCTGTAGTTATTGTAAGTAAAATAAGGAAATTATAATTAGTTCTTTTATTTGATTAAGACCTCCATCCCTTAACGAACTTGGTATAGCCCACTTAATTTCTAGAGAGAGAGAGAGAGAGATTGTAAGAATATTTTGAAGTGCAAGGGGGCTATGCTTGGGGAATAATTTGTATGGAAACTCCAGGCTTCGCTGATGCATGGTGCTTCGTGCCACCATCCATAAAAAATTTCCAGTGCACCTTGAATCACTGTTTTGAGGATTTACTCCCCTGCTTGTACTCCGGCTCAGTGCATTATGTATGGCTACGTATGTACAGTATTTTTGCAATTTTAACACATTTTTGTCAATAAATATTAAATTATGTACATATGTTTGATCCGTTGTACCCCAAAATCCTGTGATCTTCATAACCCTCCCCCATTATGGTTGTTGGGGTTTCTATGGGTCAAATGTTGATGCCCTTAGTAAATTCATGTTCTGTGTAATTAGTAGTAGAGTGTAATTATACCACTTTCCGAAATACTCACCAAATCATTTGCCATTCATACAGCATATACAAATACGCAATACAAAACTTGGGTCCATTTGACCACACTACACACACACACACACACACACACAAATTGCTGCATATATATTGTAATGTACTTTTCCCTTGCTATAATACCATAGAAACACTCATATTTTTCACAATTATTTGATTTAACATTTTTAACAATATGAATTGCAATAAAACACATGTTTAATCACTCGTTAATTGGAAGCCTCAGACAGGACTAGCGCAAACTTTCTCACAATTTCCCACAATTCATATGACGTCAACCAACATGGTGGTATACATTGCCTCCAAAGATAAACGCAGTCTCTAAACAAGGCTCTTTATCATCTACGATATCTATATTTATTCTACTAATAATAAGTTTTATCCTCATCAATATAGGCCAGGTAAGCCTTGAGTAATTCACCAGAATTACATAATGTCCCGACACTGCTCCATACCTATGTTGTTTACCTGTATAAACCTCAGTGCTATAAATATATCACGTAAAGTGACATTTTACGCATTAAGTATTGGTTGCAAACATTATTTTTCCATGTACAAGAATTCAGCGGACCTATATAAATATATTCTACCTAAATTATACGTATTTAATAGCATAAATGCAGCAATCTTGATCATCCTCCTCCCTGTCACATATATATATTTTTTTTAACAGAAAATTACTTGAAACCTCTTCAAAATTCCTAGTAATTATGGTGATTAATAATCATATAACATATCCAAGGTATTATTTTTCTGATTTTCGAGCCCCTATTCTTATGAATTACCCTCCCTGCAGGTTTGTTAGTAGGTAAACTAAAACCAACTAAGGGCTTGATTATCTGTGTTCAGATCAAACTAACTGGACTCTAAATATTCTGCTAATTTCTCCATATAAAAATTGCTGCCAACACGTCCTTCATATGCGGAAAATTTTTTCTCTGATGGAGTTAGCGACTCGCATAAGTGACAGGCACTAAGTTATCATTTTCGATTTGGCATAACAACGCCCCTAGGACTTTAGAACTTGCATATATTTGCAACGTATAAGGCGTTGTAAACAGAGGGAGGTGTAACACGAGTGGGTTAGATCCTTTCTCCTTTAATTGGTTAAAAGTTTGTTGTTCAACACCCCACATGAATGCTGTCTCCGTTTTAACGTGTTCAAAGGTTCTGACATTTTTGCGAAGTCTAGTATGAATTTTGCATAAAATCCGGTCATACCCCTTAAAACAATTTAAGATGTTGAACATGCTCCTCAAATGTATTGCTGTACACATAAACAATGTCGATATAGGTGAACAAAAATTCATAAAATTCTTCAAATGTGTTGCTGTATGCATAAACATTGTCAATATAAGTGAACAAAAATTTGTATTGAAATTTCCTTAGGACTTTAGACTAAATTCTTGACATGGCTTCTGGCCCACAATTCACCCCCATTGGTAAACATTTCCAATGATATTGGTCCCACGGGTTCACAAAGGCCAAAATTTCACGTGAGTCAGGGTGCAGATCACATTGCACAATGGCAGCATTTAAATCAAAAATAGAATAATATTTGGCCTGACCAATGTGCTGAACGGCATACTCAATATTGGGTAGGGGATAAGAGTCCACATATATCTTTTTGTTCACTTCCATATAATCACAAATGATCCTAAATTACCTTGACATTTTTTTTTTTTTTAGTAAAACTGCTAGAAGGCTCTAAAATATCCTGGGACTGCAACTCGTGACACTAAGGTTTTAAACATTTTTAATTTGGGAGGAGCCACCCTGTAAGGTACTGATGACACAGACTCAGTGTATTTCAACTTTAAAACAATTGGTTGCTTTACATAATGGCCAATTTTAACTGTAACTACATCAAATTCTTCACACAATTCTGCTATTTTCCTTTCTGGTCTGTGGGTATATCTGCAGCCAAAACATCTTGAAATTTAAAACATTCTAATGCAACTTCCACTGGTCAAGTTTTACAAAAATCAACTGTTTATGAACATTCAAACAAGTCCTGGTTTTACCCAAAAATAATCAGTGTCCAACAGGACATTGTGGCGAAGTCCCGGTAAAGAAATATATTTTCCTGTGAAAACTGTCAATTTTAATTTTAAATTTTGCAACACAACATGAGTTAATTACTCAACCATTTTCTAGAGAAAGACATTTAGAATCCTGCCTTTCCACATGAATTTCTCCCTTATGCAAACTTCGTAACAACTGATTACAAAAACTTTGGCTAATCAAGGTAGCTCCAGAATTGACTGAAGCTAGTACTTTAATTTTATCTGCAATTAACACTGGAACATACAACAAACCATATTTGCGCTCAAATGCCAAACTGTTTATACTGTTTTTCCTGAGTCCCTTCTCTCTTTGTGGGTAATGAGCTCGAACGTGCCCTTTTTAATGTTCTTTAACCTATCACTTGAGTTGTTTACCTGAACATTCCCTTCCTCTGTCTGAGTACTCACTATTTTACCTTGACTAACCTTTGATCTGCTTCCCTGAGAAATGGTATTCACCGCCTTTTTAAAGAAACAATCCTCGACTAGATGATTTTTTCGTCTGAAAACGAAACAAGCTCTACTTATACCCTTTGTGTCCTCACTTGAATTCCTCTTTTCACATTTACTGTTTGAGTATTTATCTACCATTTGATGTTTTTCTAATAGCTTTAGTTTAAAGTTAGAGCCACTTCACTTGCTACTACTTGAAATATGGTATTATGCAACCGAGAAATGTCCCAATTCTCTTCTCGTGCTAAACTAAAAATGGGTTGTAGTTCCTCTGCGACCTTAAAGGTCGGAGTAGTGTAAACTTCTGGATGGGAACAGAAATTCATAGAGGGAATGGTATTTAAGGATATGAAAAACACTACTACTGCATTTAACTGCATATTCTTTAGCTTGGGTAACTTTTATCATGAGTCCGGATGGCAAATTTTTCAATACTTTTAAATTTTAAAACTGGTATAAACTCACCCACGCCGTTGGCTCCGTCAGCACCACAGGTATTTCAGTCTCCCTTTCGTAACAAAGCCCTGGTCTTGATGCGTAAATCATCCATTACCTCTGTGTCAAGAACTACCTTCCCCACCTCACGCAGAAGAGAAGCTTCAGAAGGACCGGCTTACTTAGAGTTTGCACCCATCTTGTAGACATTGTGATATATGAAAGTTTCTAGCAAAATATGTAAATATAAGCTCAGATGGACAAGTATTGTTATACCTTTAGACCCACACGACAACTTTTCTCACACAAGGTATGAGTTTTTATTTTTGATCCAACTTATCAAACTTTCTAAGAAAACTGCATCCGCATCTAGTCAAAACAAGCAGAATGCACAGCCTGTAGCGCTTGCTACGTCCTGCAAAACAGATGAGATTCTTCACATAACCAAGAAAACCACCAGTCATATGAAACCAGCAAACAAAACTTTGAAAGCAGTTTAAACACATAACATCTCTAGAAATTACAAACTTACACACGTTGTATGGGAAAAGCTTTGTTTTTGAAAATTATGTAAAAAAAAAAACAGTCAAAACCATGCAAGGCTCCAAAATTCACAACACTACTTCCACAAAATATAAGTTAACATACTACTACAAAATACATTTATCTATCCACCTCCATACATTCCTTGTTCATTAAAACTGAGTACAATTTTGGCTATTCAGTAAAGTTACTTTTATATGTTTCATTACTTCAAGGCTGGAAAAGGACAATGTTAAAAACAACCCTTAAAACATCATGAGAGAGCATGAAGATTTAAACTTGGCATATTGCTGAAAAGACAACATTTAGTTTTTTTAAACAGCAACACCTTTAAAATATCTCTCATGGCACAGCATGAAAATTTACATTTGCCATTCATTCACGTGCATTTGTACTTACTCAGTATGTTTTGTTAAAATCGTGTAAAATTCTTTTTCTTTTTTAATTATAACTTTTAAGTATTCCCAATACCTAACATATATTTCTTACCTGACAAAGTTACTTCATTTCAGGACAAAACCAGAAAAAAATAGATTTTTTTGTATTCCAATGCATGACTTTGGTTCCAAATCTATATCAAGGCTGAAGCAAAACCATTTTAAAAATTTAACAGCCGTTTCTGACTAATCTTTGATAAAGTGAATAGCCATCCCAAACCATGTCGAGGCCTACCAGGATAAATTCTACTGCCAACCTGGACAAGCAAGAAAGTCCATTTTCTACTTCTTATGTGGCCAATAAGGGTCCTATAGACATGTTGAGAATACTTAGCTTTTACGTTTCTGGATCCCAGCAACCGAGTCTCACTGAAGACCAGTCGGTTGCTGGGTAAATTTATAGTACAACTTTAGCTGGGGAAACACCCCACTACTTTAGGGACAGTCATATTTTTAATTCACCCAATGGGGAGCACCTTCCAGAAAAAGTTATTTCCCCAGAATTAAAGTTCTTGTGGCATCATCTATAACGTGCATCGCATGCTGGTACATACCACCCTCTGCTACACTAGCGCCCAAGGTGTCAGGTCAATGAACTATGTTTCCAGGCTGCTCAGAATGACAGCTGACTTGCTGCAAGATGGTCTGCCGCGGCTTGGGTTTTCAACGAACAGCACATAACTTGTATTGTTCATCGTAGTATATCACTGTTCCAGTCAAGGTAAAAGTTCTTTATTTTTATTACGTATCACAGTAGCACACAATGTCGTTTGCATATTTACAACTCTAGGAAAAAGTAAACTTCGCTCGATATTGCATTGTTTGGTGTAGGCAAGGCAAGCAGGTTTTCAGGCTAGCAAGCGGGATGTTGGTTGTAGCGCCGCTCGGCAGTCAACTTGGGGGCTTGGTGGATAATAAATTTCCCCCTGTACATGAGAGACACTGTCTCAATTATTATAAAAGTTAAATATTTTACAAATTTTCTAATCCATACACTTATTCATTAAAACATTAAAGAAAAATAAATCACTCTTGTATTGGCATGTGTTTACCGAACACTTCGCTGAGACATCGAACTATTTTCCCTCCGTGCACCCCTTGAACTTGTTCCTAATGATTTTACATACGTGCCATTTAATATTTGTATGAATAAAATTATGTGATGACTTGGGTGTGCAGATGTTTCTTCCTTATTTACCATAATTTGATGACACGTTCGAAATAATAAGTACCGTACTGTTGTGTAGATGTTGATCGTATGATTTGTTTTCATGATAGATTTTAGGCTTCAAAATGTTGAGACCATATTCTGACACACATTACACTATGACAAAAAACAATGTTGTGGCGGGAATTGAAAAAAATAATAAGGAATAAACAAGGGGAAGTAGTGGAGTTTTGGGTCCAGCTACAATAACAGCAACCACAGGAGGGGGTTGTTAACATCTCATGCGTGCGCTGCTGTAACCAAAAGTGGCAGGATGAAGGAAATAGCTAGGGGAAAGTTATAAACCTTTAATACTCCGACCAAAAACCTAAAGTCAAAAAGTGGAAATTTAATTTTTAAATAGTTAAAATAAAGGGGAATAAAAGACGAAAGACTCTCATCACAAACTCTTGTAGACAAAACTTCTGCTATTTCTTGATGTCATCAACAAATGTAGCAGTTCAGAAATGGGGTTTGGAATAAAAGGGCAAATCACATCTAACATAATCTTTTGGCTCTCGTATTGTCGTCGACTAACCCAGATAAATTAAAAAAATAAGAGGAACTAACTTCTTAACCTGATCAGCTAAACACATCTCTGCTCATCATAGCATCTGCACTTTTATGTCAAAACAAATTACTTGGTATCATCATCGCATCAAACAAGGTAACAATAAAACAAACAACTTATGTCTGAAAAACCTAAAGGATGTAGCTCCACCACCAGGCAGTTAGCAAGGGTCTTCAAGATGCCCAAAAACTAAACTATTCCATCTTACTGTGTAGAAAAACTCAAGACGCCATAAAGCACTTACTTGGCAAACAAGATGTCAAAATGTGGGGTATTGTAGCAGGTAGTTGTGACGTGAGACAAAATAAAATAAATAATTAAAATAATAATTCAATTAATGTAAAAAGAAGAGTAATTAATAAAAAGGGGTTTTCCACTAATGACTACCAAATAAAAGAAATAGTTTGTTACATTAATTTACTTTATCAAAAATTAATTTTTTTTTGAAATGAACTATAAAACATTAATAACAATCATTTAAAAATCTTACAATTTTGAACATTGAAGCTTGGTTTCACAAGAAGTAAATTAGGATTTTGAAAATTGATTTACCTTTGGTATAAAACTAATAATGGATAAAACATGTTTCTGATACTAATTACAAAAACAGTACAAATAAAACATCTATTTCTAAATACATTAAAAATTAACTGAAAATTTTACGTTTTACTTCTCATATCCAAATTTCATCTTTTGGCAATACAATCTTTTATACAGCTTTCCATTTATAGCTCAGGAATATAGGCTCACAAATCTATTGACAGGAGGAAGACGTCTGTTAACCAAAATACAGTGTCTCAACAGATTCACTCACATTAACGGCAGTAAAAGCTGTGATCTACCAACCCAACAGGGCTAAACTTCGTCTGCGTCAACTATAAGCATCACACACAATCATTAAAAAAAAAAAAGTTTCTCCTCATCGAAGTTACAATAAATTTCAAACAGACTTCTCAACTTTTAACTCCGAAAACAAACATGAAAACTGGAGCTCTTAAATGATAATTTACATCAAACTACAACTACACAGAACAAAAGGGTACTTATCTTAAAGTTCTACATATTGAACATCCAACCCAGGCTCCTTCAGTCTGCCTTCACTCGAACCTCGTAGCATTTGTCTATGCTTTCCTTACTACGACACTTCCATGCATCCGTTCAGTCACAACTCCAGGCGAAGACTCACCTTATTTATTGGGCCTCATTCCTCTCACCACCCGGGTGTCAGCCAATTGGAACAGTTCACGCACACGTGCAACAGCTAGTAAAGACGTGTTCTGCACCAATTCACTTCCCTTGTCCCCTGAGTGCCCTACGCTCTGTTTGCTGCCCACAGCACAAAACCTTTTCCCTTACCCTGACAACACATACAAACTCACAGCTGTCGATGCAATACGTTTCCTTCAGTAAAGCTCCTGGAGCTTGTGTAGTCAACACAGAGTGACTCAAAGACTATGATAGCAAGCAGTGGCAAATGAAAACATGCTCAGCTGTAGACAGCACAGAGAAAGTGCTGAGACTGATCTCTGCTTGGCAAGTTTGACACACACATCCAGCAGTGACTCTAGAATATTCCACAAGGAAACATTAACCTTATTATATTCCTGGGAAGACAAACTAAACCTTATATCCTCACTTTAAAAAAAATCGAACAGTAGTATGTTTTGTACGTAATATGTTCTTATTACGAAACATGATTAAACCTAGCAGTGCTAACACGTCTCAGTAAACCGTTATCTTTGTTGTCTTCGAGCCAACATTTGGTATTCGTATCCCATTTCCCTGATTACACAAAATAGTATTCGAATACTCTTCTCGGGAATTTGGAATGGGTTGCTATCCCATTTTTTGTGTGTTGCTGCTAAATATGTATCTGCAGTTGTATGAAGAGGTTATCTACATTTTGTCAACCAACGATAGGTTTTGTTTGCCACCTGTATATTTTGAAATTTCATAAAAGAAATATGGACATTCCATTCAACAAACTAAATCTATGTGAGCTATGGTATGAGTTGCAGAATTATTCTACGGTCATTTATAAACCACAGAGAATATTTACAAAAAGAATAGGACAAGAAACAGAATTGATCCATCAACTTTGCGTTGCCTCTGAGGATTGCGCACATTTTCTTCAGTGTTTGCTTCACTTCTATGTTGATGCATGGAAGCATTAACGCAATGTCAGTGGTAGAGTATCACTTTCAAAGAAAAGTCAAAGCAAACATGGTTTGTGTACAAAGCAAACTAGTGTTGGCAGTTCAAAATATGCCTTCAGGATACAGCCGGATCTGGTTGCTCACCAAGTGGTCGGACGTAGGTACCAACTGTCGGCCCAAACCATCATGGCAGATATCCCATACTAGCCACTAGGAAACTGGTTCCCATAGGAATACAGGCAGCACAACTGAATTTGTATTACTCAGGGGTGGCATGAGGAGCCTTGGCTCCCCATGAGTGGAGAGAGGCTATAAGTCATGAATCATCCACCCGTTCTATGGTCAAATGTGGTAACCGGGCTTGGTTATTATATCATGGTACTGCCACATCACCTCAAACGCCTGGAAACCTTCCTGCCATGGGAGTCGCTGACCCATTTCCCTCCTGTACTTGCTGCTTGCCATCCAGTCTGATCCCAAACATTGTTGATGGATGAGAGATCTGAGGACCATTCTGCCCAAGTAAGCATGTGGACATTACCGAGGCAAGCCATTGATACCTTGCTGTGTGAAGCTGGGCATTATCCTGTTGGAAAATTGAGTGGTCCTGCAGCACCAGAAAAGGGAGCTCACATGGTCAAATAATTTCCTGGAGGTATTGCTCTACTGTCAGGGTTCCTTCCATCACCACTAGTGGGATGTTGAAATCATAGGAAATGGCACTCCACACCATGACATCTCGCATTGTGGCATGTGCTGCTCTACAATAAAGCATGGATTACGGCACTGGTCTGGACATCTTGACTCAATTTCGACTGTCGCCTGTATCCAGACAGAACTGTGATTCATCGCTGAATACCACGCATTACCAATCCACAAGTTGTCATGCTGCCTGCTCCTGCTCTCAGTACATCACACATGCTCGGTGGTGCTCAGGTCGTAATGGTAGACGTAAGGGATGCAGCAAGGAAAGATCCTGCTCTGATAGCTGCCTGGATATGGTACAGGTGGACACAGGCATGTCCCCAGTTGCTGTGACATGCCCCTGGATGGTGTGTAGTGGTACCTGTGGAGTGCATACAGCCGGTCACGCTAAGAAACAATCCCTGCTGGTGGTCCACTGGGATTGATCCGAGCTTTCTCGATGGGTTAGTGTACCCTCCAGTTCCCACAGCATCCAACACCTACTCGCTGTGTAGACAGAATAATTCAAGTGGCAAGCAGTATACCAAAACAGCCAACCTGCCTCTCTTTGGCAGACAATGTGGTCTCTTTCAAACGCATCCAGCTGGGCAAATGTTTGAATAATGCACTGTCTGGGCATGCTGCATGTACACTGAACTTGGCTCTGTGGCATTGCTACTAAGGCCTTTTTCGGTGTCTTGCAGCTATGATTGATGGAGGGATTGTAATCCCCCTAGTGGTGACAGCCTTTGACTGCAGAGAGTTATGGTTTGTTTGTTTATTTAATTTTTGTGTTTTTCTGATGTTATTTTTTAGGTATTATATTGTATTTGCATACCTCTAGATTATCTTGATAAATATTTTAGCATTTCTGTATTCCAAGAATTTTGGACCATGAGTTATCAACATTTTTAAAGACTTAATTATATTTTTGTTATTTTATTTTATGTAGATGTTGTAATTTGAATTCTTATTTTTGTTAGGAATGTTGGTTAACTTTTATTTGTAGTTGGTTAATTAGTTGATTTTTTTTTCTATTTTTTGTTAGGAACACCCTGATGTCAAGTTTATACCAAATATTTAAATTTCTTGGGGAGAGCTGTTGTTAATAATACTTAATCAGTGATGATTTACCCAGGTGCCCATACGCTATTTAATTTAATTTTGACCGCGCTAAATTAAAGTTTGAACCAAAAGAAGTTGCCTAAAGAATTTGTATCGAGATGTTAAGTTGATTTTAAATTAACTTATATATGTTTGAATTATATGCTAGTCATACAATAGTAATTGCCAGTGGTTTATACACCCTATTACATATTTATTTTCACACCACCATTTATTATAAATTAATATAGTTAAAAATGTTCGGTATTTACCAAAACCTACACCTCATTAAATTCCATGTGTTATCATTTAGATCTATGTTGTTTTGTTATATTTCATTTGTATTTTGCTTTGAATATGGTGTCTTTTTCAGAAACTATAATTTAATGTTTTTTGTGTCCTGCCATGTTGCTGCTTCTATACATTGACTAGGCCTACCACGTACGAATGTTGTCTCGAGTTTTTTTCTTTTTTGTCTCTTTTTTTATAGGAAAGAGGGAGAAAATTTGGAGAGTTTGAAGTATCGCACACTTACCTGTGCTGAACCATGTCATTTGTGTGCTTGAGCATTTCTTCTAAGGGTTTCGTCTGGTCTTGTGTTGAGAGTATTATCTATTTGTGTAATTGTTTTGAATCAAGGGTTAAGCACAATTGGTCACCACACAACTTTTGTTTAGTGTCGCATGTCTTGTATTATTTGCTCATTCCTTGTAATAGTTTTTACTTTTTGGGTTAGTACTCTGTGTGATATATATATATATATATATATATATATATATATATATATATATATTTGTCCTACTTATTCCAGTCTCTCTCCCCTCGACAAAAACGTCAATATACTTTTCTTATTTAATCTCATATAAATCTAAATCTATCCCTCCTCTTCACCATTTCAGGCAATCCACTTCAGTAGCAATTATTGACGCCCTAGTGATGGTAAAATGTTTATTTTTCAAAGTTTTTAATATTACATTTCTCTAATTTCACAATTCCTACTTCAATCAGTCGTCTGAGTTTAGTAGCGTGGCAGACGGCGAAGAAGCAGCATCGATTCTCTCGGAGCTCATTCCAACCACAGACTTCGAACAGGATGGAGGAGTATTGCCACTCCTGATACCCCCTCCTTCCCACACCCACCATCCCAGCTCATTCCATCTCCAAACTTGGAGCACGACGGATGTGCCCTGCTTCCGCTCCACCCCCTATCCCCTCTCCCACCATCACACCTTAGTCTCTCGACAGCCAACAACCAAGACTGACGTGCCCTGCTCCCACTCTCCCACCCCTCCCCTCCTCTCACCCATCATCCCTTAGAGCTCATTCCTTCTCCAGCCACCTAATGTCCTCAAAGAGCTGTCAGCATATGACATCGTGTTGGGAGCAGTAAAATTAACAACTTAGGTAAATTTGAAAATCAAGTTGTCATTCTACACTCACAAGGCAGTTGTCATGGTGAAAAGTGTTTGTGCATTTCACACAACAGCATATAGTTTGTTCAGCAAATTAATAAGCATATTAAGGAGTCATGTTAATGTATTATAGTATTTGTACCAGTGTGTTGAATGAAGAGTAAAAGTCCTTGTGTTAAATTCATTGTTTCTCTTGCACATTGCTGCCTTTAGTTTTTTGCGAGTAATTGTTGAACCCTTATACTGCCCATCTTGGCATAATGCCACACACTTAAAACATCAAAATTAACAACATAATAACAGGTGAAGAAAGTTTTATTTCAGGACAAACGTGTCTCATTACTGGCATGTTCTTTAAACTCCTTCTAAGCTTACAGAGGGTGGGAAAAGAGGGTTAACTGTTCAGACAGCAAAGATGGCAGAAACTGTAGTCAAGTGGGGTTGTTGCAGGCAAAGCGGAGGCAGTGTCAGCAGGAAAGGCCCTGAAGGAGGCAGGCTACCAGTTTGATGTGGCTCACACATCAGTCCTGACACGGGCGCAGGACACGCTCCAAGCTATTCTCAAGGAGATCAATCAGATTAACATTCCCATTAACAAGACGTGGCGTCTGAACGAGCGCCACTATGGCGGCCTAACAGGCCTCAACAAGGCAGAGACTGCTGCTAAGTATGGTGATGAGAAGGTGAGTTGTTGCTGAACTTGTTCTCTTGAAATGTGGTGCACTTTGCGTACTAAGCTAGAATGTTTGCTTTGATTTATGATTTTTTTAAATATAAGGTTGAATGCTGGGTAGTTTTATGGCACTCATGTCAGTGTCTACTGGTCACTGAAGTCGTGGAAAAGCCATGAAAATTAGGATGAGGGTAATGGAAGTTACAAAATAGTAATAATTAAGTTGAGGTCGCAGATTTTTGTAAAAATGCAGCATTTAACTAGTGTATTTAGTGTTCAATGTATATACCTGTTCATCTGCCAGACAGGTATAAATCCTTGTTAGCTGGACAGAAAGTTATAACACACTTCAACATCATATTTACTATGCCGGGCATAATCTGGCTCTGTAGGGTGAATGTTTCACTTTGTTACCCTTTGCGATTTTATTTTGGTAGGGCATTGAAAGGAAACTAGCCCGGTCCACTATGGAGCGAACATACCTTCTTCCTTCTCAGTCCTTCCCCCAACCATTATGGCTCCAGCAAACAAACAGTGTCAGACCCAGCCCCAGATAAGTTGTCAGCAGCTACACCAAGCAATTTGTTACATTGTGTGGAGAAAAAAAAAATGGGGCGGAGGGGGGAGTTAGAAGGCAAGAGCAGAATATGTGACAGAGTGCTTGATGACTTTGTCCTCTACATCCTGTTAAGCCTTTGGCATACATAATTTATTGATTCACGCTGCTACTGTCCCGGAACAAACAAAACGCGGAGATTGCTTTGAGGAACACATCAACTGGAGCCATAAAAGCCTATGTTTAAGAAAGTAGAAAACTGTGTTTAATAGTATTTTTATACAGTGATAGAGAAAATCATTAAAGACAAATACACCGTTCACAAAGTCACTGTCCAGTCCAGTTCACAGAAATATTTTGAAAATGGCTCTTGAGTGTAAAGATTTGACTTCTGTTTTCTTACACTAGTAGGAGGCACTTGGTGCTTCCCCACACTAAACTAAATTATATGTAATAAGTAGGAGCAAGATTTTATGTTACTTACTCTTTCGCTGCGAGAAAAATTTTCGTCGTTTTTACCCAAAAAGTGTAAACAAATGTAAAAACAAATTTACATATACATAAGTAATATTATTAACTTATTTCTAACACAGAAACTATTTACATAGTATTACGTGTGCAGACTTGTATTTACAGTTTATTAGAAGTGTACTTGTTAGAAAACAATTCCATGCCAGACATGATGCCGTCGGGTGAGACACGGAGACTATTACGATGCACTTTTTACCTGTTAGGGTGTCTACTGACCGGGAAAACCCGGAAATACGGGAATTGTACAGGAATTCCACTGCCCGGGAAAATTACGGGCATTGCACAGGATTTTAGTCAGATGTCTGGGAATTTGTTTCCCTTCCTGCTCTCTGAACGTCAATGTGGTCATGAAAGCCAAAATGCTTGGTGGCGAAGCAGCCTCGCTCGTGAATCTTGTGATTCGTGCATCAACTGGTGTTTTACTGCTGATGTTGACTGTGCCTGTCGCTTGCTACTGATAATGCACAGCAAAATATGTGCATCTCGGTCGGACGAATGGACTCTCCCCATCTCAACTGTGGCCACTTGCTGCGGGCTGTTATGCCAGTCTGCATGCGACTGTTTCGTAACGTACGGTACAGTGACTTAAAGTGCATCCATCTGGTAGCTATGTTTGACTTTGAATCACATAATTTCGAGTTTTAAAAAGTGTTTTTTATTAGTTTTTTTTAGTTGGAGCAAGTATTTTCCTTGGAAAACAGTGGTGGCATTGCACATTTTAAATATTAGTATATGCAGTATTTACCCATTTGCCTCTTGCAATTTTTTCTCAAAATTAAAGACCTCCATGCTCTATACACAAGCCACTAAAACTGGTGTGCAGTCTTTCCGTCTGTAACTTATTTCTGTGGCTTCCAGTGGCGACTGTAATTAATGGTCTAATAATAAAGATGCACAGCCTCTATGACTTTAAAACACCAGTTTTTAGCAGTCCGAGTTTCGAAAAACTTATATTGAAATAACTTAAATCTCCGTATATGAAAAGTTTCATAAATGCCAATCTAAATAAATAATACAAAAAGAAATGGAGCTGTTTTATAATATAATTTACTTCATGGAAACTTAGCACAAAATGGTGCTACTGGGGGGGAAAAAATTATGTAGACTAACGGTTTGGAGGTAAAACAACAAAATTTCCGCCACGAACTTTCCCTGTCTTGCAAACAGATACTGAAAATAATCCCTGTGCAAGGTGCCTCCCCCCCCCCCCCCTCTTTTTTTTTTACCTAGGCCTGGCAGCTGTCAAAACCTTTTCCTCTTCCCCCATTTTAGCATTTCCCTTCTATCTCCAGGCTATTGTTTGTCAGTTGTGGGAGTAAGACAGTAGCATTCCAAGCTTGCACAAAAAAAAGGCATCTTGGCAACTACCTGCGTGGAACTACTACACACAGTATTCCTAGGGACAGTGGTCGTTGCACCCTTTCTCTGATGCCATTTCGAGCGTTGGCTACCTGTCCAGAAGTTATCAAGTCTTGTTATTCAACACAAAACCACTCAAAGTGTTTTCCAGGTCAAAATATTTAGTGCAGCAATTTTTCTTTAAACCCATGTCCTGGGCATTGTGACAAGAACTTCTATACCTTTCATTCTTTCATGTCTCTCATAAACAAGGCTGGGTAAAAAATAGAATGTAAACTAGGCAGGATATGGTAGTGTGACTGCGTGGGAGTTTGTATACGTAAAAGAGGGGTGGGGGGATGACAGATCTTATGTGCGGCCATCTGCCGACAAACGTGCAAGGTGGCAGTGTGTGTCTCACCACATACAACTGGCTGATGCGTCTACATAAAGAAGCAGTTTGCTATGCTTGTTGTTTTGTTACATAACTGGAATATAATTACTGCCGCATTAATAAATTATCAGAATTTTATATACAGTGTGTTGTTATGAATGCTTTACAAGCCAATAGCATCTGAGCTGAAACCAAAGAAATCCTAAATTACTTAATGACAAAATTATCAGTTCGAACTTGGTCTTAGTATGCAGTGTCAACACTTGGTTCAATTCTGAATTTGAAATACTTGCCAACGTCTGATTATTAACCACAATTGAAGAACTAGTTTCACATGTATCACCCATATGTACTATAATATAGCTATTGTTTCTTTTCAGCATTGCACTTGCAGTGCTAAGAATTTTGCATACCTGTGTCTTGCTTGGCTGTTTAAAATGTAGCCTAGTATGAGAACTTGAAACTACATGCATTTGTACAAGTACATATGTGCAGCACAGAACGATCAACATTTTCTCTCCCCTACTAAAAAATTATAATTTATTTATAAAACATAATTTGTAATGCAGGACAGCTTTGGATTTCACAAACGTGCACTTGATTAAATAAACTTAGTTCTACCAGTATTGACTTATTAATTACCGGTAGTAAAAAAAATCCATCCCATCTTATATTAATGTCACTGACAGCATTAGATGTTTCCAGGGGAATAGGCAGACCATAAGCTTATTTTATGTGCAACATGTTAATATTTGCAAACACAGGTACATAATGATTAAATTGTTGTGTTTCTTTTAAGCACTATCCGTCCTTGTATTTGAGTGAACTGTATTTGAAATAATGAGGAAATGCATATTATTTTTAATAATTTTTATTTTGTACTTTTCTGTGAATATCATTAAGGGTACTTGGAAGCTGCAGATGTACATGGATTTTTTCATTGCTGTACGGGAATTGTACAGGAATTCTGAGTGTCAACTTGGCTAGACACCATGCCTGTGGTTGATGGGCACCAGCGGTGGTTCATACGCACCGCACTTTGAGACTTTGGAATCTCAGGGATGCTGTGGGTTGTGTGTGCTCATCTCGCCCATGTGTACTCACGACACAACTTTTATACATTACACTGCATTACAAAACACTGTGGCGGCTGGGTAACTGACGCTACAAAAGACTTGCAACTTTTTCACTGAGAAGGTATGTTTATTTTTACCAAGTTGCAACGTGCCAGAAATGAGTTATGCATTACATCTCGAGCTAGATGCCAGTTTCGGTGGTTGATTCCCCAAGCACATTACTAAATAGGCGTACTCCAATTGGATGATGCTCCACGGTGTTTGAAGAGACAGCCTCCACAAAGCAAGAGGTCTACAGCCACTAGGATGGACTGCAGGTTTGCTCAGAGACAGGACATGGAGTATGAAATGAACACTTGCGAATATCTACACAACTAATGCCTACTCGTCGGGACTCATCCCTGAATCACGTGGCTTGTGGAAACTGTCATACACATAGTGGGGTAATGCAAAAATAAGAGCGCCATACAAAATACATAAAAATCATTTGATGAACATGGGATACAATATGAGTAGGCAAATTAAACACACAGATGTCTGAAGTTAGCTTTAGATGGCGCTGGCTGAAATTCGTAGCTGACCACTTAGGCGGGCGTGAAAATGCAGTATTTCTTTGAGAATCAGGTCAATGATCATCAGCCAAAATTAGTATTTACATTACAAAATGCTCTCTGTGATAAACGAGCATACAAAGGCTCTTAGGATGCCGGATGGCAGGAAATCACTGATACACGAGTTGACCGCGTGGTCACGAACAAAATGTATTAAACACGAAAAATACAAGAACCCTTATTGAAAATATTACATAAAACTGTGAGATAAACTATGGTCCACAAGCTGGAACACTAATTAGCCCGCATAATGTGGTGATGGCGCAGATACGGACTCGGTGGTAGCTAACCATGCAGCGGTGGGTGAAATGGCCGCAAAACATATTAACATTACAAAAACCCTCAAATAATGATACAAACATTTTTCCCTTTTAAATTGCGTGCCACAATTAAGCAGAATTTACATTGAAAAGCCCTGGGCTTGGGCGGATGGCATCTGATACACAAGATAGTGCAGGTCGCATGGCCTCTCTGACACAACACTCTTCTCCTTTGTTGAAATTCCAAAAAGCCTAAAAGACTACCAATAATTAAGTTAAACGGACTAGCATTATGCTGGGGTATCTGGCAGAACGTACGCAAGGCAAAGGTTAACTGGTAAACTAAAATGTGCTATTGCAACCTACATTAGTGCAAAAAGATGAAGTGCGTACGTGACAGCGCCTTATCTCGCCAGCTCTCCTAGAACAACTGCCCAGAGGCAGGGGTTGTGCGGACCTAACATGGCTGCCTACGGAATTCACACAGGCGTAAGTACTATGCACGCTGAGTAAAAGATTAGTATGGCGAATTGAAGAGCCACCAAAATTATTTTAATACAATTTTACAGATAGAATTTGAATCATGAATTTCTGTTGATATTTAAATATCTTTGGAAGGTGTCCTCGCTTGAATATTATTGTCCTCTTTCTTCAGCACAGCACGCACCATAAATTTTAAATTGCAATATTACACAAGACCCTCACAAAGTCGTGTTACATTTTACAATCATTTTTACCCTGGAAAATAGACATAATGCACTGAAACAATTGTATCCTGTTTTGGGAAAGTCAGTGACTTGTAGTGGTACGTGCACACGTGCTTATCCACGTGCACTGCTAGTGGCAAGTGTCGTCATAGGCTTGCTGTGGCTGGCTTTAGCCGGCGTCACACATCACAACTTGGGAAACCATCCTATTCGACTTAAAGTCGAATGCTGCAAGTAAGCTTTAATTTTCGGCATTCGAGAATAATCTAAAGTCGCAGTTAAAAGAGTTAAGGCAAATATTGTTTTTGAAAATACTATATTTCTGTGTTTTCTATTTTATTATTCAAAACTCATACAATAAACGCTTGATTATTTTGATAATTGAAACAGCCAAATGCCAGAATAATCAAACAATGGCAAGAAACCCAAATGATCCCAATAATGACTTCTAATTTTTTTCTAACCTTAAAATTGTTTTGCAACATATGCCTGACAGTTGTATGATCAAAATTAGATTGTAAAAGCGGGAAGAATATATTTTAAATAATGAACATGATCAATATTGAAGGTTAACAGAAAATAAGCAAGCACGTTTTATCAAACGTATGTTCAGATGCTTACCTTAGCCAAATCACTTACCCAGGCAGTGCTTCACACACACGTTACTGTAACCTAAACTAATTTATGCTTAACATTTTGCGTTGTACTTTTAAATGTCCCACACTGTTTGCTTCAATATTGTATTCAAGGGGTAAATTTTTTTGCTGTTTCTCCCTTACCAAATCTTTGTGCAATAAGTTTTTTTGCAATTGTCAAAACTCTCTTTTTTGATTTTTCAGACATTTTTAATGTGTACAAAATTACTAGTATAATTTTGCAAACACGTAAAACTCTGACCATAAAATGAAAAGTTAAATGTTTGTACCGAAAGAGTGAGATATGGCTGCATCCGAGATTGTTTTTCTTTTACTATGATGCTATCTGGATCAGGGCAAGTATACTCACCTCAAAAGCAGTAACTTTGTTAGTGCTGGTCACAACCACTTGCAACTGGTGGTTTGGTCTGACTTTACTTGTGAACAGGAGCGTGTCCTGTGTATAATGTGGGCCATGTCGGTTGTCTACTGGGCACGAAGTCTGTGGGCAGTTTGCCAATGGGCCAGGTTACTGGCTTAGGGGTCGATGGCTTACATGCTTCAGCGATTGGCTTGCTGACTGGGGCTGCAGGTTTGCTGCTGGTGTTATGGCTGCTTTGGCTGGAAGTACTGCTGCTCCACGGACTGGAGTATGTTCTCGTTGGGCTGTGGTATTTGCGAATGAAGAACAAAGGGCATGCTAGTCCAACTGGTGCCCTTTCTCCTCGTCGGATCACTGCTACCACTGGGTTGTGTTGTCTCAGGAACCTTCCAGGGAGGCTGAAACGGAAGACTGGGAGGGAGTCAGGACGTTAAGCCCCACCGACTTGCAGGCGGCTTAAGCTCGTTTCCCAAGTGACTCCTAGCAAAGTGCCTTACTGGGCTGGTGCAGCTCCAGGTAGACTGGTAGATAGAGGTAGCCTTCATCTCCCTAATATCCTTCCCATCTCTCTTGGTGAAGGGCATTAGGTGCTAGTACAGTATCTCGTAAATTAGGAGCAGTCGTTGTGCGTTCCCTATCTAAAAGTATTCTGCCGTATAGGCACATTGGAACGGTGCCGAGTACAACCTTATTCCTCAACCAGCAATGCAAACAGTGCGGTGGTTGAAGAGCAGGTTCCCTCCAAGACGTCCCAATAGCTTCGACCGGTGAGCCTCTTGAGCTGACAGGTCCGACCCAGAGGCAACTAAACACTCCTTCCAGCAGCACAGCAGTGCGGTAGATGGGTGCAAGCTGGTCTAGCGACTTATCGTCTCAAGTAGGGGTATGACTAGTGTTTGAGGCTCTACTGTTCGATCCTCCTGGAGCACCGAACGGGTGGCCGTCGAATGGTGTGTGTGTTCTTAACGTATGAGTACCTGAGGGGGAGTTCGCAGTCCTATACTAGGCGGTAAACTGGTATTGGCAAACTGGGTCTCCTGCTCCACACTGCGGGATGTGTTTACTATGGTAGTCTGTAAGTACTCGAGGGAAAATGAGAGAACAGTTAGGATTGAAATGTGTTTATTCTGAGGGGAATTAAACACGGTAGCCCGTGCTATCGCCTGTCTACCTTTAGCCGACTGGAAGTAGTAAACTACGCTGTCCTGAGCAAGAGGACCTGGTTCTAATCTGGCTGGGAGCAGTTTTGACTAGGTAGCTAATTACAACTTTCCGTGTCTAGCTGTGTCACGTGTCTTTAAGGGACTTTAGTGCCTTCGTCCTAAAGGGTGCGTGGGGTAGCTGTTGTCAGGGGCAAGTGACTAGGGTGGCAGATGACTTCTGGGAAGTCTTCTGAAGTTCTGCAGTATGCTGCGGTGAGCTGAAGATCTCTAGGCGGTGTTAGGTCGGAGAGCTCCGGCGAACGAGTGCGGTGGTGCAAACTGCTCGGCTGCAGGCTTGCCGGCATAGTGGTGGGGTTGCTATGCGCATGCATCTTGGGCGGAGCTGAGGGTGGCCATTTTTGGCAGGTGGCGTCATCTCTCGACGCACCCTTTTATTTGCTTGGTGTTGTAGCAAAGAGTCAATTATTGACAATCAAGGTTGGTATCTTCTAGAAGGGATGCTGGGCTATGCATTGCTTACTGACCATCTGGCACTGTTGAAACGTATAATTCGTACGTATCTGTAATTATCCCCAGTTGAGGGAAAATCCTGTTGGCTCTCTGGTAGAAATCATATGCTTTCAAACCCTGTTGATTGTTGCTTGTAGGAGAAGTGTATAGATGAAGCGAAGTAGTTATTCTCATTACCCAGTACACATCATGTATCAATTAGTGCAAGGAATGTCTCAGCAGGCATGTAAGGGGAGGTAGCCTGAAAGCTGTGTGCTGGATTTACAATTGCTGCTTGCTTAGGAACAGCAAGTAAATTACTGCCAGCACTCAAACTTTCGTAGCAGTGCATCAGTGGAGGCGGAGGGCTGCAGACCAAGAGGTCCCGATACTTTACTAATTTTAAAGTTTTAAATAATGTTGCTTTTCCTTATGAATGCTTTGAAGCAAATTAGGTATATGTAATTAAAATGATGTATGTTCTGTTTGTAGGTTACATTTACATATTTACTTAATAAATTAATTTTTGCTATGCAGTAGTTTGTAAACTATCATCACTTCTCTGCCAAGGATTCAAACTAGTTGTCTCTCTTTTTTTTTAATGTTATGTTGTCTGACAATGATTCATATTCCTCAGAACCCTTAGAAATTTCTGATATGGTTTCTTTCTCTTTTTATTTAACACACATGTTCATCATGCAATTGTAATTACTTGAATAAACAAATACATTTTTCAATAAAGTCCTTGTAATCTGTTTTCAGTTTATCTCCTGTGATAATAAGCTTTACATTTTTATGATATACACAAGCACAAACTGTGTGGGTTCCAGCAGCTACTGCTCGGATGCACCATTTAGGCTTCATATTGAAATTGTTATCTTTCTGTTTTACTAATGGGATATTTGTCTTTAAATGCAACAAACAGGTTATTTAATTATTCAACATTAAATGCTCTTCTTATACATTTTTGAATTACAGAGTTTAACCGATGCACAATATTTTTTGCCAGAACATTGTAATGGTGCTGTTAATACTGATTTAATCAGGAGAGTTGATTAATTTTTTTTTATTTTGTGATGAAATGTAACCATTTTTTTAGTATTTCAGTCGTTTTGGTCGTGTTAGTGTATCTGTCGTTAGTTTGCTTTTTCTAAAGTGGCAGTTGTGGTTATGCCAGCAATCAAAGATAAGGGCTATTATGATATTCGTAGACTATTTTCCTTTTGAGTATGTTCTTGAAATTTTATTATGTAACTTCTGCATAATGTGGCTCGTGTGGGAAAGTGGTGATGATGGGGATCGCACCATTCCAGGAGTCTGTACCGTGTGATGCCCTTATTTGGGTATGTTTTTGGCCCCTTGATGGAGGAGTGGGGGTAGAGCACAGTGGTGATATGTCCTGAGCACCCACTGCTAGTTGATAGATTGTGACCAGTCCACTAGGAAGATGTGTTGAGTGTAATGAATTTCGCCCAAAGCTGCAAGCACCTGTGACTTTTTTTTTTTTTTTTTTTTAACCTTGGTTTCGGCCAAACTTGCCTTGCTAAATTATTTCCACCAGTCTGGGAGTTCGCCAGGGTGCCAGGAGGCAAAATGACGTCCCTCCTGCCTTCCTATTTTTCTCACAATGCGAGTTTTCTGTGATGTGATTTATTAATGAATTCTACGACGCTGTTCTAGTAATCCGTCTGGCTCGTATCACTAACTGTTGGTGCGTCTGCATTTTCAAGAATGTGAACTGCTTAAATTGAATGAATCTTAGAGGAAATTATCCCAAATTCTTTTCTTCGTTTCTCATATAATGGCACCTTTACTTAAGTCTTGTGTTTCTGCTGAGTGAACATAAAAATTAATTTCTTTAAAAATGGTTAAGTGACGAGTACTGGACCACTTGAGATGGATTGACCCTCTTTGGAATCGTATAGTAGTAGTGAAGAAAATTGCAATGGTCAGCTACCAAAACAAATGCATCAGACTTATTTTTCAGCCTATTTCCTTAAAATTTGTTAATTTTTTAACCAAATTTTTTACAGTTCCCAAAAAAATGGTCCTAACTTTGTGGGAGTTTTTATTGCTGGGGTCATGTCGAGAGTTGATTATTCTATAGTCTACTTTCATAGGAATGAATATTTTCATTTTGGAGCAGTTGTACAATATCTAACATTTTAGTTGTCATAGTATGTGTTGTTAATTTTATCTTCGCAGCTTAGAATTTTTAGTGTAGCAGCATTGGTTTACATAATCATGCATGTGTGCTGTGGATTTGTGTGTTTGAGTTTTGCAGACTGTGGCAAGGAGTAACGGTTGGTTGTGTGTTTGTTTGGGCAGGTAAAGATCTGGAGGCGTAGCTTTGATGTGCCACCCCCACCTATGGAGAAGGACCACTCTTACTATGACGTGATAGTGAAGGACGAGCGTTATGCCAAGGAACCATCCCCTGGGGAATTCCCCATGTTTGAGTCCTTGAAACTTACCATAGAACGCACACTGCCGTACTGGAACAATGTTATCATCCCTCAGTTGAAGGAAGGCAAGCGCATTCTGATCGCAGCTCATGGCAACAGCTTGCGCGGCATTGTCAAGCACCTCGATGGTAAGTTTCTTGTCTCTGGTTTCATAGATGTAAACAGGCAGTCAAGTTGGGTTGAATGAACTAAGGTATTGCTTTGCTGTTGTATGATGCTATTCCCACCCAAATGTGGATTACAAATGTCATGTGATAATTAATAAATAAGAGTGGAGTTGGAGAAATTAAATGCACTGGAGGGAAAGCAAGAGCACCTCTAGAAAATGCACTAGCTTCCAAGAATGTCTGCCATGTTTCCCACCTTTAGAATCTTAGTAACCTCAATGGGAATAGAATCTGAATTGCTATGATAGACTGCTGAACTGCTCTGCTTGCCCACTGGGGTCAGGGTTGCAAAAACCTGGATTTTGTAATAAAAAAAACCACATGGATTTTTTTTATTATTAAAAAAATTTGTAATTCGGTGTATTTAGCATAGCTACAAAATTGTGAGTAAAATATTCCCTGACTTTTATCTTAATGCTCCCCCCAAACTTTTTATTGGTTTTCCTCCCGACTACATGCAAATTTAATTTAACCAAGGTTGGTGTGATACGACTTTACCATTTACTATTTTGCTGCTTTAAAAGATACACATGTACCTCTTATTTAAAAGCACAGGATTTACAGCCAAACCAATAAATAACCTTCAAAATTCAGGATAGTGTATTCAGTATAATTTGAATCACAAAACTTGTAAAATTTCATTATAACAAATGTTATTTTTTCTTCGTAGCTAGTTTTTTAAAATTTATTTGAAATTTAAAACTGGAAAATTATCAATTGTATAAGATTATATAAAATACATTTTTTAAGCTACACGGATACGCTGAAAAATCGTTAATAGGAGTTCGGATAAAAGAGAATATACTATAGTTTATTATAATCATACTCAAGTTCATCTTGATTTTAAAATAAAAAATTATTAGTACCATGTTTTTAATTAACAAATACGTGGCATTGGTTTGCTGAGTTTGCTATTAATAGCAGTAATGTTTTATTTGCATTCATGTTTTGGTACAAAAATTTGTAACTTATCTACATAATACTTCTGCCTATTGCTTTCAACATATATAAATTCTGAAATAGCGGCTATATTTAACAAGGCCAAATCGTTCAGACAGGACCCACTTTCTGCCGCAAACATCTTGCCCTTGAACTTCTGTACCCATATTTGGTTAAATTGTTGCAAAATTGTTTCAAATACATACCTTATGCCAATAAAAATCGCTATAGGGGTTTATGGGATCCCAACCTGCTGGGAAATTATAGGAATAATTTATTTTCTTTGGCATGAGAAATATTTTTCCCAAAATTTTTGGGGGGAAAATCCTCTGTAGGTCATGTTTCAAATAGAGTTGGTTCAATACCATGTTTTCCAATACCAATACTCAGATACCAATGCCCTTCACACTGAATTTTAGAAAAAGTGTTACTGTAAATAATACATTAAAAATAGAGATGGGTCGAACGTTTGAATTTCGAATCAAACCCAAACTTTAAGGTTATGTTTGGGTTCATTTTGAAATTTATTGCCATGTCAAAGATTGGTTCTAGTTCGGTTCGAAAAATATACGGGAGTTTGTGTTTGGTTCGAAAATGTGCTAGAAAGGAACATTATTAACGAACTTTGAAACAAACTTAAGTATTTACTCGTGTACAGCGTGCCCTTTCCCTCCCCCCCCCCCCAAATAAAGGAAAACATTTCTGTCCCGAGATGTTTAAAGGGAAGTGTAGGGGAAGAGTCTAGTGGATTGCTATCTGAGGGGTGAAGGGAATAGGCAACACATTTTTTTTAGAGAAGGGTAGTGTCTCACATTCCACCACAACAAAAAAAAGACCAGCACGACGAAAAAAGACCAGCATGCCACTGCCTAAAAGAAGCAAAAAAAGAAGCAAGCAGCCCACACTGTTGGACTGGCAGGGCATAAAAGAAGTAAAAAAAAAGGAACCCGGTTGCTCACCGCAGTTGTCGACATTCTTCTTTTAACGACCATAAGGTTACCATGACCCTACAGAATGCCACAATATTTTGGTTTTTAGCCCCACGAGTTATTTAATTTCAATATTTTCCACACAAATAGTTAGTGCAATTTTAGTAAAAAAATAAATAATTTTTTTCTCCTGGAACTTGTGAAAATCAGGGTGTGCACTATACATGAGTAAATACGGTACTTCACTGCAAAGAAGTTAAAAAATAACATTGCATCACTACAAAATATATTGAACAAGTCATATTTGATTATTGTTTTTGTAGCAGTGATGACAGCATTATTTCTTGAACCCTATAGTGTGTAAAACCTGGCACTATTCTTTATTTAAATTATTGTATACAAAATAAGTGATTTTCTTGAGTTTTTGAAAAATTACATTTTCAATTAACATTTTTTTTGTTTCTCATTTGTGGTTTTCACATACCGCATCTAAAATGACTAGAAAGATACATTTCCCAGTGTTATGATAAATTATATTAACAAAATCTATAAAAAAAACAAAAGTTTATTATGTTAATTTTGTACCTTTTTTCCACTTTAGAAAAAATTTGGCCATTACAGTTTGGAACTATTGGTGGTGAAACTGTGCAGGTTGTGAGTGTATGTGTACGTATTATGTAAAAAATGTGTGTGCGTGTTTGTTTAAACAATGACATGAAATTATCAGTTTGTTTGTGTTTTATAGTTGAACAAATAGGGGCTGAACTATGAAGGCTGTATGTATGGTATGTTGTTTTCACTTTGCACCTCGTAGCCTAGTCCAGAGGTCCAGTATCAAAACTCTACTTGAGTGGGCAACACTGCTAAAATGCTCCACAGAACCACTGTAATCAATGTTAAGTACTTATTTTGCTGATATGCATGTGTGTCAAATTTTGAATGTTCTGCATGCACTCGTACAGCGAGAGCGCGTGGAGAAGTTACTGATCGGGCAGTGTACTCTGGTGGAGGGTGGAGAGGGGTTGCGGTGGGAGTATTGCTTCTCCATGCTGCTACATGATGCTGACACCTTGCGCTCATGGCAAATTTTTGTCTTTTAAAGTAATTAATTATATTCTACTGCAAAGAAAACTTGTAATTTTTAGACATAAATAAGGCAATTATAATTGAGTTCTTCACTGTCTAATAATTAATCATTCAAAACCATGTCCTCTGATTTCCCGTCGTAAATTACACTGCACTCGGCTTGGTGCTTACCTATCCATTATTAGATGGCAAAAGGTGTCGAATAGGTCCTTACATTTTCTGGCAGCAGGTACTGAAAATTAATTTTACAGTTATTATACGAATCACTCGATGTTCAAACAAGTTTTGGTGACAAGTGGAGTTCAAGTATATGTTTCTGGGCATATATTTTTATTTGCGAAGATGCTGCCGTTTGAGTTAAATAAATATTACGTTTTAAAGTCATGTTAATTTTACGCTAGATTCAATGAAACACCAATCTTATGGGGGGAAATAACTTTGTATTCTCCAAAGGAAAATATCTTTCCAAATAATAATTCCTCGTTAAAATGTTTCACGTTATCATTTTCAGGCGCAACCATTTGCTTTGAAATATAAGTGATGATAGGCGCAACTATTTTGAGCGATGCATAATCTTGATAAAATGGTCATTTGCGATCAAATTATACTTTTGAATTAGCGAATTTTTCCATATCAGCATAAATAAATACTTCCTAAGTTCCTTGACATTACCTGGTGCTATAATTACAATTTTCTACACAAAACAACATTTTTAGGACATTTCCGGGATTTATATACAGCTACTAGCAGTCTGCCATCGCTTCGCTCAAATTTTATGGAGTTATTGAAAAATGTACATATATATGTGATTGCACGTGACTACTTGCGACTACCCATGACTTCCAGTGACTACCTGAGATTACATGCGACTACCTGTGACTACCCACGACTTCTTGCAAATACTTACAACTTGAGACTATCTGCAACTACCAATGACTACTTCAGACTACCTGCATCAACTTGTGACAACTTGTGATTACCCGCGATTACCTGTGAGTACTTGTGCCTACCTGCTACTAACTGTGATGATCTTGCGAAAACATTCAACTGTCTGCAACAACGGGAACTTGCAGGTCGCCATCGCTTTGCTTAGGTGTTATGGAGTTTTTTTAGTAAGATGTATTTTTACTGTGTTTTCCCAAAAATTAATGTACCTTTTTCCATGTTGTTTCAACAATTTTAGACTATCTGTAACTACCAGTTACTACAGGCACTTCGGCATGTGCTCGCTCGCACATCCCGTCCTGCTGTTGTATTCGGAACATAAAGATTTAAAAATTAATATGTGATGCATAAGATGTAATATTTAAATCATAAGACTTAAAACATATGATGTAAGACATAAGACTTAAGATATAGGACTTAACACTTATGACTTGGCCTGAAGGATCTAACTTCCCATTGGGGGAGGGTGGGGCATAAAAAGACAACCCTCTCCCAAATCCCAAGAAAATCAGTAGAGAATGCATCTTCCCGGCCGAAAAGAAGGCGAAAAACACACCCCTCCAGTCTCGGCAACTCCTCCTGCAGAAGGGAGGGGGGGGGGGGATGTTCGATTGCCAAAGGTCAAAGGGTGAATTCTTTTTTTTTAATTAAACATAACCTATGTTCATCTGGAAGAAAGTAGCTTTCTAATAGTGAATGAATTATTTTAAATCTTGGGCCACTGTGGTCCCACTTGGCATTACTCTACCTACTGGGTCTATGTGGCCCCACTTGAGATCACTCTAGCCACTGGGCCACTGCAGCCCCACTTGTGATTGTTATAGCCACTGAGCCACTGCGGCCCCACTTGAGATATATCTATCCACTCAGCCACTGCGGAACCACTTGGGATCGCTCTATCCACTGAGCCACTGTGGCCCCACTTGGGATCGCTCCAGCCACTGAGCCACTGCGGCCCCACTTGGGATCGCTCCAGCCACTGAGCCACTGCGGCCCCACTTGGAATCGCTCTAGCCACTGAGCCACTGCTGCCCCACTTGGCATTACTCTACCCACTGGGTCTCTGTGGCCCCACTTGATGTATGCATACATCAATCTGGAAGAATGTATCTTACTAACAGTGACAGAATTATAAGAATTTGCCCTGTAGTTTTGGTAGATCATGCTTAGAAAGTAGTCAATTAGCTCATTTTTCTCCGACTTGGATTGCAAGTTTTGAAATTTGTGAAGGACTTGTTTTTAATTTTTGAATTTAACATAGCCTGATGCTGGCTAAGACTTAGCGGCTCTCAGACCATGACGGCACTCACTGCCCTCAATAGCACGTGGTAGTAAACACGTGGTGCAGTACCGCTTCACAGGCTTTAAAAAAAAAAAGGATACTTGTTTTTCAGTTTGCTATGTATTGCTTTCTGGGTCCAAAATTGTTTGCAAAGTGTAATATGTTTCTTTTCAGGGTTTATGTAATACTGTAATATTCAAATTCAAAGTGCGTGCAGTGCCGAAGAACAGAACAATGCTAGACATCATTAGCATAATGCTATCTGCTTAAATAATTATTTATCGCCCTAGTGGCTTTTTGAACATAAACGAGATGAGAGGAGATGTCAGAGGCCACGTGGCCCGTACAACTTGTGTATCAGGTGCCATCCGCCCATGTCTAGGGCGTTTAATTGTAATTTCTGCATAGTTGATACAAGCAATATCAAGGGTAATATTTGTGTATAATTATTTTCAGGTTTTGCCATGTTTGTGTTACGGCCATGTTGTTAGCTACCATTGAGTCCGTATCTGCACCATCCTCACGCTTAGAGGGCTAATTCTTGTATATCTTGTGCGCCTTAATTGATCTTGGAGTAATATGTATTATTTTCATTCAGGGTTCGTGTACTTTTGATGTTTGAAGCTTTTGCACTTGCCCACGCGGTCATTCAGTGTACATGTATTTTTCAAGGGGATATTTTTCCCGGCGCCGTTATCATTTTGTCCAAT
This sequence comes from Dryococelus australis, assembly GCA_029891345.1. Classification (NCBI taxonomy): domain Eukaryota; kingdom Metazoa; phylum Arthropoda; class Insecta; order Phasmatodea; family Phasmatidae; genus Dryococelus; species Dryococelus australis. Next base: position 75,084,694 of record CM057000.1, read on the forward strand.
AATTATTATAAGAATCTGAGGAGAGTAAAGCGTTTTACACCTTCACATGTGATCCGCTAAGATCTTCATCCAGCGGCATATGCACTATCTAAAATAGTTTTCAGTGTTTATTTTGCCTGTTCATGTCGTGCCCCATCTTCGTGCAATGATACTTTTGTAATTTTGTACGGTTATATTATTTTCTATCCTAACCAGCAATGTGTGTTGACTGTCGCCACACATGTGGTATGGGGACGAAACAGGCGTGACTAATTATACATGTATATAATTTTTTTTTATACAACCATTCTTTTTTAAAATTGGCGAAATTTTTGACAAAATAAAAAAATAAATGAAAAATATACTGAAATCATCTAATCAAAGCTGACGAAATCAAGTAACATTTTTACAGAAAACGTGTGGCTAATGATACTGTGTCTCGTAACCGGAAATAAAAAATTTCCTGAATGGAACAAACACGGCCACTAAAGCTAAATATCACAAAAATATACTGTGAGATTGTAAAACAATAGAAAATTATGTAACAAATTAATGTGTGTTAAAAATTGCTCAGAAATGAATTAATGGATACATACAAATGGATATGCACAAAATCTCTTGAACTTGCATCAGTGAATGAAGTGCAAAATAATTACAAACAAAACCAATTCATGAAATAAGTGAGAGACTCTTGAAAAATAGATGCGCGGGAGATCAGCCGGGAGATAGAAAAGAAGGGAGCAAAGAAGGGCTGCGAACCACAATACACCATGATATGCCATGAACTGAGCTCAGTGGTGGGATGGATAGTAATGGAGCTCTTTGTGTTAGTGAACCACCGAACCGCAGTTTTTTTTGTGAATCCATTCTCGTGAGCTGTGCTGTGCGAGTTGGTTCGTTCAAGCAGTTCGTGAACCATTCGCCCATCTCTAGTCTACAGACATGTTGGAAAGACAAGACACTGGACAAAGCCCTGCAGAGCAGTTATAAATGGCAGTGCATGTGACGTATTTCTCATTCAGTTACAAGACGTTGGCATATACAACCAGCTTAAAAATTATATTTACGGGAAATCTTAGGCGACGGGGCCCGAAATTACTTCGATCAGCGCAACCTCTCATAAATGATAAAAGGTTAGGTTAACATTATTAAAATAGGAATTTTGCAGGGACCACAACAAAATTGTTGCTGGATGCAATTTATTTGTGCTTATTTTCCTTTGTTTTTTTGTGTGGCGTCTACACACTGAAATACGATAATTTTTGTGTCTAAAGAAAGTAATAACCTAATTTCATTGTCTACAACCAATACTAATGTATGGGCTCGATACCATACCCAATAGAGATACATAAAAAAATGTGAAGTATCAGCCGATACTGATACTGGGTATCTGTATTTGAACAACTCTAGTTCAAACTATATGAGTTAACAAACATAACGGGATAAAAACAAGCAAAACAAAATTTGTAAGTGCTCATCAAGACTCGGTAAAAAAATTATTTCATTGAATAACATAGATATTCTACTATAAATTTAGAAAAATGTAATAAACTATGCCACACTGTAGTTCATCGCACATTTAAAAAGCTGTTAGAAATAAAAACCTCAGTTTTACGCAAAAGTGTTTTACTTATTTGTAAACATTCACAAACATTCCGCCATATTGATAACTACTATACATGGCACCAGGGATGCCGAGTATGTCTGAACATGTGAACATGGTTCGAGGGAAATTAGGGTAGCACAGGGGAAATTTTTTTTTGTAAGAAAATGCAGCATTTACATGCAAAAGGGCTGCTGCATTCACATATGAGTTGCTCATCATACATTGTCCTTCAGTAAATCTCTATTTTCTACCACGTGAGTAACATAATTAGTTAGAATAATAAAACAAATATATGGCTACATAAATTTTACAGCTTAATGTAGTGTAACCAATACTGCTATTGCTGGGCGCATATGTCTCACTTGAACTCGCTTACCATATTTTATCGCAGTTTACTGTAAGCCTCGTCTTCAGACAAAATATTTTGCTTCTCGTTTTGCTGTTTATCTTTGCCACTGATTATTAAAACAATTTTTTTTACCTCGGGTTATGTCCTTGTTTTTATTACGTGCGTCGGCCGTTACCATTTTGTGTTTATAACATGCACAGTGGAGGCTTATTATATAACTTCGTGCTTCTTACACGGAGTGGTGCGGAGTGTCTTCTTGGAATTGTACGAAGATACCTCTGAGAAACAACTTCTCTTCCAATCTCAGATTAATTGAAAAGTTAAAATAAGAGTGAATAAAATGCCAGGCTGGGTCCAGAGTTCTCCCACATTGGGGAAAATTATGTTTTAGATATGTTTGGTTTAGTGACTAATAAATGTGGAGGGAAGTTAAACCCCATATTAAACTTAATTCGGAAGGTCTCTTGGTAAGAGACTTTTGTTTTGCCTACCGTTAGGGTCGCCAAATATCGTGAAGCCAGCTTCATGGGGAACATAGTGGAAGGAACTAGACAGGGTCCTTAGTTCCAGTTTCGACTGACCTCTGTAGAGGGTCGGCGTGGTCGACCGACGTGTGGGGATGAAGTCGGGGGTTATTTAGACAACCCTTCTGAATTTTGTTACCTGGTGCTGGAGGTGAATGTGGACGATATTTCCAGCTGCAGTGCTCACTCTGCACGTAGACAGGGGCGTAACTGCTGGTTTGACAGGGCAAGGAGAGATGGGTTCCTCTTCTACAGATACGACAGAACTGGGCAATTAAGGCAAATCAAACCTATGCCATGGTCACTTTATCCCGAGTAAAGTTTCTCCTCCCTGTCATATAGTCTCAAATGCAGGGTGTTCGTCAGGGGTGACTCGTATGTTTGGGTCAAATAGCGGTACTGGTTCTGAACTATCTTGCAGAGTGTCACTGGTAGTATTGGGTGTTTCCACTGGTATTGGAGTTAATAACTTTCCGACAGCCTCCCGCAGGGCCTTTCTATGTTGTTTGCTCAAACTGCTTTTTGCTGTGTAAGTCATTAAAACTCAGCTGAAGGCTGTTAATTCAATAAAGAAATCTCCTGTAAAGGTGACTTCCAGAACAGAGGGAATTACGTGGTGTTTCTAAGTCCGGCCTTTGGAAACTAGACCTTGAACGGTGGGTAGTGGGAGTGACTGGTGTTTGGGAGCAATACCTGTCAGGTGGGTCAACGTGGAGTGCTGCGAGTCTAACTGCAGCCTTTGCAGGCTGGGAGTAGAGTTGAGCACACGACATCGGTTCTCGTAACAAGTACAAGCTAAGGAAAAACTGGTATTTTCGTGTGGTCCTAACCAGTACCTCTGTTCCAAGCGTCTAGTCTTTGCAAGCTGGGACTGAACTAAGAGTGGTACAGATATCTGTACCCTGGGTGAGCAACCAACAAGAGGGCAATTAGGCATGAGCTTTGGGAGCTCAATTCCTTCCTTTGCAAGCTGGGAGTCGAACTGTGAGTACCAGGGCTGGTGAAATCTCTTTGAAGGCTAGAGTTTGTAGTGCTTTGCACCAGTTGAAGGTCCTCCAACCAGCAGAGCTCGGTTTGCCTCTTAATATGTGTGTTTACTACAGTGGAGGGTTTTCACGCGGATACCATGTTTTCCTGTGAGGCAGTTAATTTCTGGTGTTGACTGAGAGCTTACACAATTCACCAAATAATAAAAGGAAGTCACGAAAGGTCATGCTAATTATATTAAAAATGACACAAGTTCATGGTAAATAGATTAGATGCGTATTTACTGTGAAGCACTACTGGTTTAAAATTAATTAAACGCCATGTGATACAAGGGGAAACTGTTCCTTGTATCATAGGAGTTGGTGGGATACACTGCCTGCTGGGGCGGCAGGATAGGGTTTCAATTCTCTGTTGTCAACTGGGGTTCACTAATTAGCAGATTGAACATCTAAGTACTGTAATGACCAAGGGGAAATCACTCGCATGTCGCGGGCATAACTCTATCTCGTGAATTGCTTCCCATGCTGGTAGGTGAGATTCTGTGGCGAGTTTACTGGTGGTGACCTGGAGATTGAGAGCCCAATGAGTGCAACCTGAATTTAAGTGTGCTATCGTACAGTAGGTGGGTACGAGAGGTTGTGGTGGCCCTCAAACATCTTAACGTAAACGCTACGGTTATCATGCTCTGGAAAGTTAATCCCTCTTGGGCACAAAGCCAGTGTAGAGTGTGTAGGATTCCGGGAGGGAACAAAGTTACACACTGCTTTCCGACAAGTTACCTGTGGTGTCGGAGGAAGTAGAACTCCCTCTGCTCCGCTGACTGCTGGGCCAGCCGACTGGTTGTGGCGGAGTTGTGCTCGCACTGCTTAAAGAAAGAGGGGAAGAATGAGGGGGTATGGCTCTGTATTCCTCTGTGACATCTGCTGGTTTTACTCCAATTATTGAATGTCCTTAGTGTAAAAGAAATAAGTATTCATACGGCAGTCTGCCGTTAACTCTGGAGGGTAAAGCAAATAGTGACTTACTTTCAGCTGTCTCAGAATTACTTAAATTATTGATCTCCTCGTCGAGTACTTTTTCTCTTAAGTTTGTTCTTTATTCCATTTTAGCGAGCCAGCAGCATGAGGCCATTAAAGAGTATGGCAATGCAAACCAAACAGTACGTAAGGCTAAGCTGGTTGTCGTAACGGTTTTACTGTGTTTGTCCAGATACATGGCTATGTCTAACATGTCTCACCGCATAACTCTTTCTAACCATTCACCAGCCTGAAGGGTTATACAGCTGGGACCCGAAGGTAGTCTTAATACGTAGGTGTAGTGAGTTTCTAGTGAAGGGTTCTCCTGAAGATTAGCCAATGCAATACACTGAGTATTACCGTAGCCGAACTCGGATTATCTTTTGTTCCTTGTATCTGCCATGTGGCTGGTTCGTGAAGCCGGTGTTGTCTTACTTGTTCAAAATAATAATAATAATAATAAACTTCATTGAGCTCTTACAACACTTGGGGATAACGAGGTTACTAACGTCTAGAATGGAGAAGGTCCTGGAATTCAGTTGTAATATGGCTTTTATTACAATTACATAAATTGCAAGTACAGAAATACACTGTAAAGTATTTAATAATATTACGTTAAACAAAGATAACATAAATATTTGTTGTAGATAAATATACTGTGGATGTGCAATAAAAGCAGTTTTGGTGTAGGTAACATGATTACGTTGAGTTACAGTGATAAATGGAAATGAAATATTTGATAATTAAATAAATTATTCAAAATTTAGATAAGCCCTGGCAGTCCTAAATTTAATTAGGGTATGTCCAGAAGGGATCTAAACTTATTAGGGTATGTCCGGAAGGGCTCTAAACTTAATTAGGGTATGTCCAGAAGGGATCATTTTGTGTACAAGGTTCTTTACCCAACTGGTAAAGATTGCCGGACTAAAGCCTTATAGGGATGTCAAGGGATGATGTAGACGTGACCTTGGTTTATTTGGAGAGGTAGAGGGGTAGGAAGGATAGGTTGATGTGTGGTTGCTGGTGGTGGTGAAGATGACCCAGGAGGTTGGAGGTGCTTGCAGGAGAGACCCCATGGTGGCGGCGCCCTTGGAGCGGGTGGCGTCATTGAGGTTCACTCGCAGCTACCGGCGCGGCTGAGGGCATCCAGCCCTTGTCAGCATGCCCCGGCCAGCACAACCAGAGGTGTTCCAAGACAGAGTTGCTGCCGCGGTTAAGGGATTTCCACTCCTATTATCACCCTGGGACTTTGCAGCCTCAAGGACAATGAGCAACTCCTGAGCCCTGTTCGGCACAACCTTTTATACTAATTTCTGCCAACCATAGGCGCTCAGAAGGGTGTTGGGAAGCTATCCCCGCTTGTTGCGGGTTGAGCTTGTGATGTCACATGCATGAGCCCAGGATCCTTATCTTGCTTGCTGCTCGGCACGTGGTGGCAAGCTCTCTGGTCCATAGGTGCTCAAGGAGGCAGTGACTCGTTGATTGGCCCACTTCCTCCAGCGGTGCAAGTTTTGAAAAGTGCCCATTCACGCTAGCAGGTGCGGCAAAACATAACAGTGTTTCATATAGGCAGGGACAATGACGTGACTGCTTGGAGATTCGGCTCAATGGTAAAAGCTATGAGCATGGGGTTACAAGTGTCTTGAGTCTCTGTCAATGCATGGAAGTCCCTCGTGTCCTGCCTCCATTACCGCGAGCAAATGGACTTGACTTGCCCATAGAATTTTGCCATTATTCAGATGGGGCGAAGTCTACCATTTGGAGAGTGCTTCTTCTAAGCGCAGAAATGAGTCTTGCATCAACTGATACGTAAGGAAAGCAAGGTGATGTTTCGCTAACTTCAAGAAGGGGGGGCGGGCCACTTACCCTGGAGACGTTGCGGACTTATTGCTGTGTGTGCAAATGGCCTAGTGGTTATTGCCCTTTTAGAAAGGATCTCTGGTTTTTGCAGGCTGGGAGAGAAGGGTTGGTTACAGTTTACCCCTACTGGTGCTCTCTGCCTTTTACAAGCTGGAGGGTGCAGTGACTGCTGTGAGCCAAGTAATGGCTCCTCCTTATTTACTAAATCTTGGAGCTTGTAGGCATTTCAAGAGGTTCGGAGGTGGCTAGCCTCTCTCCGCAGGGGCTGTTTATTCATGCTCTGAAGCGATGCCCTTCTTTTTCTTATTGCCTCTGCTAGAAGCGTTGACATTCTTATAGCTTCGCTGAGTGGCTGGATGCTGCGGGAGTAGAATGGATGCTGCCCTCCAGCTGCACGCAGAGGCACTAGTTTGGCTGTCCTGGAGGATAGCGAATCTCAGCCAACAGTAAAATCATATGTCAAGGGTTAGGGCGACAACGTGACGTCTTCTTGGAGTTTCTGCGAACAGTACAATTTTTCTGGCCATGTGTCTGTAGTCTCGCATGATGTACATCAGCATACCCTGTAGACAGGTGTCTATTGTAGAATTATTTTTCTGCAAGAAAATATGTGCTTCGAAGTATGTAATGATTTTGTACTTAATCTGTTCTTTAGTATGCTTGTGATTATTTTTGTGTTAATTAATGGAAAGTTTTTAATCACAGTCACAGTTTATTCATTTCTCGGAACAGCATCTAATTTAAGGCACTAAGCATGGCTTGGAATTAGAGTAAAATTATTTCCACAAAATTTTACTTTACGCACATAATGAGTTTTCTCAGTAATAAATCCATTTGCATTACAGTATTTGACGAATTGTTTCTGTAATGCAGAAACATGAATGATATTTTATTCTCAAAGGTATTTGTCAGTGATTTTATGTGGATTTGCTTCAATATTTCGCTTATGCAATTGAATGGTTGTGCTATGTCATTTGTACATCTGTTGAGTTGTACAATTGTATCAGAATTCAAAGGTAGTTGATTTGTACTTACCAATTGCAAATTTTATTTCATTGAGTGTGATAATTTCTGTTTGAATTTAATGATACACTTACGGATTTGGCGGGTCCTTTTGGTAGAGACTATTCGTTACACACCATTTTTTAGAGACGCTAGGCAACACGCTTGCACATATACATTACACACTCACTCACAGCCTTATAAAACTACAAATACGTAATTACGTAACATAAATTGCATTGTGTCACAGACAGTGTTTGCATAAATGCCACACCCAATGTCAAGATATAATGACTTCAATGTTAGCTGTTCCTCTGTAATATAAATGGAAAGTTTCTAGTTTAGTTGGGACCACAGTTTATGTAGCGGCTATAGTCCAACAAAGCAAATTTGGCTCAATTCTCAGTGGGGTGACTTGGGAATTTTCGCATGTAGGTAGTTTGCCTGATAATACTACTAATTTGCAGGTTTTCTCAGGAATTTTTCTTCCCCAACCTTGCATTTTAGTACTGCTCCATATTTACCCCATTTAGATGTGCCCACACCTCTTCTCTTCCAGTTTAGTTTGTTTAGTGGTAAATATGTTTATGTTGGCCGCTGTTCACAGACATCCCAGACGACAAGATAGTGGACCTAAACCTGCCAACGGGGATCCCATTTGTATATGAGCTGGATGAAAATCTGAAGCCGGTTGTCTCCATGAAGTTCCTGGGTGATGAGGAAACAGTGAAGAAGGCAATGGAAGCAGTTGCAGCTCAGGGGAAGGCAAAGTGATGCCTAATGTTTTCAGTGCTTCTTACATGTACATAACACCATGCAGTATTTATTTGAAATTGACTGTTATCATATTGCTGTAAATATCATTCAAAGTGGTTTGTAAACAGGTGCATGGAAAGATAAAATAAATAATTTTTTTTTTCCAAATAAAATCTTAATGCATAAATCATAATGATGGGTAGTCAGGTTCAGACCTCGGCTGTTATAGATCCCAGGTAAATGATTTTGTCACAGGCTGTCTGCGAAGCAATGTTGACAGTTTCCAATCTTGAAGTGAATATTTTTTAAAACTAACTCCCATTCTTTTATACGCTAAGTTAACCCAAGATGGTGGTCGGTTGCACCTACGACTATGGCGGTTGAACGAAGGTGAGTAACCAATGGGAAAACATTGACCGTAGTCGAATGCAGGCGAGAAACAAATATGGTTTGATACATGCGAATGGCCTTCAGTCGAGCGCTGGGTAGGCTGCGGATGTAGTGTCTAGTTACATTATACATACTTGGTAATTGTGTAATGGTAGTTATGGTTACGCAAGTGCGTATTTTGTAAATATTCATTAACTACTTTGTTATGCATGATAAGGCAAGTGTGAGAATGCTATTAATTAATGTAATTAAATATATTTGATTAAATTTGTAATACTCTCGGATTCCAATATGGCAGAAGAATGATTGTGAGTAATTAGCCAATGAGAAGCATTGACAGAGTAACTATAACTAGCCAATGGGTAAACATTGGCTCAAATGAAAGTGAGTAATTGGGTTGCAGGCGAGTAACTGGTTGAACAAAGGTGAGACACACTATAAATCAAATGACTGTAGTCATTAGAAACAAATAGTCTTTGGTATATGACAAAAGGTTTAGGCAAGAGTTGGTGTGCATAGGGTGTTGATGTGTATAGGCTGTTCATGGTAAAGTGAGCACTTTTGGAAGCCCTTTCATTTGGAATAATAGTTAATAAATATAGTTTACTTTAACCTTGGACAACTTCCGAGTGTAGTGAAATATAGATACTGTGTTTATTACGTACATGGCAATATTTATTTAAAAAGGTGGTTAAATAATAAAAAAATGGCTGGAAGGAAATAGTAACTAAGGCCTCAAAAGTGCTCACTTTACCGTGAACAGTCTATAATTAGTCTCATTGTACAAAACATGTAAATATCCTGAACCGGAATCAAACTTTGTACCAATTCACCCACCGGCAATACTAGAGTCCAGGGGTCTAGGGAAAAAATGTAAAACAATTTTTACATTTACATCGAAGCAGTATCAATCCATATACCTGTCATCAGCGCCCAAAAGTGGGGAAGGGGAAGAAAAAAATTAAAATACTCTGCCTGCGAATTGAACTCTGTATAGGCCATTCACTATAAGTGAGCACTTTTGAAAGCCCTGCTAAAATTTTACTTCTTTGCCCATTATGTAACCTTCCACCACATGTAAACAAACATTGCCATGTGATTGCCACATGTTAATAAACTCAATGTTTACATTTTAGGACTGCTAATTGTAACACATATATTATATATAAAACATGTAACATATATGATGTATATAACAAATGATATATAATGTATATATATATATATATCCATATATATAGTTATATATCATGTAAAATATACAATATATATAAAATATACAATATATATAAAATATACAATATATATAAAATATGTAACATATATAGTTGTTTGGGTCATCTCACAGCTGCGATAGATAAAAACTTTACACAACAAACAATTGAAAAATAAACGCCCTAGCGATGAAGTCATGGAAACTGTGAAAAAAGAAACATTAGTGGTGAACAAGGACTAACACGACACGTTAAAAAAGGACACACATTAGTTAAGCCGAAAAATAATTCGGAAGGGCAGCCAAATACAGATTTTGAAATAGACTAGCACTACTGCACACTCAAGGTGCAACACCGCTTGTCACACAAATTACCAAACATTTAAAAACTGTACCACAAACCTAACGTTTCCCATCATTCTGTAGCGTGACAAGTAAAACGTCAGCTCTAAAACATGGTAGCTGTGTTTGGCCCCAGCTGACTCAAGTTAGGTGCAACTAAGCCATCAGGAAAAAACATACATCCTGCAGGCATAAAGTAGCGGCGTAACATAGCAGATGTCTGAAGCATATAAAGTAGACAGAGCGAGGCAGTGCAAGGACTTAAAAAAAAAAAATGCACAAAGGGGAAGGCAGGCAAGGAAAGATGAGGGGATCTGAGCCAAGCAAAGGGTACACCACTGTACAGAAGTAGATGGTGCTAATAAACTTAACGTAACGGCGCAAACGTGGCAGTATATAAAAAAATGTAATATATAAAAAAAGAAAAATGTATAAAATATTTGCATATATATGTACATTTTAAGGATAGTTTTATATGTTCCTTTATAAATGGTGATACATATATTTTTGAGATAGGCCTATTATGTATGTATAAAATAAAAATAATTTACCCTTAAAATGTAAACATATCAACAAATGCAATTGTGTATATGTACATAAGTATATTTTGACACAGTTACTCTGTGTTCGTACCCTTCTGAGACACTCCAAAAAAGAACGGAACATTTATACTGTGAATTGAAGTGGTAAAAGGATATACCAGGCTTGTAACTAGCACCACCTTCATTTTAAAAAAATAATTCTAAAAATAATGGATATTATTTATAACTAAGTGAAATGGCGATCCGGTCATGGCCACATTTCCGGTGTCTCTTGTGGCCCAAATGGGTGCGACATTTCCTTTTTGTCAAACCCACACAGACCTCAAGAAACCAATTTTACAGGTAAAGTGCATGGACTCTCATCATTGTTGTGGTTCCTTCATTGCAATGACTGCAGCAAAACTGAAAACTTCATTGAGCAAAGTATTTAAAGAAAATTACTACACTTACAAATATGATTCATGCGTGCTCACACAAATCTGAAATAAATGTCTTATTAATGTAAAACCAATGCATACCCACAAATGACAGCAAAATGATAATGTAAAGGACAAATTATAAAAGTAATACTTACAGACAATTACTATGCATATCGATAAGCATTTGGTTTAACTTTCCTTGTTACTATATCTGTGCATCAATAAACCGCCAATCAGAAGCCCCGACATTTATACTATGTGATCAGTTGAAAAACTGATTTACAAATCAAGAAAGTGTGTATTTTTACTTGATTCCTCGGGAATATATTTTCTTTTGTTTATTTATGGATAATCACAACCACGGAAGTTTTGTAACTGTTTTAGGTAATATTTAAAGTAAAAATTGAAATGTAAATAATTTACCATCTAAAAAATGTTTCATCAATTGAAAATATTTATTTTTGAAAAAAAAAACCACTACCAACTCTATGTACAGACCTTAATTTCTTTGGTACAAATGTAGCAACATAAACAAACTAATATTATTATCGTTATAGCAATTGCAGTCAGGCCACTGTGCTTTTGTTTTTTGTGTGCGCTTATCACTATACCTGTGAATATGTTTGGTATGTCAATTGTAGCCGGGCCCTTATTGAAAGCTAGCTCATACAGCTTCTTTAGAAATACTTAATTTAACACATACACTGCAAAATGTATTCTAACCTTTACAAAACATGCATTTGCAAGTAAACAGGAGCTCTGGAAATCTGGGGTGCTGACTATGATGTGTAATTTACAGTTACATTAAAGTTCAATTACTACAATAGTTTGCGGCCAAAGTGGCAGATATTACAATAATTTTGCCTACTCAATAAGGCATACTATCTTCGTTGATATTACTCAAAAGGTAGCAAGTTGTCTTGTCGAACATCCATTTCGAAATTTAAACATGGAATTGTTCTATAGATCTAACTGTTGACAATTAATTGTAAATACTTTCTAATTATTAGTACTGCAAGCATTACCAAATAAAACAATTAAGCCTATACTTGCATCACGAAAGAATGTTGGCAACAAGCACAGCTATAGGTCTATAGTTAACAAAACAATGAATAACTACATGAACACAAGTTTGAGGTTAGGCCTACATTACAAAATAATACAGTGTTTTCAAAACGTGTCAAATTAATGTATAATTATTGACAGGCACATTTGCATTTATCAAGGCAGATTTAAGAAATGTTACATGGCTGTGCATAAATAGATACGTACAGATGTATTTGAGGTTAGGTCTACATTACAAAACTACTCAGTGATATAAAATTTTGTAAAATTAACTTATAATTATTGACTGCCAAATTTGCTCTTGTTATAATGACAGATTTTAAAGAAAGGTTAAACAGATGGAGCGTAGGTAGATAGGTACAGATAACTTTTAATATTATTTGTCAAACTTACGATATAACATGTACTTCGCAAATGCACACGAATATATTAATGTTGGGATTCTGCTGTCGTTCGTTTACTTAATAATTATTTAACTTTCCATTTATAATATCACGTTTCTAACTGTCGATTTATACTTATTCTTTTTACTGGGGATAAGCGGCGAAAACGCGTTGTAAAAACACATTTGCCTCCGGACAGTTGCAGTTGAAATTTTCATCATTTCTGCGACTCGTTCAATCACCTTGCACGGCTTCCTCTCTCCTCGACGAATTAAAGAATAAATACTTGCAACAAGATTTATAATGTCCTCCTGACACTGAACATTGGTACATACTTTGCTGGAACTCATAACTTCACACAAAATCATTACAACACAATGAAACACTATACGACCTATAATAAAACAATGCTGATTGCAGATATGCCTAAAAATAATGAAAAATATTAAAACACAACTACTTCCAGTTTCCAGATTTGTAGCTTGCCTCACAACCACTCCACGCATATAAAGCCAAGCAACAAGCATGAAGGAAGCGTTTATTTGCCCCAAACCAGAATAATAGGATTTTATACGCTTTTAAGTTTGTTTCATTTGGAATTCGCCTTTTATGAAATTCGAAGTTGGATTTCAACCAAAAGTGTGTATGAAGTTCAGATTAATTAATCAAAGCTATAATAATTATGATGATAAATGTGCATTGCCTGTACTGCATGTACACCAGCAATTTCTACGCTTTTGGTGATAAAACCTGAGCCGTAGGCGCAGAATATTCCACGCATGTTCAACCAATCATCTGCTCATGCTCGTATTGATCCAGTGCACTTATATAACGGCCATTTTATAAAACCTGAACAGCACGCCACAAGCTGATTCAATATTCTGGTTGCTCAATTTACATGCCGGCGCTAGGGCAAATAATACATATTTTTTCAGGTGCAAAATCTGTAGAAAGGTAACATGCTGTAATCTTAAGGGGGTTTATTGGCTTGTATTAGTATTAATTATTCGATGGACATTTTTCACAGGAAAAAAGGTTTAGAACCAGTGGCAAAATTGTGATATAGCCGGACGTGCCCTTGTTTATAATGGCAGTTGTTAAGTAAAAAAATTAGTAGGGTTAGGAATCATGTGTTATTTCTGCATATACAAAGTGCATTTTAGTCCTCTTCAAATAAGATTTGATTTTCTCGTCCAGTGTTCTGATTTCCTTTGTTGGCTGAGCTATGTTCAATCCAGCAATGAATATTGCCACAATTTATTTACCGACTACAATTTTTGCCAACCACTATGTATTTGCTGAACAAATTTTAAACCTATACAACAGAAAAAACCTGCAACCAATTGCTTTAAATAATAATGTCCGTCAAAATATTGCCACAGCTTTACAAATTCTGTTTACGAGAATATCATAGACCGTACAAAACAGTCTGAGATTGTGCGATTGGTTTTCATTGTCATTGCCAATCCAAGGATACTGTAAACGCATAAGAAGAATGCGAGATGCTTTCTCATTGTCACCAACCTACGAGTGTAGTAAACATGGATGAACAAAAAGAAGTGTAGGAAATAGAACATGAAAAACTGCCGCGGGAGGTAAACAATACTATCAATATCGTCAGTTATAGATTAACTGCATTATTTTGCATTTGTGTGATGTTAAAACCAATTGATGTGCGCAATCTGTGGTGAAAGTATCGTTGGTTTTGAACGGATGTTACGGGCAAACAAACAATCGACGATCGTTGAAAGCGGTTAATAATTAACATTTTATAGGAATTTTGGTAGGACCAAAATTAATTAATGAGGAATAATGTAAAACATGCACAACGGAACGAATGTTCGAGAATTCAGTGCATATATATCCAAAAATATGTATTTTTTTCTTTAATGCCCTGTTCGCGAATTGAACCTGGTAGTCCAAAAATAACACTACATTAATTTTCCTAGCCGGGAATATATTGCAAAAATTTCCATAATTTAAAAATATTAGAATTTCCAAAATTATCCTTCTCTGGGAATCAAACTCGATAATCTATCAATTTCCAAGAATTGCACTTGCAGGGATGTAAACCAGAAGTGCATGTGCTAAAAATAGAAAAAGTAGGTCAAAAGTGCATCCAAATCTAGGTCACACTGTGCTAAAAATAAAATGTATGTCAAAAGTGCATTCAAATCTAGGCCATGCTGTGCTAAAAAATAGAAATGTAGTTCAAAAGTGCATCCAAATCTATGCCATGCTGTGCTAAAAATAGAAAATGAGGTGAATCGTGCGTCCAAATCTAGGCCACAATATAGGTCATGGGATCAAAGACCGAACTGATCTAGCAATGACCCGCTGTCACTGTTCCTGACTTTCGTCGACATTTTGGCCCGCTAAACTAAGTAAAGCTACAGTTATGCCTGTCTTGGAGCCCTCAGAAACCGGATCTTTCTCCAGAAGCTTCTATTCCTTACAATGGTTGGATCAAAAAAGATGCGAAACATCTTAATACATGATAAAGTAGTAGTTTGCGCATCAGAGAAAAGGTCATAGAAGTTTTCACCATGAGATAAAACTAGGCCTAAATCAACCTTCAAAGAGAAAGAAACTGATCTATTGTGTTAAGCACTCCTAGATTAAATGCGTAATATGTTGCTTTGGTAACCAAATCAATAACTGCACAAAAAATCTTGCTAGGTCCTAGAAATGGAAGGTTGACATAACCTTAAATTAACCAAAAACAAAATTGACCTAATTATAGAAGCATTCGCTAACCAAAATGAAAATTTTAATTAAATTACAATATGTAAGTTACCATCAAATTTTAGTTATGTATAAAATTATGAAAATATAGTAAACATACCAAACTGTAATATTGTATTACAGAACCCCCCCCCCCCCCCCCCACATTGAGAGTTAATAGGCACGTAAAATTATGGAAGAGAAAATTAAACTCAAAACAAACGCATGTGAAAACAATAATACTGAAGGAGAAAAATTGGACTTGCAATTTGTCAAACAGATTTATATGACAGAATAATATCCTTGCTGAAAAGAAAACATAATACCCTTTTAAAATACAAATACATTATTGAAAAAAGAAAAAAAAAATATGTTGACTATTAAATTTTATTTTTTGGAAATACGTCTTGCAAAAAAAAAAAGTAACACCCTAAAGAAAATTTTACAATATTATAACTTGTAGACGTAATGTATGTAGTTGGCAGCACTTTCAATGGACACTTTGAGAAAACAAATATGAGTGATCAGTTGGCAGCTATGAGAAGCAAGTGTTAGTTTACACTCCTGAAGTAGAGATGGCTATCGAACGCCAAAATATTGATAATACAGTATCAATATATCAGATGATAAGCAATATTTTGTATCAATATATCAACCTATAATTATTGATATTTCACATAGTAGATGTGTTGCAACCATAAATCGCTAGTTTAGAGCAAATCTCACACCATGCAATTGTTCTAGACTCTTGATAAATGTAGCTACACACAGCTGCATAGAGGAGCCACGAACAAAGAAATTTGTCACAGAATAAGTAACCTAATCATCACCCACTCGCTACTCTGCACTGCTCTGGCAGCTAACTAGTGATTTCCCTAAACAAGTTTTTTTAATG
Organism: Dryococelus australis; assembly: GCA_029891345.1. Classification (NCBI taxonomy): domain Eukaryota; kingdom Metazoa; phylum Arthropoda; class Insecta; order Phasmatodea; family Phasmatidae; genus Dryococelus; species Dryococelus australis. Next base: position 75,100,746 of record CM057000.1, read on the forward strand.
TGGGGATCTCTTGCATGTTTACAGAGAGAGCTGTGTGCATTGTATTCAAGAGATTTATTTATAAGTTTTATGTATCAAGATTATTATATTACACACATTTGTTTAGAAAATTCATTTAATTTTTGTGAGCCTAGCAATTAAATAATAGAAACACTGTTTTGAGATAATCAAAAATAGGGATGTCCAACAATAACACATTGGTGTTCGTTTTAGTATGCACAATATAACAATCCACTTATAACAAAAGAAACCTGACTTCTCGAAACATGCCTTTGTGATGACTCTTCAGAGATGCGAGTCTTTTTATGTTTCGGCCACCAGTTTTTGAAGTCTTATGTCACTACTCTGATTTTCTTTAACATTGAACTTATGTGAGTTATAAAATTTATTTTGTGCATGCCATAAATTCGATCATGTTTTTTATATATCTTTTTATCAAGCTGAAATACTTGTCATTGGGCAAGTATGAATATCCCAGTATAGGGAAATAGTGTTCTATTTTGTTGGAACACCTAGAATCTGTTAATGCAAGAAGCATTTTTGAAACTACTGTATATGGGTTTTCTTTTGTTCCCCCATAGTTATCTGAGTACAAGTGGAGCTCGGTAATTGTAGCCGGGAAATAATTCATAAAATCAAGGAGAAAAGATGCTACTTTATTAGCAGTGTCTTTGTGATAAAAGTAAAAGCTGTGTTATTTTGTTAAATGTTATGTATACAGAATACATGGTGCATGTAGAATGTCTTGTACAGGCAGTACTGGTAAATGGAGGTTCTGCATATACTGTAGTCAAAAGATATGGCCATCACTGTATCCATATCACCCATTTCTTCAGCCACATTCTTAATTTTCCTATTAAATTGTTTAGCTCACCTTAACTGAACAGACCGCTCAGTTTCGGCATATTGTTTTGAAATGGAATTCAGGTGAGAAACTCTCAATTTGTGTGTTCAACTCTTCACAGGTATCAATTTGTCGGCGACCAAAGGATGATTAAGGTAAATTAGGAAATTTTGATATCTTACTTGAACATGATAGTCAAATTATGACTTTCATTTAGATATTTTTGTTTTTTCCCCAGAATAATGAATTTGCTTTGCAGGGAAGCTTTCAAGGTGTTCTCTAATCATTGTTCTCGTAAAGATAGATGGAACATTCTTACTTGCATTCTTTTCCTTTTGATCTTTCCCAGTTACTGACTATACTCTCAATCACTTCACACATGTTAAATGCAACATGTTAAATATGCAACACATGCAACATGTTAAATATAAATTATTAAAATACAGGGACAATATACACAAATCATGATTCTTAATAAAAAGAGTTCTTAGAGAAAGTGTGCAAAAGTTTTCAAGAAAAAATTAATTTGTGCAGTAAACTACTACTATCGAAAATGCCTCCGAGATTGGAGCCCTACTTACTGTCTGAAAACCAAATGATTTTGCAAAGAATATGATATTCTTCTGCAAAGAGAATTTAGTATGTAACAAAATTTCATGATCCAAGTATGGAGTACGGTTTGAAATTTTCAAATAAAAAAATTATTTTCCTTTCAAGTGTTAATGAACTTCCACACCACTCCAAGTTCGGGGAACTAATTTTTCTAAACCAAATGCCTCCACACTGACACAATTGATTTTTAATACAAAATGTTTGATGTGAAACTGAAAATCTTAGTTCAAGTACGCAAAATTCTCAAGAAAATATTGAATTTGTGTCGTGTATTCACCCTTTCAAAAATGACTCCAAATTTGGTGCTCTACAGTCTTAAAACCAAATGAGGTGGCACTGAATCTGATATTCCTCTGCAAAGAGCATTCGATAGTTAAAAAAGGGTGGCACTGAATCTGATATACCTCTGCAAAGAGCATTCGGTAGTTTAAAAAATATCCGTATTCAAGTATGGAGCACATTATTATGTCAAAGTGTTGCCGAACTTTCGCACACGCAAAGTTCAAGGAACTACTGTGTAATTAAGTCTTAGCACAAGTATGCAAAATGTATAAAATATATAGAAGAATGCATACTCGACTGTAGTCTCATTACTATAGACTGTTCACGGTAAAGTGATCACTTTTGAGGCCCTAGTTACTTGTTCCTTTCTGCCATTTTTTATCCTTTAACCACCTTTTTTAAATTAATATTGGCAAGTAAGTAATAAGCACACACTGTGTGTGTGCGCGCGCGTGTGTGTCGCACCGCACTTGGAAGTTAACATCTAGGGCCACAATACAATATATTTTTGACTTCGAAATGGGAAGATTTTCGGAAATGCTCACTTTACAGCGACTAGCATATGCATATATATATATATATATATATATATATATATATATAATATATTTATATATATATATATAAATATATTATATATATATATAATATATTTATATATATATATATAAATAAGGTTTTTGAGTACTTGTATAAGTGTGACTGAAAATGTTGCCACAAGTAAACAAATTTAAAAAAAATTATGAAAGTATGCATGCTCGCAGTATACACTAGGTTTTCAAGATTAATTGTGTAAGTGTAACATAAAATCTTATCACAAGTGTGCAAATTAAAAATAAAATTAGTAATTTTTATAATGTAGTGTACACTAAGTGTACTTGCAGAAGTGTAAAGAAGTCTTAGCACAAGTATGCAAAATGGGGAAAAAGTCTAATAGTATGCATACTTGATTAGTAAAGTGTGTGTACGTTATGTTTTGATGCATGCCAGCATGCTGTGCTACAGAGAGCTGCACTCTACAGCCAACTTTGCCCCCATTTTAGCGCACCAAGCACGTGCAAAATAAAAATTAATTGGCTGCTGAGACTTGGTAATGGTAAAATTATAAAGCCTTCATGTATGAAATTATGATCTACACCCAATCAAGAATGAGCATGCCAGAGCCACCCTGAAGAAATAACATTAATTTAAATTATACCGTACTACCTTGCCTGGCCAAGAAGTTCCAGAATACCCTTCTGACAAAACAGCTCGCCTGTCTCAGCCCGGGGCACAAGAAAATATCTACACCTTAACCAGGAGTGATAAGAAAATGAGCTGCGCTACTGCACATGATAAACCAACTATTACGATGGAATGCTATGCTGCCCCTGGAGAATTGGTGACATAGGACGATTTCTATATAAATAGAAGTCCAGCAGACGCCGGCCGACAAGGTTAGCGAGCTCCAGCCCGAGTCTGCACACGACTTTCTCTCCTCTGCAGCCTGCACCAGGGCTCGAACCTTCTACTGCTTGAGAGACAGCAATACTCTACTTGTAGCGAGCCAAAGAAGGCAGTCTGCACTCCAGCCACAGCTTGGACAAGGCTCTTCCTTCAGCTGACCGTCCAGAGACAACTCATTACGTCTCTGGTAAATCCCACGCTTGTACCTACTACCCTAACGTTAGTCAACTTTCCTTGGCTCCCATGGTAAAAGGTAATTGCGCGATTGTCACCCTGGATAGAGCCCCTCATACTGTCATGCTGTTAATAGCATCAAATTGTTGGTAAGAAATTTTTCCCAGGCTTGCCTTATTCGGCTGTGCAGTGTACTGTAGGCCTATACCTCAGGAGACAGAGCCTGGTAAAGGACCTATCCCTGAGATTCCAGGACACCCGCTACTGAATTGATGTACAAGGTCTTGTTACTTAGGTTGCCCTTTTTCACGGCAGGTCTGCAGGAGTGATTTAAGATTTCGCCCCGCCTAGGACTGAACATCCGCAACCCCTGCAGACAGCCTTACTCTTGTTTTGTATTTCTCTGCTAAATTCGCAAACAACACGGATGTACAGATAGCCGTCATAGGCGACACGAGAGACGCGCCACACTTGAACAAGCAATTACAAATCAGCTAATTAATGATTCCAACCCAAGTGCACTGGTCCCTCGTGAACCTGAGATAGAAGCTCTTTAACTTCAGTGTAATAACGCCTCAGACCACAAAACTCCATTGAAACATTTGCTAGGTTTGTGTGATCCAGACGAATAATCCGACTCTGAGGAAACCTCCGCCAACCCAATCCCCATCACTGGTATCATGTTCTATTACACACACACAGAACCTGCCTGTTAGTGAGTGTAGTAAAATTGAAGTCTGGCATGATAATTTAGGTTCAACACCAGAACACAGAAATACTTCCGAAATACTGTGCGGTAAAGTTGGTATCCGGGAAGACGATCAGCGTTCGAATCCCTGCCAAGGTAACTCCCAAGATGCACAGAGAACAATCCCCAGCCAACTTTACCTTGCTTGACAGCCTACGAGGCCGCGGCGGATAAACCCCGTCGGTTATAACCAGATCACTCACCACCACACTTACTCGTCCCTATCCGAGTGAGCATTTCACCCTCTTGGGACAGCTGGCATCCCGTTTTTGACATTCCTAGTGGTAAGGAGAATAAGGCTGCTCAGAAGGGCTAGCATAACGCTCATACTCACCCAGGGGCTTGACTCGCATCCACCTCGCAAGGTGCAAGAGGGCAGTCGGCACCCTAACTACTTGTCCCTCAGGCAAGAGCACACGTCAGTTTTTAAGTGAATTTGCGGAAGTGAAAAACATAAACTTACCACACGTAATAAAACTTTAAAAAAATTAACTAGAGTATGCATACTCACATCTCATTAAATAGATTGGTTTTTTTTTTTTCTTCAAAAGTTGTGGTCACTAGGTTTTCAAGTGTACTTGGCCAATGAATCTGAGATTTGAGTCTAACTTTACTCCAATATTGGTTACGTGTGTGAATGCAACTGTTGGACATACAAAGTTTGTTTCAAGCCATGAACAAGTTTATGCCACTATTGTTTGTACATTACAACTTTGGAACGTTCCCCTATGTGTGTAAAACACATTTTCGTAACCAGTTTACGTGTTTCAGTAAATTGAATTTCGCCTAATCCCAAGTAAATTTGTGAATAGTGCTAAAACATAGTCTGGAATATGAAAGTGCCACGAGATTGTTGACATTTTTATCTACCATCACGTTTGTCGCCGCTAAAGTTACGTAATAAAATAAGCAATATGAGTTGTGTGCACTCCTACTTTTTTTTGTTGTATTGAATGTTCATTTGTTTTCATATTTATTCGGGTTCATGTCTTCCTTTCATGTTTCATCAAAGTAATCTAATGTATATGGGGACATTAATTGTTTCATGCTCTTTGAGATATTTCAGTATTGTTGGGCCAGCTGATTGTAATTTGGAAATTTAAATATTTGAAGTTGCATTGTATTATGTAGCGGAAGTTTACAAAAATCGGTACCTGAAAGTAGAACCCGAGCAGGGTTTCAGAAGAGAATTAAGCAACTGCGAATTGACTAAAACAATTTAATTTTAAATATATGATGTAACAATGTTGTCGTCCAGTGGTATCTTCATCTCACATTCTAATTAGGTGTTGGTAGTAGTAATCGCATGACTATAGTGGTCAGACAGCAATTTAACTACAGGGCAATTCTAAATGATTGGTACAAAAAGCAACATATTCTTGTGAATACTGTAAAGAATATGTATCACAAGCATAAATGTAACATGAAAATTAGACTCTCCTAGTTTCCATAACAGATGTTCAACACGAGTGCCACTTGTGACACAGGAGATATCTACACAATACTTCATTTCTGCCACACTTGTGCTAGCATAAACCGAGTCAACTGCATGCCTATCCATTGCTGTAAGTCCTGTGGAAATCGGGGTATGTACACCTTGTCCCTTGCATACCCCCAAAAGAAAATAATCACAAGGCGTTAGGTTGGGTGACAACAGCAATTCACATAATTAAACCAAACTTGGCCAATCCAGCATAGTGGAAGATGCTCCTCGAGGTGATCACGCCATTGTGGTGGGGCACCGTCTTGCCGAAATATGAAGTCGGGTACCTTTTATTCCAACTGGAGCAACAACCATTCTTACAGTATATTGGGATAGGTTATACTTGTAATTGTACATTCCGTAAAAAGAAACACCCAAATATGCTGAGGTTGGTCATGGTGCAGAAAACCTTAACCTTAGGAGAATCACATTCACATTGCAGTTCAACATGCTGGTTTTTCATGCTCCAAAATCTCAAATTGCACCTGTTCACTTTGCAATTTAAGTGAAAAGTAGCTTTGTCAGTGAACACAAGTCTGCCCACAAAACCATCCACCTCTATTCATACTTGCAAATCCATGCAGAACTCTCTTCATTTTGGTTCCATGCTTGGTTTTAGCACTTTTATTATACGACTTCTGTACAGTTTGAATTGTAGATGCTTGCATAACATGCGCCACACAAGTGTTTGCGGTATGTTACGTTTTCTGTTGGTATGATGCAACGATTTTCTTGGGTTTTGTACCTAGGTTGCACAAATGCTTTCCACCACTTCATAGTGTTAACGGATGGTGTGCTTTTTCCTCTTGTATATGCAGCTGGCCTCTTCGAATTGTTTCACTGAATTTATGATGTTCTGACAGTGAGGGTACTGATGGACATCTAGATTAGCAGCATCACTAGGGAGGAAGTTTTGATGTTTCAGTGTTGCTAATCGTAACGTGTCTAATTTACTTTTTATATAATATTTATGAAATATATTCATTACTGCAGGCACAAGTATGTTTTCTGGTTGTATTAATCATAAAGAAATGCCCTGTATACAGTTATGTGAATGTTAACTACCATGAACCAACTTTGACAATGACCATTCTTCATTTTGTCAGAGCTTCAATGTTACTCTTTTTTCAATAGTGAACATTTAAGATTTGTGCATATGTAGCTAAGACGTGCAAGAAAAACAATCATCCAGTCATGCCATTAAAATAAAAATAAAATTCTCTGAAGTTCATCTATACATAAACATTCAACAGGCAGGGTAGAGAGGATGGACTGGTGTAGGAACAACAAAAGTCATGATCAATTTGCAGAGGCAGTTTATTGGAGCATCTAGCTGTGCGACACCAGTCCCAGCAGGCTGAGGCTGCATTCTGGGTACAGCACCGCACAGTTAGCCTGCAGCTGTGTGCCCATGGTCTCTGCGGAGCTGTACTCCCTGCGAACCTGCTGGCCTGCCCCCTCCACCTCGTCCGTCGAGGAGGGCCTGCACTTACACAAACATCACTCATCCACACTGCATGGCAATACACCTACTCCATGGTTACCTCAACAGGGTGTCAACCAAACAAAAATCTATAACTGTTTTAATGACCTTTTTAAAAAATTTTGCTATTCTGGTCTCGCAACTTTTAATAAGAGAAGATTCCACTTATAATTTCTTCTCATGGGAATATCAGGTGTTTTATTACAAAGTTATATGTGTTTGAGCATATTATAATACAGCTGCAATGTTTTGTCACAATCCTTTGAAGTATGCGTGTCAGTCCAGTGGTATCAAAAGTAGTCTATACAAGTTTTCTTCAAATGTTTTGAAACGAACCTTTGAAAACCACCTTAGGCGTAACATGTTAACCTGTTTTTTTTTTTTAATCAGTAAATTGTATACCACAAATATATAACACTGATTAACTCTAAAGTACTGTATTCATGGATAAATGAAACTTTAACTTACTATCTTATATAATTTGAAATATTTATTTTGTATTAAATACGGTGAAATCCTGTTAAAAAGTTTTCCTGCTTACTAAGTTGAATAATTTTGCACCTTGTCTATATGCACATATGTAATTTGGCCAGTTAAGAAGTTTTCCTGGTTAACAAGTGTCCTTTCAAAAACTTCTTAATAGAGTTTTACTGTCAAATAAAAAACTGTTAGAGCAGTAATGTGTTGGCAAGGGCTAGTAAGAAATAATCGACATTTAAAGTATGTGGCAGGTAAGGTAATGAATATTTGTAGCCCAAATCAACCACAAGACAACGCCCTATAGAGGACGCCACCGGCCGGAGCCTTCGGACTCCATTTAATTGGTTTTCATTTCGTCCCCCATGTCTGCTGGCATCACAAACAGTTTTAGCAGTCTTCACAGTGAGCATAACCAAACTCCTGGGACAGGAGAAGCATTTGGGGTTTGGATTCCCTTCACTTCTTCTGTCAAAGATAACCTTCCAATGTGGGAAGAGCTAGGACCCAATCAGGCAACCATTCAACCAGTAATTATCCCTCACAAAGATCACCTTGAATTTTACTGTCCCAGGAGGGAATTCAGCCTCCCGGGATTAAATTGTTTAGTTTTAATTCAATTACAAATTCAAAAATAATTTTTGCTGTAATAAGTATGAAATATGCTAAAATTGAAAACTTGTATAATTTCTCTGCTACTATTAGCAGTGCAAAACTTCCAGAGAGAAAGCGACAAGCTATGATTCACCTATTCAAGGGTGGGGGTTAAAGTTAGATGGTGGTATGGAGATCCCAAGTTCATTGGGCATAGTTCATTTGGAATATACAGAGATAGTGCTCCAGATGCTGCCTTGACTGCCAGATTTTATCTATTTATTGGAAAAGAGGAAATAATTTATGAACATGTCATTTAATTTGAAGTGCTATTTTTTTACGATAAAAATTCTATCCAGCTTTATTTTCATATATTTCAAGTATTTGTTACTACAGTAACACAGGTAATACTACAGGCCAGAGAAAACACAAATAAGCGAATTTGCACTAAAAAACCTGGATAATCTAATTTACACATTTTTATTATTAATGGAAAAGTGATATTGGCTCCGAAAATCATGATAAAAAACAGTACCTATCATACATTTCAACGCAAATACGAATCATAATCTGTACAGGATTTAAAGTGCACAATACTTATATTTATGTTGCATCGAGTGTAGTTTATTCATGGCGCATAGAGTATACACAGCCTTTCGTGGCGCCAGGTGAGCATGATAGGCGGACAACCGGGAGCGATAAGCAGCCCATAGTTATGCATGTGTCGCTTTCTCAATGTACATCACTAGACACGTCCTTTAGATGGCAGAGTTGGTTGACAGTTCAGAATGTGATGCAATAAATACTAGACTATAATGGGACTTTAAATGAGGTAACCTGGCATTTAAAAAATACAGTACAATTCCCATCAAAAATAAATAACCAATACAATATAAAAGCTTATTAAAATTTTATCGACTTACAAAAACACACAAAAGCAATCTCTGAAATGTTTAGTTTTTGTTAACATTTAAACACTTGATATGAAAAAAAAAGTAAGAGAAGTTAAACAGTGCCTTTCTCGAAAAAGGCTTCAAGTTTCTTTTGTTTGGCACCGGAATTGATGTTTTAATTTGTGACATACCATGCTCAAATTATTTTATTATTTCTAACTTTTCTGTGATAGTTTAAATTGCCCTTTTATGCTTTATTGACATTGCAAAAACAAGTGAACAATGGCCCGGGTTGGCGATCGATAAACTGGAATGACGTGTTTCTTCCCGGCCGATGGCGGGGGATAACTGAGGCAGTGTCCGAAACCAAAATAGCAAATTCATTATTTTGTAATTTGTCATTTAGGAAGTTTCACTTCGGAAGTTGTCGACAGTCACTTGTTTAGCACTCACAGTGACACATTTTTACATTAACAGTGAAAAATATTCCTACAATCATCACTGGAATGCTGCACATGCATTAATAAATACTAAAATATGTTATGCGATAACGACTTCAAAAAAATTTGTGCAAAATATTTAAACAAAGCACAACAGTTACCTGCGTTTTAAAACATGCCTAGTGTATTTTATGAACAATTATTTGTTTTATAAAACATTCGCGCATGTGTTCATTTTGTATTTTTGGTAGCATCCACTGCTAGATAGAAAACACAAAATACCAAATGACCAAAAACTCCATCATTTTTTGTATGTAAAATTGGGTTACGTGATCATTTTGTCAACAAATTCTGCCATTTCGGACACGGCCGGAGATGAGTCAAGAGTCCGATGCACTTCAATGAACAGAAATGGATCTCTCACGCAGGTCTCTGTGACAGGCTGACAGTTTAAAGAGATAGACACAACTTACTGCTGCTTGTTAAATGACACACTTTACAGCATCGCCCGACCACCGCACAGATAAGCCGAAAACCAGTTAAGTGAAGCACAATTAAGCGGGAGTGTACTGTATGTATGTTAAAAGCGAAAACCTAACTTCCGTGTTGATATTGCAATTCGTTCCCTCCCTGCACTACTTGTAGTGTTTTGGAGAAGCATTAATCTAGTAACGGTCGTGTTCAGTGTATTTTACTGTATTTTGTTTGTAAAATTTTCATTGGTGAGCTGCACAGTAACTTTGTCTATACAATATATGCATTTCATTATAATTTAGCTGCAGTCTATAAACAGCAACAAATTTTGGGTTAGTAATTTAGTTGGTTTGCTTATGGATACTTTGCATTATTTGCACAGTTTATCTTTGACAGTTTTAAATAAACTTACAAAACAGAGAGGCATTTGAATAATTCCATTACGTAATTCCCTTCACAATCCTTTACAGGGAAAGGAATTTTAAAACATACAATAGAATGAGATAAGATTGATTCTTGCAACATGTAAATTATGATTGGCATAATAATTGATTATTCTTAAAAGCTTCCTGTGGAATGTACAGATAGAGTAGCACATTAGCATAGAAACTTTGGTATCAAATGTTAGCCTTGACTTGCACATCTTTATCTTATATCACCTTTGGCCTATTCAAGTTTTTTCCTCCAACGAAAAAAAAAAAAAAGCCACCAAGTCTTACGCACTGTAATTTGGGCCAGTATATTTAACTGTAAAAATTAAATATGTTTCCATCAGTGCTACCTAAAAATTTCAATATTTCAATATACAAAGTTTAATTTACAAATAGCAAGCCAAAAATATTGGTCAATACAACATTTTAACGGTGAACTATTTCTTGCTGGCCGTTGCCAACACATCACTGTTTTTAATTAATATTGAATATGAAATAAATATTACAAGTTATATAAGATATTAAGTTAATGTTTCAATTCATTAATACATTAAAGTTAATCATACTGTCATACATTTGTGGGGGAAAAAAAGTAGCACGTTACTCCTAGGGCAGTTTTCAAAAGTTTGTTTCAAAACATCCTACGAAACCGTGAATAGCAATTTGATTAGCAAACCAGTCTATCACTGTGGTGAGTTGGGTGCAATTCTTGACAGATTTGAGACTGGACTTTTGTAAACAGAAAACAAGGCAGATGCTCCTGATGACTAATGGACTTTCTCTTGGGGTACTACCACCATTGCAGTTCAATAACTACACCAAACTAGTTTAACATTGTCCATTCTCTTGAAGCATCAGTCTCTCTTAATCTTGCCACATAAACGTATATAACTTACATCATTTTAATTGAACAGGGTTTTACCGTACTTGCCACAAATTTGTGGCCCATACAGTATTCAACTCTCAAGGAGAGGTGTGTCCCCTAAGCAATGAGTGCCCGCATCTGCCAATAGTTGCACGGCATGAGAGAGAAATATACTTGGGGTAGCGCAGCACTCACGTGAGGAGAATGTGCAGTATCTCCGCAGAAAGCCCCAGACCCTGGACCATGTGGGAGCTGGCCGCCTCGCACACAGCCCTCAGCAGGCATGCTCGCCCATCAACGCCGACTCTGCCACAAACCCACACTGCACTGCTAGCAGGAACACCAGTGCTTTGAGAAGCATTGCAGGTGATCAACAAAACTAACTGATGATGAAAGAGTGCTATGATTCCACTAAATACACTAATATTTCATTTATAAAATTTCAAAACACTTATTGATACAGTCATCCATTTAATAAAACTTCAGTAGCAATTGTTGTTTAGGTTCACCTTGTAGGAATGTTCTGCAACTACATTCATACAAATATAGTTTCAGCATAACTATTTTTGCAAACATAAATCACTGTTATTTACAATGTTGTGAGACGAAAGCAGCTGAGATTTTTACTAACCATACTTATCCACAGTGGTCCACCCACTGTTAAGGAAATTCTGGGATTTGAAGAATCCCCTTCTCCTTCAGCATTATAAAAAGGAGAGGTGGAGAGAAGTGCTTATCTGTTCGTTAGTTTCAAAGTCCTTTTAATTTATTGTTCATGTCTTGCCTAAATCAGTAGTATTTTTCTACCACATAAACTGATGTAATTTCACAATTCCTGTTGTGAATGTTTGTTAGTAAACAAATGTTTATGTTTTGAAAGTTGGATGTCATGCATGGACCCAAGGTTAATCAGCGTTGAACTAGAGGTGACACGTAAATGTGGTGTTGTACATGAAAGTGAGAAAGTTGTTAATAAAAATAAATAAGACATAACAAAACATAACATGACGCAGTCGTCAAGGCCTACTCGGATTTAAGTTTCGGATCAACAATAGCTGTAATGTAAAAGCATTACACCAGTTGGCAATTACAACCTGTGGGATTGTGTGTGGAAGATGCGAGTAAAACAATGGCGGATGCAAACAGGCCCAGCAGTTTGGATCTGATGGGAAATGTTAGTGAAAACTGAAGGAAGTTTAAACAAAACTTCGAAATTTACATGGTGGCATCTGAGAAGTCAGAAAAACCGACTGAAGTTAAAGCAGTTATTCTTTTGAATCTAGTGGGAGAAGATGCTGTTGAAGTCTATAACATTTTTCAAGTTCCAGACAAATTACGGTAAGGTAGCTGAAGCATATTGTAAGCCCAGAAAAAATGTGTCCTATGAGAGGTTTTTACTGTACTCCAGAAAGCAAAAAAGAGAATGAACCATTCCAGCTGTTTGTGAATGACTTAAGAAAATTAGTGCGTAGTGTGAATTTGGTGAGCAATCAGATGCAATTGTGAGGGACTGCATATTTATGGGTGTGAGGGACACTGCACTGCAGCAAGAAATACTTTGAATAAAAAACATGCGAGTTAGGTGAATTGGCTGATTCAAGTACACAACTTCTGTGTCTACAAGGTGAGCGGTAAAAAGAAGGGATTAATGATACAACCTTACCAGTGTCAGTAAATGCAGCATATTCTAAGAACAGTGAAATTAACAGTCGTCAGATGCAAAACAAACAGGATTTCAGTGTTAAGCGCAGACAGTGTAATTTTACCCATGAAAAAGGTAAATACCCAGCAGTCGGCAAATGGTGCCACAATTGTGGGAAGCTCAACCATTTTGCTGTAATGTCCAGAAATTGTGGGGGAGTGACAAGGTACGAATGTTGAAGAAACAAGACCCAGGTAGCTACGATGAAAATTATTATGTAGTTAATTGTATAACTGTTGTACCACAGAATCTCAAGCATGTTGCGTGTGTACGAACCCAGGAGAAATCATAGCAGTTGAGTAAAGGAAGATAAATTTCAAACTGGACCTGGGATCAGAAGTCAACAATTTACCTGAGAAATTGTTTAAAAGAGTTGATAATCAGCTGATGGTAAGGGGCACAAAAGAAATTCTGGAGTGCTAGGGAGGATTTACAGTAAGACAAAAAGGGATTGTTAATTTATGGTGTGAAGCGAAGTGTGTTGTATAATACATGGACTTCAGAATTGCAGATGCTGATAGCACTCCAATACTGGGTTTACAGGCATATGTCGAACTGAACTTAATTAAAAGAGTGCACCTTATTGGCTCTGATGAAACAACTGCGAAAATTATCAATCAGGATACTTCTCAACTGGAGTCACCTGATTGCAAGTTTGTCCAGGACGATGATGTTTTCACAGAATTAGGAAAGTTTCCCAGCCAGTGCAAAATTAGTGTGCACAAGAATGTTCCGCCATGGGCTGAACCTCCAAGAAGGCAACCGCAAAAAATAGCTATCAAGTTGAAAGCTACTCTAGAATCCCTGATGAAGAGAGGAATCATTCAGAAAGTTGAAGAGCCAAACTCGTGGGTACATAACCTAGTAGTAGTGGAGGAGCCAAATGGCACACTGAGAGTATGTCTTGATTCACAATATTTGAACCCTGCCATCAAAAGAGAATAACAACCATAGAGCAGTTAATAGAGAAACTATTGAGAAAAATGTATTATTCAGTTATTGATCTTAAAGATGGTTTTTGGCAAATAGAGCTAGACAGAGAGTCCAGTGAATTATGTACTTTCTCCACTCCGTGGGGTTGTTACAAATTCCTGCAATTACCCTTTGGTATATCCTGCACACCAGAAAAATTTCAAGAACTTAATGAGCGTGTCTTTGGCGATATTGATGGTGGTGGTGTGTATCTTGATGACATTCTTGTGGCAGCAGAATCACTGGAAGAACACAATCAAATTGTTACACAGGTCCTCCAACGGGCAAGAGCTAAGAATATTAAATTTAATCCAGAAAAACTTCAGTACAGAGTACCAAAGGTTAATTTCATGGTACATGGTTTTACAAAAAGCGCAATGGGACCTGACTGCAATTCAGCAATTACCTGATCCTCAAAACAAGGAGGAGCTACAGTGACTGCTTGGAATGGTCAATTATCTTCGACCCTTCATACTACACATGGCAACAATGACATCACCACTGAAAGAACTCTTAAAATCTGATTGTGTTGTGGCTCTCAAAGCAGCTATAAGTAGTGCACCTGCATTAGGGGCATTTTTAGGAAGCAAACCCATTACCATACAATATGATGCATCGCAGGAGGGTCTGGGATGCTGTCTTCTTCAAGATGGACAACCTATATCACATGCTTCTTGAAGTCTTTCAGTGATGGAAAGGAACTGTTAGCCATAGTGTATGCAACCAACAAACTCCACTACTACATATATGGCAGTGCAGTTCAAATTCTTTCAGATCATATACCACTAGTAGCAATCATGAACAAACAAGTGTCAAAGATCTTGTCAGTTCGGCTGCAGAGATTAAAATTAAAGTTACTGAAGTATCAGTTGGATATGCAATACTTACCCGGAAAACTCATGCATATTGCTGGTCTGCTTTAGGGCCTATGTTAAAGAAAATGTGGACGATGATGAAGAAATGTGTGATCTCGTGCACACTGTTAGTAAGCATCTCCCCATGAGTGAAGTGCGTAATGAAGAGTTCCGAAAAGAATTGTCTGCAGATCCTGTTCTAAGTGAGATTATGAGACATGTGGTAACAGGATGGCCTTATAATAAGGCTAATGTGCCAGCTCATTGTTACCCATTTTGGTCGGTTCAGAGTGACTATTTTGTAGAAGATTATTTGTTATTTCTAAATGATAGAATTGTAGTTCCTAAAAAAATTGAGGCTGAGCATGCTAAAGGTGACTCGTGAGGGCCACTTTGGAGTTGGCAAGACAAAAGCTACAGCTAGGAGGTAATTTTTTTGGCCAGACTGTCCAGAGGCATAGAACAGTACGTGTTAAAAGAGTGTAGGGTTTGTGAAAAATACAGAGTCACAAAGAACCACTGCTTCCTCATGCAGTTCCCACACTTCCATTTGAGAAAATAGGGGCACACATACTCGAGTTTGGTGGTAAAAGTTATTTAGTGGTATATTAGCATTTCTTAAAGTGGTTGGAAATAGTTAAGTTACATAATAAGCAGGGTGGTAGTGCGATAAATGTTTCTGAAAGGCATATTTTGTACTCACGGCATACCCAAGATAGTTGTGGCCAATAATATTTAGTTCTTATGAATTGACGCCGGCTAACAACCAGCGGCACTAGAACCCATGACGGCGCTCACCACGCATGTGTCACATGTCCATGCACGTGCGCAAAGGGGTCAATATTTTTGAACTCTCACATCAATAATATTTTGCAGTCTAAAATGTGTTTTGTATTTGTATGGTTTCATATGCCATGAAATATTTTAAAGTGTTTGTTGTTGTGAAAATATTTGGTTATGAAATTCTGACGTGAACGCCGTAATAAAGAGAGACTGAATTAATATGAAAAATCCATAAGAAAATTATAAAAATGTAAAATAAATTTAATTTAATTTGTGCCACATTTGTTTTTCAAAGTGTAAATATTTTACTTGGCATGCATAGCACTTCCGCTTATGTGAACCCCATAGTCGGCCATGGTAGGTACGTGCGACGCCTGCCTCTGGGCAGTTTCTCGTAGGGAGCTGGCGAGTTAGGACACTGTCACGTATGTACTACAACTTTTGTTCACTGATGTAGGTTTCCATAGTCAATTTAGTTATTTAGTTTACCGTTCAATCTTTGCTTGCGTACTTTTGCCACAGATTTCCCCCAGCATCATGCTTCCCCTTAAATAATTTATTTCGCCCTTGTGGTATTTTTCAAACTTAATTGAGGAGAGAGGAGAAAGATGTACGAGAGGTCACGCGACCTGCGCAACTTGAATCAGGCACCATCCGCCTATGTTAGTGGTGTTCCAGTGTAATTTCTGTATTATTGCTATGCTCAATTTTAAGGGCTTTGTTTTTATGTATGTATTTTAAGGGTATTTTCAGGTTTGAATATTTTACGGCTATTTCATGTACAACCACGTGGCTAACCTATGCCAAGTCTATATCTGTGACATCCAGGCAGTTTGACAGTTTATTTGCGTAAAATCATGTGCGTTACAATTTATTCCAGGTTTCTATGTATGTTTCATTCACGGTTAAATGTATTTTTCGTGTAACTGATGCTTTTTGTACCATGACCATGTGGTCATGTTAATGTTAGATTTTGCCACCATCAGGCATGCTACATGCCTGCAATCACTTAGATCGTGAGGATAATTTTCTCTCTCAGAATAATTTTTTGTCTGAATTTAATTTTCCGTTTTTAAGAAGAAATATTGCAATTTCATCTGCACCACGTGGTCCACTACAAACATTATCCAGTGGCATCTGCACCACCTAAGCTTGTTTTCACTTATGTGTGTGTATATTGTGAATACTCATCTCGTGCCCAATCATCTTTTAAGGGTCTTTGTGTTTTGTGTAATTTTGCAATTTGTGTACGGTGCAATTACTTCCGTCCTAGCCGCCTCTGTGTACAGGCCGCCACCACACTATCCACGTACTGGCGGTCGAGCCCAGACGAGTTTGTGTTAGTGATGCCAAGTAGTCACACGTGTTGAAATGTTTTCATCAAGGGTTTCATTTGTAATTCACCATGTCCTGTCTTCAGGGAAAGACCGCCAGTTCACCCTAGCGGCTGTTGGCCCTCTTCTCTTGTGAAGGCTGTGCTTTCACGCATCTCGGTGAGATCATCCATCTAGGCGTGCACTAGATTAATTGCGGGTTGGGGAGCACCCAAGCGGAATTGACTAGTCATGACTGAGATAATCATAATTTCATTGGCATGTTGATGTGTACGTATAGTAACAATAAAAGCAAGCATCAGTAACCTACTGCTATTATTCGGTAGTGACAGTGTCCTAGCCACAGGTATTTTATCAAGTGATTACTTTCAAAGTGATGTTTAGTAAAAGTTTAGTATAGCCAACGTGTTTGTAAGTACGCACGGGTGAGATGGACTAACAGAAACCACAGCATCCCTCAGAACCCTGAGTCTCAATAGTGTGGTGATTGGAAAGCACTGCTGGCACCCATATTACCAGCAAGTATGTGTGTCATCGTTCGTCTCATGTCTCACCCGACGGCATCAGAATGTACAAACTTTGCACGTGAACTTGACTTTGAAATACATACTTCCAGTCCATTGTACTCTCAATCAAACGGTATGGCAGAACAGGGTGTGGGAATTGCCAAAACCATATTACGAAAAAGTGAGGAGAAAAAGGAATACTTACTGTCATTTATGGCATTTCGTAATTTACCATTGCCAGGTATGGAGGTGTCACCATCAGAACTTTTGATGAGCAGGTTAGTGAGAATACAAATACATGTAACTGTAAATAACTTATTTCCTAAGGTTCACCCACAGATAAAAATACAGTTAATTGCAAAACAAATGACAGTGAAAAATTATTATGACGGGCGTGCACAAAGACAACATGTAGAATATGTTCAAGGTCAGGCAGTAGTCATGTAGAAGGGACGCGTGTGGGAGCCAGCCACAATTATTGAGAAACACAGGGCACCACACTTGTACATTATCAAAGATCAGTCAGGCCAAGTGGTCCGCAAAAGTGAAAATTTTTTAAGATCATCCTGCAGATCTGATCTGTCCAAAAATGTGGTATCGCACAATTGTACACTGCAGGTGAGACAGGAGGTAGGGAGTACAATGAGAACACTAGGAAAACAACACCTCAAATTCATAATAGCAGGGAAAAGGGACAGGAAACCCACATTGAGAGCAGTGAAGTCGATAGGAATAGTAAGTCACCTGACTTCAAAGGTTTTGACCATGAGGCACTCCAACCCATTGTAAGGGATAGGAGGGATGAGTCACATGTTAATATAGACAGTGATCCTAGTGAGTCAGTGTATATTACCAGAACAGGTCAGAGAATTAGGAAACCTTTGAAGTTTCAGTGAAGGAAGTGTTTATTGTGTGATTAATAAGACATTTTGATTATGACAAATCAGACAAGTGTCATGCCTAATGAAATGTTACTGTGTACATGTTGTTTTAAGTTGTGTCAGTGGTTATTGTAAGTTCTGACTATATGTGTAGAACTAAAACAGGAAATAGACTCAGTAGAAAAAAAGGTCATGAAAGGGAAGGCGTTGTGAATGTTTGCTAGTAAACAAATGTTCATGTTTTGAAAGTTGGATGTCATGCATGGACCCAAGGTTAATCAATGTTGAACTAGAGGTGGCACGGAAATGTGGTGTTGTACATGAAAGTGAGAAAGTTGTTAATAAAAATAACGAAGACATAACAAAATTAAACAATTCCTATACCATGCTTTTATGGTGCCAAAATCAGATTTTTCACCCTCGCAATGTTTGACCCAACCCTAGTAACTGCCCACAGTCTGTAGCTAGTATAGTATATTTCTAAAAGGGCTCCTGGAGAGGTCGGTTAAAAGGGACAGTATAGACTATGCCTTGAGCTTGTTTCTATAACTTAGTGTTGTGACTGTACACAGAATTGCTTCATAACACTCTGGGCAATAAATTTGCTCTTTCACCCTACAATACTTTGCTGCCCTATAAGAAGTTCTTGCCTGTGTAGGTGTACTTTACTTGGGTGAGTAGACTTGTGTCACTGTAGTATTTACCTTGTGACAGTAGCTTCTTTTGGGTCTGGCATAAAAGCAGTGCTGTATAGCTGAGGCAAAGCTCTATATAGCCCTGCTTCGCCGTGTACATGTCTGTCGTCAAACCTGGTCCTGAGTACTTCTATACTGTGGGAGAGGAGGCGGCCTATATCTACATAGCGAGAGAATGACAACCAATCAGATTGAGAGGAATGACAACTTCCCACTGAATGACGAGATAACCACAATATCCAGTGTGGTATCCAGTGACTAGGAGGGAGCCACTGGGTGGGGAGAACACTGCAACGGTGGGGATCCTAACCCCAAAGGGATGCCACCTTTTTTATTGACCTAATTATTTGATATCAAAGGGCTAATTAAATTGATTGAAAGGGTTAATAACAATGGTTAGCTTTAATGAAAGGGTTAATTTTAAATCCAATCACATTATTTTACTTTTTTCTTTCTTTTTGGGAGGAGGAGCTCTGTACGATGTTGATGCTGTGGTGTTCTACAGGCAACTGACCAGAGTGGTGGGTTGCAATGTGTTATATAGGTTTTGAGTTGAGTGCAAGAGTGTGCTAAGGGTCATTTTCCTTTTTTTTTTTTTTTCCTAATTTTGATGTGTTTGCAAGGATATTGGTGGTAGATAGGCAATTTTTACGAATATATTTAAAACACTAGAGAATTTCAGTGTGTTTAAACAATTTTTAAAGTGGCCTAAGTGTAAATTTTATGTTTTTTTGGGGGAAATTGCTTGTAGACAGTGGTGGAAGATAGGCAACTTTGAAAGATATGATTTATGTGTTAGTAATAACAAACAATCTGTTTCTGAATGCAATCAAACGTTAAGAGAATTTCAGAGTGTTGTACATATGAATAAATTACATGAATCGAATTGCAAATTACAAACGACTACGTGAATAACAAGTGCAATTACTCCAGTATGGAATTAAACGTAATGTAAGTCTTGAGCTTAGAAATATAATTTACACAAGACAGAAGTATAACAGAACTACGGGAGTATGGAATTAACCATCTACAACAAAATGTCCTTATAAATAAAATGAACTATATATATATATGATGCCTCTCTCACATACCTTACACGTCCGTCTGTCTGTGAGACTGGCGAGAAGTAACGTAATCTACACGCAAAAAGAAATTTATTGATTAATGCACGTAATAAAAAAATTGCACTAGGAGCTCCCAGACAACACATCCGTCCACCTCGGAGGTCACTCGATGAGTGAGTGTATCTCTCATCATTGCCGAAGCTCAGAGCGGGGGGTGTGCTCAGGCCCTTGTGAGGGCCCTTATACCACACATACGGTTGCAGCAGTTGTATCTCTCTGCGGGCTGAGGAAGTTTCTCTCACCAGACCGCAAAGAACACACAGCCCAGAGGTCAGGACGCCCTGCACGTCCCGGCGGAGTGAGTGTATCTCTCTCATCATTGCCGAAGCTCAGAGCGGGGGGTGTGCTCGGGCCCTGGTGAGGGCCCTTATACCACCCATTCGGTTGCAGCAGTTGTATCTCTCTGCGGGCTAAGGAAGTTTCCCTCTCCAGACCGCAAAGAACACATAGCCCAGAGGTCAGGACGCCCTGCACGTCCCGGCGCAACTCAGACAGCCCGCCAGTCAGACTAGCAAGCCGCGGTTTCCCTAACCCTGTCCTTCCCTGCCTGCGGGGGGTTGGTGGGTGGCAAACATTTAACTGAGTGCCCAAGTTTTTATTACAGTAACGGTTTCAATTTTGAAAATACAGGTCTTGTGAAATTAAATATTAACAAGGCTGGCATATGGTTTCGAAGAATCCATATGCCTGCAGTAGATTTACATTTTTTTTTTTTTTTTTTTGGAAGTTAGTAATTAAGCCGAAATTCCCGTGAAGTTAATTTCAAGGTTCGTGAGTTCTGCTTGCCATGAATTGCGAAATGGTAGGGTGAAGTGTGAGATGGTAATTAATGATTTTAAATTTAAGTTATATTTCCATTTAGGAGAAAAATTATGAAGTTAATTATAACAATCGGCGCGAAACAGGCTCAAATTGCAGCTGAATGAGAAGGAGCTAATGCTGGAGGCGTGTTGTTATTATTTTGGTGGGGTGGGGAGATGTGCGCAGCTCCGATGATGATTAAGAAGTGTACTGGAAACAGCCACAGGGAAGTAGTTTTGTTAAAAGTTTGCGAATTTCCGTCCCGGGCTGATCAGAGAATTTCCCCGCTCTGCCGAGGTTTTAATGTGTTATTTGCAGTTTTGTTTTTACTGTGTTAATTTCGGCATTTTAGGCCTTTTTAAGTGGTTACGCGTGTCTGGTTGGTACTGCCCTATCCTTTTGAGTACGGGGTTTGTATGTGTTATTAATTTATCATAGAACTTATTGTTTTGAGAATGGAATTTATTGCCTATGTAAGGTACTTTAAGTGCGTCGTGAATGTCGCAAATGCGTGTACGCGGCGGTGCATTTGTTATTATTTTTAAATATTTATTCTGGACGACTTGAAGTTGTTTGATTAGTGTTTTAGATGCGGTTCCCCATACTTCATTTCCATACATCATGGCTGAGCGGATTTGAGAGGTATATATTAAAAGTTTTAGCCGTTTAGGAAGCCGAGGCGATTTTAGAAGAGGGTAAATTAAGGGGATTTTTCCTAGAGCTTTTTTCCTTGTTTCTTTTATGTGTGCAGACCATTTTAATTTATTATCTATTGTTAAGCCTAAATATTTAGCTGTGTCTGAGTAAGGAATGTCTACATTATTGTATTTTAATGGTTTTATTTCTGGCTGTTTCCTGCGCGTGATAATGAGTGCTTGACTTTTTTCTGCATTAATTTTAATTTTCCATCGGTTATACCACTGACTCAGCTCGTCTAGTTGGCACTGTGCAAACAAATGTGCATATTTTATATGCTTATCCTTTGAATAGAAGAGGGTGTCGTCAGCATACATCTGTAGGGTGCAGTAAGTGCTGGGGATATCGGCAGTGTAAATATTATATTGAAATGGGGATATAACGGAGCCTTGAGGTACTCCTGCAGTTAGGGGTCGGTGGGAGGAGTTTGCACCTTCTAAATTTACGAAGAATGTTCTGTTGGTGAAGTAGTTACTTATGAGGTGGATGTAGCAATCGGGAAATTTAAAATTTATGAGTTTTTGGATGAGGCCAGGTATCCAAACCTTGTCGAAAGCTTTAGCCACATCCAGGAATACAGCTATTGAATATTGTTTATTTATGCGTGAAGTTTTTATTACTTCTGTAATAAAAGTGGTTAGAGCGTGAGTTGTGGAGTGGCCTGCCCTAAAGCCGAACTGCCTTTGCGGAATAATACGTTTTTTAATAGCATGGGAGTTTAATCTAGCTAAGAGAATTCTTTCAAAAATTTGCTTAGAGAGCTGAGTAGCGATATGGGCCTCCGCTTTGCAGGTAATTGTGGGTCCTTGCCTGGTTTAGGGATAGTGATCACTTTTGCCAATTTCCATGCAGGTGGGAAGTGGTTGAATTTTAGTATGGCGTTTAGGATATCCAGTATAAGACAGAGGGCTTCGTATGGGAGGTTTTTAATAGTTAGGTTGTTAATTTTGTCTGGGCCTGGCGCTTTTTTAGGGTGGAGGTTTTTAATGGTAGTTATTAATTCTGGCATGGTTATTAATTCCGGTTCCTTTTTTGGTTTTTTATTTAGAAATTTCTGCGTGGTTGTTATAACATCTCTGGTAAAATTTATGTCTCCGAGGTCCTCATTCGGAGTGAATTGGTTTTCCAAGGAATTTGCTATAGTTTCTGCTTTAGTTTGGGGGTCGTAAGCTAGTCCTGTTGGGGAGAGGATAGGTGTAGATTGAGTTTTCTTGCTAGAACCTCGGAGCACTCTGGATATCCGCCAGAATTGGTTTATGTTGTCTGAAAGTTCGGTAACAAAATTTTCCCATTTATTTATTTTTTGTGTTTCTAATTTGATTTTTAATTGTTTTTTTAGCTTGTTGTATTTAGCTTTGTTTGCTTCTGTCCTGTTGCGTTGGTATACATGTCTAGCTTGTCGTTTTTCGCCAAGTAGCATGTCTATGTCTGGGAAATTTTGCTTTAAAAATTCTCGCCTGTTTAAAAATTGTGTGTTTTGCTAATTGGGTTTTTAAAGTATTTTCCAGGATTTCTATAGCTGGATCGATATCAATTTTGTCGCGGATCGTTAGGTGTTGTTCTGTAAATATTTCCGATAGTTCACTTTTAAAACCTTCCCAGTTAGTTACCGGGATTTTTGCTAAAATGGTTTCTGGGTGTTGAAGTGATTTAGTGCTGATTTTGCATAGAACTGGCATGTGATCTGAGTCTAGTTCGGTTAGGGTTGTAAGTTCAGTAAATAAATTTGGTAGGTTAGTAATAACTATGTCAAGCACATCCGGATTATGTCTGATTTGCAGGAAAGAAGGTAGGTGAGTCGGGGGCCTGAATAATATAGCTGTGGAACTGCGCGTGGTTTTGTAGTGTGTTACCACTAGTATTATTAATTCTACTGTGCCAATCAGTATGTTTTGCGTTTAAGTCGCCTGCAATAATGAAGGGGTAGGGCTGGTTTATTAATTTATCGAGATCCGTGGTTTTTAATTTCGCTCCGGGCGCTAGGTAGGCAGAGATGACGGTTATATGGCCGGAGTTTGTGTTTATATTGATAGTGGTGGTTTCTATGTTTTCACAGTCGGGGTCCTTATTAACGTGATGTTGGATTTTATTATGAACTAGTATTAAGGTACCTTCGCCTGCTCGTACTCTGTCCGTACGGTATGTAATGTAGTTTTTAATGGCAAAACGACGACGTGGTTTCAGTCTGGTTTCTTGTATTAACGCGATTTCTATCCCGTACGTCTCCAGCACTCGCTCCAACTCGTAAAGCTGTGTGAAAATACGTTACTGTTCCAGTACAACAGGGATAGGGATCCGGAAGCTTGCAGGGATTGTGGGTCCATTTAGGGCATCTGTTCCGCAAAAGTCATGAGCGCCTCCATGAGGAGCATGGACTTGGTTTGTGGGTCTGGGTGGGTGTTTGCTACTATCATGTAGCCGCGGAAATGGCTCATGATGGCCCGGAAATTTGCCTCTTTTAGGAACCTCATGAGGTCCATGAGGTCCTTCATGGTGCTTCCCAGGTCGCCAGGAGCCGATGGGGCGGAGCTGGGGACAGGTGCGGGGGTTTGCCGGCTGGGTGGGGCGGTTGGCATCTGTAGGGTTTCATGGTCTAGGGGCACCTGCGTGGCGTGTGTTGGAATTGAAAGGTGGCGGACGGGGCCTCTGGCTGCCTGTGCGTAGGAGGCTTGCGGGGGAAGAGATTTTGCATCAAGGAGTTTAGGATATTGCGAGATATCCCTAGGTGGAACTTGTGGGGCAGACGTCGTTGCCATTGGTGTATTCATTCTAGATTGCATTTTTTTAAATGCAGTTTGCTGTCGCTGCTGCACGATTGCTAGTAATTTAGGGCAGTCTTTTGAGTTGGCAAGGTGGTCGCCATTGCAATTTACGCATTTTGGTGCAGCAGCTATCTGGGGACAGGCATCCAGAGTGTGTGGCCCGGTGCAGTGTGGGCAGACTACTTTCAGTTTGCAGTAGTTTTTTGTGTGGTCCAGGGCCTGGCAGAGCTTGCATTGAGCAACGTCACTGAGCTTCCTTTGGTACTGGCGGGGATGAACAACTGTCATGTTAAGCCGGGTTACTGATATAAGAGGGTCGAGAGTGTCATTTTTAGCTGCAGTGACGCAAAAGCAGTTCTGTGGTACGAGCTGGAATTGGGAAGGGTCTTGATCGGTTTGTTTTTTGTACTTAAACTGGTACACTTCAGTTACCTGGTACCCACGCAGTGTGAGCTCCTCTGCGATTGTATTTGGGTCCGTGTCTGCCGGCAGATCAAACACGACCTTCTGGGGAGGGTCGATGTTAGTGCTGTATGTGAAATAAGGGATGCCCGTGTTTTTGAGCATGTTTGTCGCTGCCTCGTATTTTTGTAGGTCAGTTGCAACAATGTGCAGACAGTTCCTGGCCATGCTGATTGTAAAACCAGAGGGATGGATAGTTCGGAGCTGCCGAACTAGGAAAGCATACCTGCCTGTGTCACGCACCACGAGGCGGAAAGTGGGTTTTCTGAGTTTCGCATTGTTGCGAAGGGTCAGGTTAACATTTGGTGGTTGGCTTGAAGAACCGGGGGTTGAGGTGGAAGCCACTTGCTCCCTCAAAATGGCGTACCGGTTTCGAACCGGAATGTTAGGCTGCACGTCCAGTGCCGTGCCAGTGGAACATTTTGCCTGTTGGCTGGATTCACCCAGGGTTTGTTGTTCGTATTCGATGTTCTCCTTTGCTTGTCGCTTACTTAATTGTGTTCGAAGAGCGGCTCTGGCATCCTCCGAGTTTTCATAAGAGTTGCGCCTTTTCAGGTTGCTACCCTGTAGTTCAAATTCAAAATCCATTACGGAGGAAGAGAGGGGAAAAGTGGAATTAGCTTCCCGGCTGGAAAAAACAGAAGACCTGTTGTTCAGGTTCGGGTCATATAATTCAGCACCAGGTGCTGTGTTTTTCACATGACGATGTATATCGTCAGTCTCATTGGGGGGCCCAACCCCCTCCACCGAGCTACGCCCGTCCAGGACCCGAAAAAAAAAAAAAAAAAAAGTACTTGGAAAGTAACGGTAAAAAGATAGAATTAAATATACCTATTTGCTGCAAGAGAGTCTGTCGCCGCTGACCCCCAAGGGGCTAGGCTCGAGATGACTGTTAGGTTTTGAGACCCAACAGCCGACGAGCAGACACTCACAAGTCGCGAAAGCTATACAAACCTACAGTGGCAGGCCCAACTCCTTACTCCTTGAAGACACGTCCAAACTCGTCGATACCAGGATCACTCTGCCGGAGTGAGTGTATCGTATGAGGTGTGCCTGCTTATATATGTGTAGCATGGCCAATATGCAACTGAGTGAAAATTTACGACTGACACAAAATCTACCGAACTACTATTAACAATTTGATTGGTCCTACTAGTACGTGAATGTATAAAAGTGAATTACAGTAAACTCCCGATTAACTATATTAATCGGGGCTGAAGAAAACATGAATAAGCGAATTTGTATTTTAAAAACCTGTATAATCGAATTTACACATTTTTACTATTAATGGAACAGCGATATTGGCTCCGAAAATTGTGATAAAACATAGTTATCTATTATACATTTCAAAGTAAACAAATCACTCACTGTATATGCAGGATTTAAAGTACATGATACTTGAATTAATATTGATGTTGCACAGAGTATAGTTAATTGATGGTGCATTGAGCATACACAGCCTGCGCCGGTGCTGGTACCAGTCGTGAGCGCGTTGCACAGGCGACATAGATAAGTGGTGCGTAGTTGTGTGTGTGGCTTTCTCAACGTGCATCACTCAGAACGGTTCTTTAGATGGCAGAGTAAGTTGAAAGTTTAGAAGCAATACAATTAATACTATAACTGTACTTTAAAAGAGGCAAAGAGGCAACCTGGCAATTAAACAATACAGTACAATCTCTATGACTAGGAACATTTTTTAATTTTACTGACTTACACACAAAAGTTCAAAACTTAGGGAATGTTACATTTTTTTCGTAAACATTTAAACACTTTATGTGAAAAAATGTAAGGAAAGTTAAACCCTGCCTTTATTGAAAAGATCTTCAATTTTTTTTCCCTTGGCAATGGGACAGTTTTTGTTGATAACACACCATGTTCAAAATATTTCATCTAACTTTTTTAGGATAGTTGAAAATGCCCTTTTATGCTCTGGTGACGTTGAGAAAATAACACTACAAAGTGAACAATGACCCGGCCCGGCGGTCAATAAAGTGACAAGACGTGTTGTAGGAATTTGAATAGTGCAGCATGGAAGGGGGGGGGGGGGGGGGCGGTGGGGCAGTGTCCGAAATGACACTCATTTCGTAAGTTTCACTTCGGATGTTGTCGACAGTCTCTTGTTTAGCACTCACAGCAACACTTTCTTGATTTTTAAAGCATGCATAGTGTATTTTATGAACAATGAGTTGTTTTTAAAAAAAATGTTATTTACACATTCATGCATGTGTTTTGAAGATTGAAAAACGTGGCGCTTTGTAGTTTTGTATTTTTGCTAACATCTACAAGATACGAAATACCAAATTACAGAATACACCACCATTTTTGTATACAAAATCGTGTCACGTCAACAAAATCTGCCATTTTAGACACGGCCTCCAGGCGGTCGGATACACGCTTCACAACGGGCGGAAATGGATGACTCACAACGATAGACGCAATGGTACCGCTGCTTGTTAAACGACGCATGTTACAGCATCGTCTTGCTGCAGAAGTTACAGTAGACTTTGAGAAAAGAAAAGGCAAAAAGCCGCATGGATAAAGTCCAAAGACGGTTAAGCGAAGCACAAATAAGCCGGAGTGTACTGTATTAAAAAAATTACGTACATACTACAAAATTTTTTTCCATAAAGTCTGGTGAATAGAGCACGCTTGTTAACACAAACGTGACTTGAAAATCATACCAAGTTTCATCTACTGAACACAGAAACGGGGTTTACACAAATGCACTATCACACAAAAACTATATTTTTTTTCCAGATAAATTAAAAGAAAAAGTTTCCTGATAAAATCGTTTTTATATTAAAACGCATATATTATAAAACATCAATCGTGCCTACCACACACTGAAGTCGAGAGATCCAGTGTTGCGTCTATGCAGCAAGAGGATTGGTGAAGTAGTAGGATGGCGGAAGCCCTCGAGAAACCTCTCCATCTCTCTGTCCAAGGTCAACAGCTCCCTACACCCCTCACAAGAGCACGTTTGTAGAGAAATGCTTGGTCCACGCACCCCAGCCCTTGTCAATGACCGCGTCTTTGGCGATCAGTCCCCTTCACCCTCCAACGCAGAGTTTGTTTCCACAGCTTTGGGACACGCACCGTGGTATCGATCCATCACTGCAAGAACCTGTTTAGTGGCAAACACCCCCTCCGCCCACAATGCCCAAGAACTGTTCCTTCCAACATGGTGCTTATACCCGCCCTCCTCAAGGTCAGAAAGCGTTGTTTTTTTTTTTTGACTGTCCCTTTCCACGGAGGGTGCCATCGATTCAAAGCCATGCACTACCCCCTTCCCTTAGAGCACTCAAGTGATGCGTTTTTGGGATATCTCTGGAACTGGCCCTTCCCCTCCCTTTACCACCAGAGCATTGCCTCGGCTATGAACGGAGGCTTGCTTCAAGGTCAAAGCGACGGTTTCCCTAGGGAGGCAGTAGTGGGATTCGGAACTGAGCTGGGCTATTTATCCTCCTCCCTACAAACTGTTATTTTCGCTCGGACACTGAATTTTGGTCCTGTATTTTGAGATGCAATAGGTTGACGTATTCCCATGAAATTTAAAAATTTTTTAA
Organism: Dryococelus australis; assembly: GCA_029891345.1. Taxonomy (NCBI): domain Eukaryota; kingdom Metazoa; phylum Arthropoda; class Insecta; order Phasmatodea; family Phasmatidae; genus Dryococelus; species Dryococelus australis. The sequence continues at coordinate 75,129,130 of CM057000.1, forward strand.
CACACAATAAATTTGATTAAAAATATAACCAAACTTTTTTTCCCCATGTTTCCAGCATCTTACCAGACATTTTACATGTTTTCCAACAACTTTTAACTAACACAATAGCGTACGTCTATTCTGATAAGTTTAATAAATAGCAATCTACAAGAAAGTAATTAACGATATACAATCTTACCCCAAATAATTTGTTTCAAAATAATTTACTTGCGTCGCAACATTGGTCAGACTCTTGCAAGTATAAGAATACATGTTTGTGACAGAGTTGAATTTTATTTTTATTTAATAAAACACTTTAAATATATTAATTTTTGTGTTAGATTTCTTCACCACACATCATTGCGTTGGATCTTGAAGAGCTGTAATCTGTGTGTATGTAAAATTTAATATTTTTTATATTTAAAATGTTCGTTGGATTCTGTTTGATGCAGACATAGAAGTTATAGCTAGAGAAACTTTCTTGTACGCAAGGATGGTCAGAGGTATTTTGTACCTGCCTCTGTAAAGGTATTCTCGGGGCTCGCTTTTAATATGTCCCCTGGGATGTCACAAAAGTTTGCCAGCAGGAATAACAAGGTTTTAACCTGCAGCCTCGTTTCTTTGCAAAAACTTATTCATTCCAGTGCAGGTTTCTTTCGTGACGTGTACTTAGCCTGTTACAATCAAAGTTTAGATATTATTGAGAAAAAAAAGTTCGTGACATGAGGTATTAAAAAAAAAAAAGACACACACTATTCATTTTCAACATAAAAAATTTTACTATAAAATATTATTTTCAAAATCATCCTTATAAGGTAAATATTTACAATGCAAACAAAAATAGACAATTTACAACAAACATTTGTTCAATCACAAACATTGTTTTACCAAATAAAAGACTTCAGGGTAAAAACAAGATTACTTTACAAAAATCATTATTTTCTGACATTATGAAACAAAACAGGTTATTACTTACTAAAAACATTTTACAAAAAGACCTTAGCTTTTTTTTTCCCATATGAAGTTAATATTGTCACACACACATCCATGCACGCACGTGCAAACACACATCCATGCATGCATGTGCGCACACACATCCATGCATGCACGTGCACACACACACACACAAAATTTAACAAATTTTATATACAAAAAGCAACAACTATTTAGAACAAAAAATTATGATTTGATTTCAGATTTCTTTTTACAAAAAGACTTTAGCTTCATTACAAATCAAGTTATTACTGACACACACTTAAATACAATTGAAGAGATTCATATAAATCAACAAACAATCTTCTAAATTATATATATATAAAAAAAAATATAGAGCATTATGGTGGATGTATCTTCCCTAATTATTTACAATCTCGTGAGGAGGTTATAAAGACACGCACTGAAGGTGTTCTTTTAAGGTGTCACATCCGGGAATATATTTGCAGACACACACACACGTCAAATGACTGCTTACAACACACACACATGTACGTATATTCCAAAGTTCAATGATGAAGACGTTAAATTCTTCTTCCTATTTGTAAAATGGCAAGAGAAATTGGATTGAAGATACTTGTATCAAGAGAGTTGATACTGAAGTTATGTCATGCCTTACACTTAGGCAAACAGGTAGCAGCAGCATTGATGGTTATGCAATGGGTGATGCAAACAGTTGCAGACAGCTGCGATGAGAGTGGAACAGGAAGTGCGTGTGGCGGCGGCAGATGGATGTCATTGGCGCTGTGGTGTTAGAAGGTTTATCAATTTATTGTGGTGTTGAAATTATTATATGAAGAAAAAAAAATTTAATCATGTATTCTGTAGTGCCCCCAAGGTAAGGTTGATATTTCATCTGCCTCAATGTACCACTTATCACATCCATACCTGACAACACTGCCTTTGTTATGCGTTCAGTGTAGATTTGATGAGCACGCGAATGGAACTGATATTGGGTCCCAAGAACCCTTGTGCAATTTTCGAGGCAATCTCGATAATCCTCGTACCTGAGTGATTGCAACACATTGATTTTCGCACCCTTTGCATATACAATACTCATTCACAACAATGTATGTGTAAAGCTTAGGACGTAAACCCACAAAGTGTGTGATTATGCGCCCAGCACATTCATCTTTCATCACCCTGGTACAGCCTTTGTTCTCGTAAGGGAATCCTTGCGGATTATCGTGCGCATAATTGATGTATCAAACCGTGCCTTTAAATCTGGGGTAATTACTTTATAGATGTCCTCACAAGTAACAGACTAGATTAGGGAATCAGTGTCACAATAGAGTAGGTGCAAAGCCGGCGGAAGAAATTTTGTACACATGTACTGATAGTGAAATGAAATTTGTATCGAGTTTATTTTGAAAAGTCGAGAATGGCAACAGCAGTGTACAAAGGTTTGTTGAACGCAAGAGAACTCTTTGACATCTCGATGACAAAGTTTTCATCGATAATCTGCAGCGCCTGGAATGTCGCACATCGTATCAGCTCTGCAGCCCCATAGATTGTGTTATACCTCGAAACGACTCTAATGTTCCTTTCCTGGCACACATTCTGCAAGGTTTTTCCATAAAGGAATTATTTATTAACTTGAAAAATGATTTTTCGAATTCGTTCGCAGCCTTGGCACATTTCTCAATGTTAAACTCAATGTACGGAGCCATCCAAGCCTTCTGCTCAAAGCGTAAAACGCAATGAACAGAGTCAAGCTTACGCTTACGATCTACTCTGTGCGGTCTGTACTGGTTTACAAGGCATTCAGAACTATTGCAGTTGAATATAGTGCAATCATAACTATTTGGTTTACTACATGGTGTAAAAGCTTGAGAGAAATGTGTACATTTGAAATGAATGTCTGACTCACACATTTCCTTTACAACATAATGTGAATATAATAAGCTATAAGTTACAGGATGCAAACCTTTAGCAAAAAACGCATACTTGTACTTCATTGGGAACAGTGGGAACAATGGGACCATTATTCTGAATTAGCCACTTCACACGCATATAAATTACACATCGACGGAAAAACTAAACCTTGTTTCGAAAATGAAGTTGTGGATGTCCCCGTCGCAGGTCTCCTTCCAACGAACGGTGATTCCCTGGTGAGCTGGTACTCGATTGCTCTGTATTGCCATTCCTCTTCAATCTCCTCGCTAAGACTAGCAATCATCAAATCTTCTAATGTTGATGGCAAGTCACTGTTGGGGCAACAATATCTCTTAGCACAATCGTTGCATGCTACTCCTTCACCAAAGCGAATGCCAAGACTGTTGTCAAAAGTGTAGCACCAATGTTCTATATCATTGCAGATATGAACTTGTAGAATACCGTCATATGGTTTAAAGTAAACACTTCTATCCAATTTTTAGGACCTCATACACGTCTGTAGGGTTGAAGATTCTAACCATGACTGACAATTTTATACTGAACGCTCTCCTTTATATATTCTGCCAGATGTTCTTACTTTGAAAAACGTTGCATTGCCATGTGCCACACGGAAAAGTTAATTCTTGGTCACCGATGTATGTATAATGTTGGTTGTTGTTGCATTGTTCTGTCCAAACTGTAGTACGAGAACAGCAACTATACCCCTTCTGCATAATGTATTTGATTTTTTTGTAGGACTTGCATTTGGTGATGTATCCACAGTGAGCTTCAAATTCTAGTTTACCTTTGCTACAAGGTAGTTTGTTGTCAGCACGTAAATTATATAAAGGACAATAATTTTGCCCATAACATATGCCGAAAACTTTAAAAGTTTCTGTTAGACTGATTAATGAGAAACGCCAATGTTCATCTCCATTGCACATCTGTATTTGTAGTGGACTATCTTCATCTTCAATTCGAAACCACACTCGCCTGATCCTGGAGTAACACTGGCATACTGAAATGATGAGTCGAACCTCTCCATCGTAACTGAAGCTCTGGTGTACGATTCTCTCTCTTTATATAGAAAGATGTTCTTCCACTTTGTGTTAAAATTAGTTCTTCAACGATAACTTTGTTAGATCAAATTTACAGACACAAACAATGATGTTCCACACCTCACAGTCCCACATTTCACATGGTGCTCGTAGAAGTGCGCTGCTGCCTTGTATTTGCGTGATGTGTTCTTTATTATATGTTTCAGTCCATAAGGTGGTGGTGATGGTGTCGTAAAAAATCAATTTATATTTGATTTGATGAAAACCTGGTTCTTTGGTTATTTCTGCACTGCGATTTTTAAAACATAGGTCCCAAGAAGAACAGGACAGTTCGCTATCAGGAAGCATATTAAAAATGGGACAGGCTTCTCCTTCTTAATCGCACAACACTCGTTCTGTATACAGACTTTCTCCGAACCTTTTTGCGAAATTCCAATGTTCATTTCTGTTACACAGCTGTGTTTAAAGGTATATGTTGCCTAGAGACTTGAACCATACTTTCTTGTGTCCTTGAAAAATAGTGGAATATGTCTTCTCTGGGTCGAATCTCTCAATTTTTTCAAAATTGTATGCTACCTGGAACAAACCATTTATTAGAAAAATTAATATCTCTCTCTACACATAGGTAGGATGTTGGTATAAATATTCTCTTAAAGCTTCGCTTTTACATTGTGAGTAGAATGTTTTTTTTCTCACAGCGATTTGTATTATAGTGTTTGACTATTGAATTAATACTCGAACAGTCGTGATATCTTCTAATATTTATTACTTCTGCATTGGTTAAAGTATTTAAAATTTCCTTCTGCGTTTTTCCATCACGTATATGGGATAGTCTTTGAGTAACGCATCAGTAACATATTGAAAATGTTTTTCGTAAGCTATGTCACCAGAGTCCCATTTCAGGTTATGTATCTCGTAAGTCTGTTCCCGAAACATCATTTTAACTTCAGATTTTAAACTGTACCAAGGTCTGGGAGATTTAAAGCATAATACTTTAGAGTCATTAGCATTGGTTACATAAGAAATAGCAAGCTCCTTAATTACAAAGAAGTTATCTTGGTAGTTTTCGAAATCCTGAGCGTAGCACATCATTTTTATGCTATTTCTTTATACACTATTTACAAAAAAGTCTCTCTCATATAAATTTTATAAGATTACAGTGCTCACCTCGGAATCTACTTCATCAACTCCAGATGAGTCAATTACTATATCTGGAATGATTCTAGCTTCAAGTAGCTGTTTCAGCCTGCGCGACACACAATCCCTCCGCATATGTTGCAAGTTCCCATCATTAGCAAAGGCAGGCATGCCGTAAGGACAGTCATCACAAGGTAAATAGGATGCAATGTCCTCATCTGCTTGTAAATGTTCAGCCAGGAACAGATACACTAATTTTATTTTGTGGCCCGCAAAAGAAATTATACATTCTTTCAGCAACACTCGCATTTGGGAACACTCTAGACTCAATAACGTTTTCGCCTTCTCATAAGCTAAAATCGCATTGAACATTTAAACTCATTCAGAGTCACAATTTTCACAGCAGTGACCTTGATGCATTGTACCTGATGCAGAGATGAAATCCCCTGTAGATTGTGCATTGATGATGATGATCTAGATGTAGCGAAGTTGTAGTAGACGGCTGGCGTCATTCTCGGTGATGGATGCCCGGAGCTGTAGTAGACGTGGTGGACGCCTGGCATTGTAGTCGACGTTTGTAGTGAACTCCTGTTGTTGTAGTGGATGCCTAGCATCGTTCACAATGTCGACGCTTGCCATTGGTGTAGATGCTTGCTGTTGCAATGGACACATGGTGTCGTTCTTTGTGCATACGCACACAAAGTGACCTTAGCAGATGCTGAGTTAAGACTGAGAAAAAATTAATTTATCCCTCATATGTTGTAGGAATTCAAAATGGTCACCATTTTCCCATAAATTTACCAGAATTTGTACCTTTTAGTAAAATGTAAGAATAACGTTGAAAATCACGATATTCCGACCTCAAAAAACATGATTTCCATCTTTTTATGTACTGTTTCGTTAAACTTACGTCGGAAACTGTTAAAATATTAAATATATTGAAATATATACATTTTATGTTAGATGGAATACATTTTGCTGTTGGAAAGTTTTTGCACAAACAAAGAGAGGGATTGCGTTGGTTGAGCGGTTAACACATCGCCTCCCCAGGCGGGTCACACCATAAAATTTTTTTTTGCAATGTGTGGAAGTCGTGTTTGACATTGCGCTGATACAAGGATTTTAATGGAGATCTCTCTCATTTCCCTAGTTGTACATGGTCCGGTCCGGTCCTGCTCCATACTCACTTCACCCTCATCGGCTCTCAAGACCTAAATTTTGCTCGCTCCTAACACACCCTCGATTCTTGGCTATCTGTTACCTGGTATTGTCCACAAGGTTATAGAATGACTCTTTCCTGTAACATATATAAAAACACATCACTGTAGTCGACTGCCTTTCCCAAATAAATTTGGAACAAATTTTTACTTAATGTAGAATAACAAACTTTACCGAGATTATATTATATTTTCTTATATGATAGTAGTGTCTAAAAATTTTGGGCTAGGAAAATCTACACGTGCAATATGTATTTTTGTCTGCTAGACGAATAAATATATATCTTATTCAATACTTGTAAAAATAATTTTTTATGAGTGAATCAAATATGTCTTGTATTTCTGTGTGATTTTTCAAATCACAGTTTCCTTGATTCAAATATACACTTGCTGTTGGAATTTTTAATCTGGGGATTATCTCAGGGATTAAACAAACTTTATTTCAAAGATATAAAATTTCATCAGCGGGAGTTTGGTAGTAAAATTTCAATTCGCTGGGAATATGCCAGGCTCTTGCGTGACCTTGGATCGGTAGCAAGACCAGGGGGGGCTGTGTGGACAGGCCACCTCTTGAGATATTAGGAAAAAAATGCATTCCGGACTGGGGATGCATGTCCTTGGAGAAGAACTGACTTTTCCAGCAAAGATAGCTTCTGGAGTAAGGTCTAGGTTGTTGACCTTGGAACACGTCCCTCTGGACAAGGGGTTGAGTGTAGGGCACGTCTACAGCTGAACAGGGGTGATGTGAAGCTCTCTTGCCAGTTGTTTCCATCTTGCCTCAATGGCAAAAAATTGACAGGACATGTAGCTCTGGTGAGGGGTGGAGGTGGGAGGTGGGGATGGGGGTGCAGCAGGGACCTCGGGAGCCATCTGCACCCCTGTATCCAGTCGTTGCCATCTTGCCTCAGTGCCAAAAAATTGACAATTGAGGGCAGAGGGGTGAGTAACCCAGGACACGTCGCTCTGGCAAGGGGTGGAGGTGGGGGTGTAGGGAGCGGTTGACGTTGGGCAGAGCGACGCAGTGGTTTCTCGAGGGCTTCCGCCATCTTAGAACTTCGCCAATCCTCACGCTGCATAGACGCAACACTGGATCTTTCGACTTCGGAGTGTGGTAGGCGCGATTAACGTTAAAAATACATAAAAACTATTATATTTGGAAACTTTTCTTTAAATTTAACTGGAAAAAATATATAACTTTTGTGTAATAGTGCGTTTATCGTGTAAACCCTGTTTCTGTGTTTGGTAAATGAAACTTGGAATAATTTTCAACTCGTGTTTGTGTTAACAAGTGTGCTCTATTTACCAGACTTTACGGAAAAAAATAAAATTGTAGTAGATTAAAAATTAACCCTTTCGATCCATTTAACCCTTTCATTAAATTTAACCCATTCAATCAGTTTAACAATTTCAATCAATTTAATTAACACTTTGATATCAAATTGATTAGGTTGATCAAAAAAGGTGGCATCCCTTTGGGGTTAGGATCCCCCCGGCCCTACTACTGACAATCACTCAGACTTAACCACTTTGAAAATGACCTCGGTGGTGCTCAATATCCCCTCCTTTTTCCTTCCCTTAATTCGGCTACCTGTCTTTCCCCACCTAATGCATCACATTTTTTTTACAGTTGCTCCGATACAGATACATGCATCTGTATCGGGTATGGTATTGGGCCGATACTTTAGTATCGGTTGTAGACAATGAAGTCTGGTTATTACTTTCTTTAGGCATACATATGACTACATTCCGGTTTGTATACATCACACATTAAAAGAAAAAGAAAAATAAGAACAAATTCTGTATTTACCCGAGAATGGAGCACCCATTTTTCCGAAAATAAAGGAAAAAAATTCTTGGGTGCATGCTAAACACGTAAAAAAAAAAGAGGAAGGGGGGAGTGTTAGCCATAAATTATCTGGGGGTGTTGAGGGAAGTGGCGGAACTATCTGTTGTCTTATCTCTCCCTCAGGGAAAATCAGAGGAAATGGTTTTGAATGATAAATTATTAAAGAGAGTGACAAAATCAATTATATCAGCCTCATTTGTGTCTCAAAATTACAAGTTTTCTTTGTCCCCAAACCAGCAGAAATGACACTGCCTGATCAAAAACTTCTCTGTGTGCTCTCAGCTGATAGTGCATGCGGGACATTCAAAATTTGACTTGCATTTGATGTCATATTATTTGCATTTTCAGAGGGTTTGAAAGTTTTAGGTCAGCTTGCATTCTGTGTCGGATTACAATAAATTATATACAGTATTTTAAAACATTATATACTTGTTTAAATGAGTCTGGGAAATATGTTTTTAATATATTAATACCAGCAATACTTTTTCTAAAATTCAGTGCGAAGGGCATTGGTATCGGTTTTTGGTATCGGGCCATCGGCAGTGGTATCGGTATCGGAAAACATGGTATCGGAACAACTCTAATTATTTTTTATGTCAGTCAAGTTTATATAATTGTCTGCACACCCTCACATCCTTCTATTCTCCCAGTAACTCTGAAGGAAGTCACACAGAAGCTACATCTGTCATGGGTCTGAACAGAAGATTGCTGTTAGCATAGGTGCAATGCATTTGTAAAATATTTTTGTGATCCTTGAACGACGTCTGATATTTTCATAATGTTGAAGTGTTAGTGGCCAAGCAGCTCAACGAGATGGGAGAATTGAAATGGTGTGTTGTGGCGGAACAGTTTTAGAAATTTTGGGCATTTCGTAATTTATTGTAGACTGTGTTTCGTGGTTGGTAATCCGTGCTAGTGCTAGTAGGCTTTGCAGCAATTGCATATCTTTCAAAATTCTGTTTCTCAGCACGTTCAAAATTCAGTCTGGCATTTTTTTTAAACTAAACCGTGTTGCTGTTCATCTTGTGTTGTTTTGTGTTTGTCTGCAGGCCCATTTGGCTTGTACAGCTAGTACTTTTCCGTTAAAGTTTTGTCCACGACTTGCGCAGATCCACTTTTACTATGTGTTGTCATAATTTTATAAAATGGGTGCTTTGTTTGGGTTCTGAAAGAATCGCCGCCCAGTTCAAAAATTTAAATTCAGCTTTTAATAAATTACAATTGTTTTACTGTTTGAGAAAAGCTCTGGTGAGCCGTATCTGGCTGCCCTTTCTCGTGGCACAGTATGTTAATAGTATGTCTTTTAATGAGAGTGAATATAAATGTTATTATATGATTGAATTAGTATCACTTCGAGCTTTAAATAAGCAAAGTTGTTCACAGCTTAGGTGTTAATCATAAATGTTGAGAAATTATTGAATCAGCATTATGTTGATGAATGATGTCTTTCAAACATTAATAAAGACTAATACTCATCAGTGCAACTGCATCCCTGGCAGTTTGTCTACAGAGTTGAGTTACCATCGCCGCCTGCAAGACTGATTGTATCTATCGGGCCAGAACAGACGTCCCAATGAGAATATTTATTTTTGCCCGATGAGCCACAGGGACCATGCAAGAGGCCCATGGTGAGTACAGCTGTGTATCGCGGGATGCTACCACAAGTAAAATGCCTAGATCTAATTGCTCTCCACTACGGCGCTTGCACCAAGGATCTAGGCGCTGGGTTTGCACCTGCTAACCCCCTCTCCAGATGCTCAACTTTTGTTCTTTATTTTTTTTGTAATAATATACAGCCTATACATGCCGAAATATGGTTTTTTTTTTTGTGTTCAAAGAAAGTAATAACCTGATTTCAGTGTCTATAACTGATACTAATGTATCGGCCCGATACCATACCCGATACAGATACTTCAAAATTGGGTCAAGTATTGGAACAACTCTCTAGACTCAACCACCAGTGGCTGAAACATCCCTCCAAACAGCTCCCCTCCTACGACTTTGAGCACTATCCCAGCACCACTCTGCTGCAACCAATATCCCGCTGCTGTACAGCTGCTACCCGCCAGAGCCAGCGTGCCTGCCCAGAGGAGAGCGCTAACCCCTGGCATTCACATGGTAATGTCTCGGAGACGTATTGTGCTGGTAATCCCAGATTTTGTTCCAGTGAGGAAACCTACCAGGCCTAGGCTATACAATGGAAAGCTACCAAAACGTAGTTAAAAACCCCCACCTTTTGCTTCTGACATTTTAAATGTCATTTGTGATACTGACTTTGCATTGGTCAAGTCCTCCGCAGTAACCAGAACCACCCATAAACTCACTTCCAGTGTTAAATTAGTAATGACATTCAAGATCCCGTGTTCAATACCTAGAGCGGATGCAAACAAGTCCCCTTATTTCAAAATCTTAACCCAACATGGTGAACATCCAGCCTAGTCGGCGCATGCTTTCATTTCAAGTAAGTTAATCCTTGGGCTTGCGTTTCAACTCCGACCTGCATCAGTCACTTTTTTATTACTGGGAACTGTCTCCCGCTTAGGACCGATTAACCTTCGTTAAGTCTGTCATAAACATGGAGGACCAAGTGACAGTTCCTCAAAATATGTCATCATGGCCACCAGCCAGAACACAGAAATTCATTTCTCATCAAGCTTTGTTAACATGGCAACACATACATATAGAACAGATTCACATTAATAGCGTTCACAGTTTTCTCATCTGAATGTCCACTTTTTTTTCTGAGTGATTTTGCTATTTATTTTTTTACACAACTACACACCTCAAGCTTTGTTTTAATTCTATTTTTTATGCGAAACAACAAATACTTGTCTCTATGAAGCAACAGTGGATTCATAACAGGACGCGACATGTATGGCGCCAAATGACTGGAGATGTGCGAGCACTGACCTATGAAGGAGTCCCTCGAGCAGGGAGTAGAGCTGCCAGCGGGAGGGCAAGTGGCGGGCATATTTGACATAGCTGGCGGTGAGCTCTGAGGCATTGGAAGGCACCTCATACACCACCTCTAGCTCCATGCCTAGACCCACTTCCCCACCTTTCACTTCTATAGGCAGGTCAAACCCCATCGCCACCTGCAACCACACAGCAACACAGTCTGTCAACAACTGTAAGGAGGAATGTTACTAAGGAACTGGAGGTCCACACTCCTGGAATGGGCAGTAGAAAACTGTTCCTAGTGCAACCATTTGAGCTCAAACTTGCAACCTCTAATATAGTCCTGTTTATATTTTCCTGGTTAATTAGCTGTCTTTACTTGACTCCCAAAAATTATTTTTTATAGAAAACTACTATTATTTAATTTCTCCAATCTCACAAAAAAAATTCAATTCTCTCATTCTAGTGTACAGTAACATGGTTGCGCGGGTGTACCAACTTTTTTTTTTTCAATAAAAATATAATGCTTGCCCGAGTGTACCACAATTTTTTCCAATAAAAATTTGCAGTATAACCCCTCCATTACGACCCCATTTATTAAGATCACCTCTCTATTACGACCCAATCCCGAAGAACCGTAAAAAGTTTGGGTCAAAAAAGGAGAAAATATAAGGCACATCTAAAAATAGATACAGTAATCCCTCGACAACCACACTATCTTCAACCGCGGTTTCAGTTATGCGCGGATTTGTTTTGTAGACTTTTCTCCAACAGCGGTACTAGTTTCTATTATCCAGGGTTTTCGGTCTATGGAAAACTAGCCCTTACAGTGGTCCCGCATTTCTCAAACTATAGGCTGTTCACGGTAAAGTGAGCACTTTTTGATGGTCTGGTTACTTTTTCCTTTCAGCCATTTTTTATCCTTTAAACATATTTGTAAATAAATGTTGCCATGTAAGTAATAAACACAGTGTGTATATTCCACCACACTCGGAAGTTAACATCTCAGGCTATAAAGTAAACCATACTTATTGATTATTATTCCTAATGAGGGCTTTCAAGAGTGGTAGTGCTCACTTTACAGTGAATGGCCTTTACCAGCACAGACTTTAACACTGGTTGTCCCAAGCAGCGTGAAGCAATAAATTACTTAATGACAGAAGGGGACACTGGTGTATTGTCAACGAAAACACCGATTTGGGGGGGGGGGGGGAGGGTGAGGAGTTGCAGGCCGGGGCTGTGTCAGTAAGGATTCTTTGTCCTAATCACCTGCAGCAGCCTCTGCATTACCCTCCCTGTCTTTTTTTGACTCCATTATCCCTCTTATTTTACTGTAAAAACAGCGGCAAATCACACAGACTAGTTTCTTAATCAGTGTATGTATGATAACTTCAATTTTATTCAATTCCTTTTTTTTTTTATCATTATGTTTCAGTTCATGTGCACCCATGCCTACGTAATGTGCTAATTTTTTATGGTGGGCAATTTTTTTTTCTTATAAAGTCAATTTTATGTGTAAAGTGAATAAAGATAAGTGTGTGCAAATAAAATGTGTTCTTATCTTACCGGTACCATATTATGGCGAGTGAGGCCATGTGCGAGTATAAGCAATGTCAAAAGTTTTTGATGAAAAATTCGAGATGATTAATTCAAGTAGACCGCACTAAATATATTGATATTTCCGTAAACATTGCAGCGTCTCACCGTGCCAGTGCAGAGGCCAACACGCTGCCTACATTTTGTATAAATTCAACACATTGACGTGAATCGCATCTATCAGCATGTTTACTGAACGCCAGGCCGCTGTTAGGAAGTAGTGGTGGGCGACATTTTGCTACCTGTGATTCGGTATCAGTGACTCCAAAGTCACTGTAAGTCTGGGCCCAGTTTTCAGTCCACGTCGACGAGAGTGCTAATAGATACCGTCACTGGCGCCGGCGTTGCAGCGAGTAATGGTAGATGCGCATGTACGTGAATTTCCACAAACTGCTCTTTTTCTTTGTGAAACTGTCCACGGGAATACGGCGCACACGCTCTGCGCAGCTTTTGTCCCTTGCCCCTTTAAAAAATAACTCTTGAGCTTGCTGCCCATGCAGTTCTCCCCTTTTAACCCTTATATTTTTCCAACCCTACAATAAAAAAAAAACTGTCGTCACTGGCACTGACTTGTCACCCTCTAGCCTTGTTCCAGATACTGAGCTGATATATCTGCAGCATTTGTCACGTATCTCCGACTGACAGAAACGCAATTGTTACGTTAATTTTGTTGTTTGAGTATTACTATTTATTTTGTAGTATGGAGGAAAATAACAGACAAAAATATAGTGAAAACTTAATAAATATTAGGTTTCAAAGTAAAGTACCATTTAAGATATAACATATCTCGGTATATCATATAGTAATTATGTTAAAATGTGTCATGTATTGGAAATCACATCTTTTAAAGGAAATAACTGTGCAATAATATGTTGAATTTATTTAAATATAGCTATTTGCACTGTGAGGAGTATCACCTTGATATAAGAGGAAATTTATATTTAAATTTCTTAACTATTATGCTTATAAAAATCAGAAAACAGTAAAATTTGTCTAAAGCAACGTTTGTACATAATCCAATAGTATTGTGTATATTGGTCGCAGCCATAATTCTATGAAAAAACAATAATATTATTGCATTTTAATTTGTAGAAAATAAACGCTCTTCATATCTGCCTTTATGATTTAACTTCACCACTCTCTTTTATCCCATACAGGCAGGGAAAAAGAGAGTAAAATACAGCTATGGAAACAGCTCCCAGGCGCTATCCTGGGAATCCTGTAAAACAATGTTTGCTCTAAAGCATTAAGTATTTTTGATGGTTGAAGAAGGGGGGAGGGGATTTGCTTCTCCTCGCCTCCACAAGCTACTTGATAACTGTCTGGATGGCCAAGGTCCCTCACAAGGGACCGATCCACCACCGCGCTGAGGGAGTAGCATCCCAGTGATGTAAAACCCGCGGCCTTTATGAATCTCCGAACTTGTAACTACTTCACACGTAAAAAACTTTTAACATGTTTTTTACAAAATAAACAGGCTAGTTTGCAGACGCGAGGCAACTGAGCTTATAAATAAAAACATATATTAATAAGAAAAACAAAAAATATTTTTTTTGTTGTGAGATTGAAAGCTACTAGTTTGCTAATTTTTTTCTAATTTGGCTTATGCCCTCGAGGAGTCACCTGTCACTGCTTAGCCTAGTCGAGTTGATGACATGGCACTGATCGGAGCAGGTTACGACCACGAACACGGCACGTGCGTCACCGATAAATCAGTGTCACTGTCATGACTACGGCTGTGACAGCAAAGTCACTTATTTTCTCATCACTATTAGGAAGCGAACCGGCAACCGGCCCTGTAATGACAGCAAAAGCGGCGGTGGGTGGCTGCCATCTTGTAGCGACCGACAGCTGCCCGGCCTGAGGATCTAGCGCCGAGCTTCAGCAGTGCCGGCACCACTGCAGAGGATCTAGGCGCTCGCCCAGCTACGTACACGGCCAGACCAAAGAGAGAGCACGACGCGCACACACGTATTGCGCAACGCCACCTAAACTTTTTGATCGCTATGTGCCTCATAGCAATGTATGACCCACGAGACCTGCGCAATATATCTTTTAATACTAACTTTATATTTAAATCTTTTCACACACTTTCAATGGCTTTCTTTTTTATGAAAAGGGGTGGTCCAATATGCTTTTTTTAGGTATAAAATTAATCAGGAGACAACCAGCTATTAAATATACATTTTTAAATGTAATTTAATTTAAAAAAAAGTGTTTTTTTATGCGCTAGAGATGACTGAATATACTTCATGCCAAAAATGGCAAGTTTGGAGGCATAGGGGTTAGGAGTGGGTCAAAATCGGCCCAAAATTTTCCAAATTTTTTATTACGACCCTATTCTCAGGAACTGTGAGGGGTCGTAATAGAGAGGTTCAACTGTACAGACAATTGGTTAAAAAACATTTTGAAAATAAAATTAACAACAATATGTGAATTCAGCCATATTAAAGTTCAATGAAATTGTTAACAATTTATTTAGCAAGCTTATCACCACCTATTGTCAAACACATAGTTGTACATTATAAATTCATAATACAAAATCTAAAATAAATTTGTTTTAATTAAACTGATTCCTTTGCTGACAAACTAAATAAGATAATCACATGTGGCTTGTCATCGCACGTAGTTAGTTGCTTATCAATCACAATACAACAAAATGTTGTTTGTCCAGAATTAACTGGAACTGAACATCATCTGAATTAGAAAATCCAAATACTCTGGAAATTAAAGGGGACGAAATACAATATCAGAGAAATGTACAAATGTTTTGTAATTGTTGAGCAATGTTTCTTTGGCTAACATACTAAAACATAATGCCAGAAAAAACACCATCCAAAGTTTAACATAGGCAACAACATATGAAAATCATATCTTACTGTACAGAACTCAATGGGAATCCAAGGTATATGCTATTCTTGGTAAAGTGAGCATTTTTTTACTGCTTTTTAATATTAACATTGCAATGTGACCAATAAACACAGTAAATATATTTTACCACCCTCAAAATTTAATGCCTGAGGCTGCAGTAAGATATATTTATTAGTTGTTATTGCCTGTTGAGAGGGCCTTAAAAAGTGCTCACTTTACCATGAACAGCCTATACACATAACACCCCTGAGTATCTCACAGTTCCTTGAAACTGCTACGATAATGCCAGGAAAAAAGGATGCACATCCAGCTCTGACAGGACTGGGAATTGACAGTCAGCAAGGGACATTACTGTATGAATAGTTGTGCTCTCTGTTGCACAAGAAATGGTGAAAGTGATGTATACTGATGCTAGGAACTGGTACGAGTGTACCTGTAATAACTTCCAGGTATATACTTAACTGAGCCTTTCTGAAAGCCATGCTTAGTTTTTATATCTACATATTTTACACCTTCCCACAGCCACATGTTAACATTGGCATGGACGTGATGACTAGTAGCCACATATGCATCACGTGACACTTTGGAATTTCTATGAATGTAAATATGCTGCCGTTGTTACAATTTTTCTCTATTGTACAAGAAAAACAAAAATAAACCAAATAAAGTTGCAATTACAACGTGAAATTCTTTTAATAAGTTCCCTTTTAAAATGTTTTTCTGCTTAATAAGTTTATCTGGTTAATAAGCCTAAATTTTTCAGTCTCTTCAGATACTTCTTATGAGTGTTTCATTATAATTTGAAAGTTACCATTTAAAATTAAATGTTAAGACATGACATTTAGCAAGTATTAGCAGAAGAATTGCAATGAGTGTTTATAAAACAATTCAAGCAGTTAACCACTATTTTTTTTTCAAGCAATGATCCCAAAAATGATTTCAACATTTAGCTTTCTCACACATTATTAACACTTCCAGTCATGGATGTTTCACATAGTGCAACAGAAACATGTGTTGGTTACAAAGTGTGCATGATTGTTGCATTTTTATGAACTACATACATTCATGATCTAAATCATTATGAATTACCTTGGTACAATACTACATCCTGTCACTATTTTAAGTACAGTTTTGTTCATCTACACATCCACACACTAACTATAAACTTTGAACTAAGAGAGTTCAATTTCCTGTGCATGTCCCCAAAAATGGCTTATGAACTGGCATTAGAACAGTCAGTAGCACACAGTTTGAAATGGTGGTATGTACACTTATTTTGTCGACAGTGCAACCCTTTTAATAAAAACTTATGGATGGCTTAAATATATTCTATCTGCATTAAAACTTGGTCAGAGAAGTTGATTACAACAATACAACCAGGATATAAATTGGTTATTGCTCAGCCGGCACACGCACTTAATCCCATTTTCTCCAAACAGGTCAATCTTATTGTACCAATTTTTTCCCTAGTTGGCTGCCAGCCATATAAAAATTACACACTTGAAGTAACGGCCTTCATGCCTGTTGTAAATAGCCACAGGGGATGGCTTGAACTCACCTCTATCTCGCTGCCCTCCGGGTACACAAGGTAGCGCCTGGGCCTGTGGAGCCGGCAGTCATAGCAGACCAGTAGCAAGAGGCACAACACAAGCTGCTTCACTCCCAGCATCCTCTGACTACTTGTTGGTACTGAGAGGACAACACAGACTTTTGACATGACCATTGCTAGTGACTTTTCATGACTAATTGGGAACTTCTGAAATCAACTTATGAAAAAAGGAACTGCATTAACTGCATGTATTTTAATGGGCTTTGACTAACGTGTTCCCAGTAAATGTGGCAGCATTTTATGAAAAGTAATACATAGTATCAAAATTCTTATGTTTAAATTATATTTTAATTTGTGGATAATGAGTATATTTAATTTAATTTCTTTTTGTTCTCTACACACACAGGTGTGAGAAATATTGTGATTAAAATATACATGTTCATAACATTTCTAGTTTTACTTAGATCAACATATAAAAAGTAAATGGGTCTATAACAACTTTACTGTTACATATTGTGGGGGGAAAAATGAACAGAATATTAAACCTTAAAAAATTTTCTAAAGTTCTCAAGCAGCACACTTGTGTTGGGTGCATATATATATATATATATATATATATATATATATATATATAAAATAAACACTTTGTCTATGTGCCAAAAAAGGTTGGCTATTTTTATTGCCTCTCTGAGCAAGTACAAGAAGCAGGAAATCTAGGGCTGGAGGTAAAGTGACGTCCATTGAACTGATTCTTTGTCCTGTAGTCTTCTGACCTAACACTTAAATACTATACGTTGACGCCGTCGGGTGAGACACGAGACAATTACAATACACCTTTTACCTGGTAGATGGGGGCCAGCGGTGATTTCTACACACCATACTTTGAGACTCAGGGATCTCAGGGATGCTGTGGGTTCTGTGTGTTCGACTCACCTGTGCGTACTTACAAAACATTTTCAATACTAAACATTTTACTGTGAACACTTGGAGAAAAGCTAGGGTCTGATGATACAAGAATACATAATTTTACACTGGCAAGATTGCTTTTATTTATGCAAGTTACATTGTGCCATGAATTAATTTTATGGTTAACTACTCGGACGTGACTAGCCAGTTCCGGTGGGTGATTCCCCCAGCACGTTACTCAACTTGCGCACTACTAGATGGATGATTCTCCGCTGTGTCTGATAACACAGTCCCCACAAGGAAAGGGGTCTACAGCATCTAGGGTGGACTATAGATTTTTCCTGGAGACAGGACACAGAGTATGAGCATGAACAATACCACGTGCATTTATTTATCTCACTAACGTTTACTTGTCGGGACTCGTCCCCAAACCACATGATGTGTGGCAACGGACCACATGTGCAGATGTAAATCGCTTTACTTTCCATCAGATTCTTCTCATAATTATAGGACAAAATGATAACGGTATTGGGAAAAATAATCCCCTCAAAGATACAAGCATACAAAAGATCTGCAAACACTAGTTGGCGGGAAAATACACGTACACTGAATGACCGCGTGGTCAAGTACAAAAGCATCAAATATAAAAAATACACAAATCCTGAATGAAAAATACTACATATTGACGGCGGCTAACAGCCAGCGGCGCTAGAGCCCATGACCGGGCTCACATGTCATGTGTTTCGCACGTGCGCAGAGGCCGATAATTTTGAACCTTCCTATAAATGTTAATTTCAGGGTAAAATGTGTTGTATTGTCTTTACAGTGTTCAATATGTCTTACAATGTTTTAACGTGTTTCTACTAATTTTAATTGTTTTGTTATGTACATTCAAACACTCAATATTCTGGCATGAAAGCCATCACAAAGAGACATTAAAATTCATAAGAAAATTATAGAAATGTAAAACAAAATTTAATTTAATTTGTGCTATTTTATTTTCAATATAAAATATTTCACTCTGCGTACATAACACTTCCGCTTACGTGAACCCCTTAGACGGCCATGGTAGGTCCGTGCAACGCTTGGATCTGGACAGTCTGTCGAGGAGAGATGGTGAGGTAAGACATTGCCACGTGCACACTACATTTTTTGTTCACTGATTTAGGTTTCCATAGTCAATGTAGTTTACCAGTTAATCTCTGCTTGCGTATGTTTTTGCCAGACATTTTCTCCAGCATTATGCTTCCGCTTTACTAATTCTTACACCCTTGAGGAGGAGGAGGAGAATGTCGGAGAGGTCACATGACCCACACATTTTGAGTCAGGCGCCATCTGCCTATGTTTATAGCATTTCAGTGTAACTTCTGCATAATTGCTACACACAATTTTAAGAGCTTTATTTTTATGTATGTATTTAAGGGTAATTTTCATGTTTGATTTTTTTACAGCAACATCACGTACAACCACGTGGCCGACTGAAGCCAAGTCTTTGTATACACCATCATTGCGTTTTAAGAGCTTATTTGTATAACATTGTATGGGCAATCATTTATTTCAGGGTTCTATGTCAGTTTTATTCAGGGATCATTGTATTTTTCACGTAAATTGATGCTTTTTTACTTGACCATGCGGTCACAGTAATGTTTGATTTCATCGCCATCAGGCATATTACAAGCCTGTAACAATGCTAATCGTAAAGTGAATCACTGGTTCAACACAAATAATATTTTATCTGAATTTAGTTTGCCGTTTTCATGCAGAAATATTGCACTTTCCCCTGCACCATGTGGTCTGCTACGAACTTCATCCAGTGGCATCCGTGCCACCTAAGCTTGTTTTCACACATGTGTATGTTTATTGTGAATATTCATCTTGTGTCCCATCTTATTTCATGTACCATTTAAGGGTCTATGTATTTTTGTAATTAATGTACGGTGCAATTATTCCCGTCCTAACCGGCTCTGTGTATAGGCCGTCACCACACTAACCACGTGCTGGAGGGCGAGCCCCGACGAGTTTGGGTTAGTGATGCCGAGTAATCATGTGTGTTAATCTGTATTAAGGGTTTTCATTTGTAATTCACTGTGTCCTGTGTCTGCAGGGAAAAACCGTCAGTCCACTCTAGCGGTTGTCTGCCCTCTTCCCTTGTGAAGTCTGTGCTTTCACGCACCTCGGTGAGATCATCCATTTAGGCATGCGCTATGTTTATTACGGGCTGGGGAGCATCCAAGTGGAATTGGCTAGTCATGATCGAGATAATAATTTAATTGGCACGTTGATGTGTATGAACAATATCAATAAAAACAAGTCTACAGTGAACTCAATTTTTTATTCAGTAGTGACAGTGTCCTAGCCACATATGTTTCTCAATTGCTTATTTCAGTGATGTTTAGTAAAAGTTTAGTATAGCCAACGTGTTTGTAAGTACGCACGGGTGAGATGGACACACAGAACCCACAACATCCCTGAGAACTCTGAGTCTTAATAGGGCGGTGATTGGGAAGCACTGCTGGCGCCCAAATTACAAGTAAGAATTTGTGTCATAGTTCGTCTCGTGTCTCACCCGACGGCGTCAGTATTACCATGAGATCAATTAAGGCACAAAAGATAGAACAAGAATTAGCCCTCTAGGTGGCCATGGGCGATGTGGCCGTAACACAATTAAACATGACAAAAAATCCTAAAATAAGCATACACAAATATTACCCCTAATATTGCTCAGCACAATTAAGCAGAAATTACAATGAAAAGCCCTAGACATGGTTGGATGGCGTCTGATAACACACGTTGTGTGGGCCATGTGGACTCTCCGAAATTATCTCCTCTCATCATGTTTAAGTTCAAAAAGCCACAAGGGCTACAAAATAATTATTTAAGCGGATAGCATTATGCTGGGGATGTCTGGCAAAATGTATGCAAAGAAAAGGTTAACATGTATACTAAATTAAGTATGGAAATCTACATCAGTGTAAAAGTATGAAGTGCGTACATGACAGCGTCTTACCTCGCCAGCTCTCCTAGAACAACTGCCCAGAGGCAGGGATCGCGCCTACGGGGTTCACACAAGTGGAAGTGCTATACACGTCGAGTGAAAATTATTATACTAAAATAAAATGGCACAAAAAGCATTTTTTGTACATTTCCACAAATATATTTTTAAGACTGTATCTGTTATTATTTCAATGTCTTTGAGAGGCGTCTTAGCCTGATTGTCCTGTTCTTTGATGCCTTGCACACTTTGAATTTGAATATTACAACGTTACACAAACCCTGAAAATAAACATATTACACTTTGCAAACATATTTTGACCCTGAAAAAGAACTACATAGCACACTGAAAACAAATATCCCGTTTTTGGAAAGTCCGTGCAGCTGTACTGCACACATGTTTACCACCACGTGGTATGTCAGCGCTGAGCGCCGTCATGGTCCGACTGCCGCTGGCTCTTAGTCGGCATCAACGTACACATGCATACATATATATATATATACACATATCATAATTTAAAGTAGTCACTGTTCTTGAAGAGGACCTCCGTGGCAAGCTAATAGTATGTCAGCTTCACACCAGGACAGTCCAGATTTGTCCACAGAAGGATCGAAGTCAGGTTTTGCATGTAAAAAATGTGGTGGAAGTTGCAGGCAGCTGGTACGTTTCAGTAGGGTACTCCCCTATCGCCTGCCATTGCATCACATTGCCATCGTTCGATCCATTTCATCTCACCTCATCCCTATCAGCTGGTCAGGAACAACGAATGTGTTCTGCCTACATAACGTGAATGTTACTACTTATGAAAGTAGTGCTATACACCCTCTTGTAGTTCAGATAAAACCAGTTTATAATTTAGACAGTAACATAGCATACTGGTATCTTTCATGCTCGAGGAACACACATACACACGCATGCACACACACACACAGGGCCCCCCACACACGCACATGCATGCATGTGCACACACACACACACACCACTCTCTCTCTCTCTCTCTCTCTGCAGCTTGATTCGCTAATATACTGCGCAGACAACAGATATCTCCTAAACAACAGTGTACAGACACACCATCATCAAATCCATTGCTGACAGCTCTACAAGTTTTAATTATGTTGGTGCTATCAATCAATCAATAAAAAAAATCAATAAATAAATTAAAAAAAGCAATCATCTCTCTATATGCTAATTTCTAACAATTTTTCAGAGCAAATATTTAAAAAATTGTACCCAAAACATTTTGGTTAAAAACGTGAAACATATTAGAGTTCTCAGAAATGTATGTATTTGCTCTACAACTGCTAAACAAATTTCACAAAGAGAACCTCACAATTTTACCATAAGAAATAAAACTTTCATAGTTCACATGAGACAAGAAGCAAGTATTAAAGATGAACAGTAAACTGAATATTTTATGGTTCAACTATTGAACTACTGCCTTTACAGGATTTAAGATGGAAAAAAACAACTTCAATAAGCTCGATTTACACACTATCCATCCAAATCTGCAAGATTGATGTAGTAGCAAAATATGTATGCCTCCCTTACAATTTTGCAAGCCTTAAGCTTCTTAATATAAAATAAATTTACCTATGACATTTATGTTTTATATAAAGTACTACTGTCATGGTTCACTATAGAGAATATAAGTATGATTATTTTTGTGTATGCTGATCAGTTATAGGCTATTCATGGTAAAGTGAGCATTTTTGAAAGCCCTGCTTAAGATCTACTTTTATGCACATTGTGTATTATGCCGCCGTATGTAAATTTAACATTGTCATAATAGGCCTCGCCGTATGTAAATTTAACATTGTCATAGGCCTCATTACTTTATTCATGTGTCGGTCAAGTGAAACTGTGAAATTATTAGAAAAGTAAATATGAAGTGAACTAAACTAAACGCAGAAAGTGAACTAAATAATTTAAATGATCAGAAATGGTTACCTTACACTTTTTATTCAACGTTAAGATACGGAAATACTTGCCATACAGCGCTACCAACTTTACTGGGTGCATGTCACTCAGTGCGCTCGTTAAAATATATGCAGGTATGGGCAGTGACTTTTTTCTAAGGTTGATTTCAAAAGTGCTCACTTTATCGTGAACAGCCTTTACATATATGTTTTGGGACACTAAGATATCTTTATTTTGCATATATTTTTGATGAATGTTAATTTTTCAACCCCTCCTATATTTATTTGCGTTACATCACATAATAAGTTAAACCACACATCCATTTTAATTTTTATTATGTCTATGATTTCTTCAACCATATTCGGAGATATATAATAACTTAAATATTTAAATGTTGAACTTATATGTTAATTTTGGGTTTCAGTCTTTATTTTTCAGCTTTTAAAGTATAACTATTTTGTTTCTTTTATTTTAATTCTATGTAATATTTTTGTTCAGTTAAATTTAATTTTTATACAGGGAGTAGTTCTCCATTTTAGGATACCTAGCTGGATGGTTGCCGAAATTCAATGCTTCTGGGGAGGGACCTTTGATGGATGAAAAGCTTGATTTTTGCTTGGACTTCATCCTAGAAATCTGCGCCAGTATAATGCTAGGTACCAAAGTTTCAGTTGAGGTTTCTGGGCCAGCCATGTTTAAGAAGAGGGCAGACCCTCAGGGCCTTATTCATAGGAGCCTAGTTGTTTTTAGTCTGGACTAAGGAAAGATCATCCTCCGACCAAAATTTTTCGTATTCAGAGAGCATTATTATTGCTAGTCCGAGGATCACCTTGCTTTAGTACAGCCTAACTTTCAGTCCGGACTGAGGGTGGGACTAACAAAGTCAAAATAAAACATGGCGAACATAAAATACAACAGTGAAAGCTAGATATATTTCATGAAACATAAAAATTACATTTAAGGCAGATTATGTCAATCCGTATGCAAAAATATGCCGACCTGATGGATGAAATGTTCTGTGAATAATAATTCAAAGGAAATGTAGCTATTAAGCATAATAATACATCAGTTTTTAGCTACAGTAATGCCTTTCTATTTCTGTATCAATCAAATGCTTTCTCTGAAAACAGATTCTTACGAGACATGATATTAATACACTTAAAGAGAATTTTAATACAAATATTACTTTACGAATATATATAGTAAAGTATTTATTCTTTACAAAAACGTATCAGTAGCTTAATGATAACATTGTGGGCTGATGTGCAGAAGAATACAAGTTCCAATCTCGTCTGGGGATTAGAATTTTAACCAGTTTATAATGTATTTTTGTAATATATTTAAAATTTAACATCATCATAAAGACAGTATTGACAATAAAAATGAAACCATCCCATATTACCAGTACATAGGGGCGTGCTATGAAAATTTAACAAATCGATATGGAATAATAAGATGTTAGTCTATTCATTTTATCGTCCTCCATCCTGCAATATTACCATATATGATAGACAGTCAGAAATTACAATATATGCTAGAGAGTCATGAACTCAAGGTTAAAACAAATAAAGTTAATGTAGTGAAAAATAACGAAATTGCTATTCATCACTTTTGAATGGCAGATTAATGCTTATTGTAAATTACTATTAAATTTGAAAACTAAAAACATTTTTTTTGTAAGTTATATTGTGTTTAGCGCTATCTAGACTCTATTTTGTCATTAGTGGAACTTGAAGGTTTTATTTGAGATGAAAATCTGCAATGTACATGCGCAGTAAACCTGGCAACAATGTACTTAGATGATCCTTCGACTAAAGTTAATCTCAATCTAATCGGGGTTTATGAATACGATATATTTAGTCCACCATTAGTCCGAACTAACCTCAGACCATCTCCAAGGAAGATCATCTCTGGATCATCCTTAGACAAAACTCTGCGACTATGAACACAAGAAAAGAGCATAAGGCAATATAAGATAATGCTTGTATTACAAAGGAAAGGTACGACAGATGACAAACATGGATACGAAAATGACATGTTGACTGACTTGTTGCAACTGAATTGCTCAACTACGACTGCAAATTTTAGGTTAAAAAACGAAAAAATAACTGACGTATAAAGCATCATCGGCTCGTTGTAAGAATTCACAAACATAACAAAAACACAAACTGCACCATTTTCATGTGCTTTAAGTTGCCTTGATTTTAAACAACTTGCGATATCTCACTTACAAGCGTAAACTGGAAAGCACCCCATTTTGTATGCTGCAATAGGAAATACAGAACTTGGTGACCCTGCAACTTTGTGTTTACATTTTTTATTTATGTTAACACACGTAAAGTATTTATTTTTATAACTGATGTAAAGTGTGTCTAACTGACGAGAAAATATAACAAATTATTTATCGGCGTTAATGTGAATTTATTGTAATACTGGTACACGTAAAGCTTCAGGTGGCTTAATATTTAAAAGTTATGTATTTTGCCTTTTGCAAGTGCGTGATTCTACATTGACTTAACCTTTTCTCATGAGCTATTCGGGTATATTTGTGAGTTATATTGAAATGTTTCTTTTTGGTTTATGTTTACTATTTCAAATTTTGTGCCAAATTGAGGTTTTATTGTAAAAAATCCAACCCTAGATTCTTGGGAAAAAAATTTTCCCGCCTGACGGGAAAATGGAAAAATTTTCTCGGGATATTTCTCGACCATCGGGATCTCGCACACATCTAGTTTTGAGCCAAGGGGAGAAACCATTGTAGCTAGTGGGTGTAGTGAACCACCTTTGCACACTAGGGCTGAGGCACTACAATGGCTAAGATACACATCATATTACAGGCGAAGAAGAATTAGTCATAGAAAATTATCAGAAGAGAGATTGCTTGAGGGACAGCACATGTTTAAAGAAACCTCAAAGGCTCTGTGCATACGAAACTGATTTTTGTGCTTTAGAAGAACCCCTTAGTTACCAGGATGCCATGGAGAGTGAGGACAGTGCAGCATGGAAACTTGCTATCGACACTGAACTAAAATCTATTGAAGAAAATACATGGAGTGAAGTGGTAGCCCTGGATAATTGTCACATAAAAGGATCTAAGTGGGTGTTTAAAATAAAAATCAGAATGAAAATCCAACGCAGTACAAAGCAAGGTCGGTTGCAAAGGGCTTTGAGCAAAAGAATATCTTGGATATGGGGGAAATCTATGTACCAGTTGCAAAATTGGGAACAATGAGAGTCTTGCTAACTGTTGCAAATCAACTAGACCTACCAGTTTAGCCAGATGGGCGTTCAAAGTGCCTCTCTTATGGAAATATTGAAGAGGAAGTTTTCATTGCCAAACCTGAAGGAGTAAAAGCTTCAAATTACTTGGGAATATGCATCTCTCAAGACAGAAAATCAGGCATTCTAAAGATAAACTAAACCCATTTCTTGAAATCAGTCTTAGCAAGCTATGGAATGGAAAATTGTAGACCTATAGTGACCCCGATGGACCCTTCCTTCAAAATGTCGAAAACTGACCAAATGTCTGAACACAAGAAATTGGAAACAAAATGTTGCCATCTGATTGGGAGCCTTATGTATGCAGCGATGGGGTCAATATCTGACTGAGTGCTACAATTAGTTTTTTGAGCAGGCACCAGAACAGTGCAAGTGATCAGTTGCTGACAGCCTTGAAACGTGTCTTGCGTTACATCAGAGGAACTCTATAGAACTGTCACTACTGTGTGAACATCAGGAGACAATTTCAGGGGTACAGAGATATAACGACGCTGAATGGGGAGGCAACCTAGACAGGAAATCAACATAAGGGTTTGTGTTTCAAGTTCTCGTTGTACGGTGACATGGGCATCAAAGTAAAAACCCACAGTGATGCTCTCATCAAGAGAGGCTGAGTATATGGCTCTCAGCTCCGCTGCATCAGAGGCTTGTTGGAAAAGAGTTCTTGAGGACATTAGTGTTCTTCAGTCAGGTGAGTGTGTGCTTATCTACGAGGACAACCAGGCAGCCATCAGAGGGTCAAGGAATCCTGAAAACCACAAAAGACTGAAGCATGGGGATATTCACCACCACTTAATAAGGGAAAAAATCCTTGAAGGCATAATCAACGTACGGTATGTTAGTACTCATGACCAAGTGGCTGATGGACTCACAAAATAACTTAACAGGCCTCTATTTCTCAAGTTTATAAAAGGTCTTGGACTGACAGGCTGTGAGCCAAACACTGAATTGTAACCTCTATATTTCTTGTCTCATTTTTGTTTGCTTAGTCTGTTTGTAGTAAGTGAATTCAATTCTATTAAGTGTGTGTCATTTAACAGCATAGTCTTGTTAAGTTAAAGGTTAACTGGCAATTTATTGATGTATAATTTTATTGAAGCGCGGGGGGGGGGGGGGGGGGTCAAATACAATAAAATTTAAGTTTTTTTTTAAGGTTGGCTATACTGGAGTGTAGAGGAAGGTATGATGGACGAATAAAAGAGACGTGAGTGGTTATATTGTTATGGATGTATTTATATTTATTTCAACAAATATAAAATAATCTGTCAATAAATAATCATCTTGCAACAGCAGCATTCCATAAATTCCTTAACTGGTTAATAAACAACAGGTTGTGTAACTATTCTTACTGAAATTTAACATAAAAGGTGCAGTTATAAACTGAAACTACTCAGTATATAATCAGCAGGCCTTTTAATTTGGAATGATAGGTCTCCAGCAATTACCCATCCCCCCAAGCACATACATATGTGCACACACTGAAAAAGAGTGAGGCATGACCACAAATGACAATGATCCAATTTTTTGTCTTTAAAAACTGATTCCTATATGAATAGCTAACTCCGAGCTTTGCCAATTCTGATTATTTCTATTCAAATCAATAGGCAGAAATCTTCTGAATAAAATTATGCCCCAAGTGGTATGCAAGTTTTACTGTGCATGGAGTCTATTTTTAAGCAGCTCATTGCAGGAAAATCAGAGGATTTCTTGTTATAATACAGTGTGTATTGAAAAAGATTAATCTGAATTCACAAGGCTATAACTTTTACATCCATGCTCACAAAACCTTCCTGTAAATTAAAAAATACACATAACAATAAACATTTTAATTTACCTTTTCACAAATGTTCAATGTGTCCTCCAACGGACGCACAGCATACGTCTAAATAGTAGTCAACTAGTCCCATACTCATGCGAGCACGTCAGATTTTACCTACCGCAGCCACTGCTGTTGCTATTGTAGTGACTCTCTAACTCCTATACCCTCTCCTCCATTTCTACTGATCACTACTTCTTTCGTCTCCTACTCACAATACCTCTGGTTAGGATATGGGCCTAGGTGGGGGGTAGCTTGCTATAGATGGCTATTCAATAAGAGGGCTTTCTACAAAACACCTTTATCACAATATCTGTTATGAGAGAACACTACATTAATACAATATGACAATATACTCCTGAATACAGTTTCATTATTTTACTTTGGTACGAGTTAATTACAAGAATATCAAAGAAAACTGTTACGCAAAATACCCTAACCTTGCCACGTATTAATTAAGTCCTTTATAACGGGGCCTCGAGATTGGGGATGACATCCTACTGCTCACCAATCATCAGAAGGGTTAATTGCTTTTCGGCCTAGAGTTCCTCTAGACCCTTAACTCTCGTAGCCTTCTGCTTTGTGCAGTTCCGGCACTGACGTCGACACAGTTCAAGTATTCGCTGCCATCTGGGGAGGTGGGGGTACAACGCTCTGTTCTTTTATAGCCTGGTGACAATGGGTTAGCCGGGCTTGTTGAATAAACAGGGGGCTCACAAAGGAATCTATAGTCTGTCCAACCTTAAATCATGTGCGGCCCCCTGGAGCCCGCCACACTATGCAGCTTTGCAGTTCGTCCACAGTTGTTGGAAGGGGAGGCACATTGACTGAGTCTCTCACAAACCTCCCCACACAGAAAAATCACATATGCTGAGGTCAGGCGACCTTGGAGGCCAGTGGTGCAATGCACAATCCGTAAGCCCCTTATGGCCGCTCCATCGTTCAGGAAGCTCATTGTTGAGAAATTCTCTGACATGCACGTGCCAGTGTGGTGGTGCTCCATCCTGTTGAAAAATGAAATTATCGGAATGTTCTCGTAATTATAAAAACAGCCATATCTCCAACATATCCACATGACATTCACGTAAAGGCGCAAAACACATTCAGCTTTGGAAAGTCTCTCTCACGCTCGACTATGGTATCTGTTTGCTGTGTTCCCCATATTTGTACGTTGTGGCGGTGCACTTATGAATGGAATGTGCCTCATCGGTCAACATCAAACGTGAACAAAAGTTTTCATTGTCCATCTCCCTGCCCAGAATGAATTCATGAAATTTGAGATGATGACATTTATCACCATCATGAAGGGCTTGTAGCACTTGAATCCTGTATGGTTTGAAAAACAATTGTTGCTGCAAATCATGCCAGACATTCATATGGAAGATGGCCAGCTCTCGGCTGCTGTGACGAGTGGACTTATGCGGACTCTATACAAAACTGTGCTGAATGTGCTCTAAGTCTTGTTCAGACACATGGGGTGACCTGTGGACTTCCCCATACATAAACAACCAGTCTCTTGAAACTACTCATGCCACCTGTCAGATGCTCTGTGCAGTAGGAAGTGTAGTGCCTTACTGTCAACGAAAATTACGCTGCACAGCTATAACACACACACACTTGTGGAAATGGAGAATGCAAAACACTTTTTGTTGCTGTGTTATCACCATCCCTATGCATATCAAACAAGTGCGCTAGCAACACTAGCTGTAGTGCCACCAGGGCGACATCTACCAGCAAGCAATTGAACTGGTGATGTGCAACATGCGCCAATGTAAACTTTACGTTTCAATGTGTATTTTACAATTTTCCACGAGGCCCTATCATCATTCATATAAAAGTTATAGCCTTGTGAAATCAAATTATTCTTTTCGTTATATACTGTATTAATTTAGTTCAGCATATACAAGTTGTCTGAATATGGTGATAACCTGGAAGAGCATATATGAAACCTTTTTAACCAAATAATGAACAAGCAGCAAGTCAAGTGGAATCTTAAAGGAAAATCAAAACATGTAGTTTCGAATTATCATCAATTATCTAAGGTCATAAAGAAACAAATTACCCTATTTATTTGCTGCTGTCTCAGAAATAACATGTTTTTACATGAAATATTACTAACTTTAAAATGCAAATGTTTATGAAATAAAATGTTCATTGCTAGGGTGCTAATGTACTCAACACCTGGCTTGGAGGGATAAGTTATGGCTGTCTTGGTAACACCAGACATGATCAGCATGACCTCGTTTCCTGCCCTTACATGGCTGGCGAGCAGGATAATTATTGCCTAGCAACCACAATGGCATCTCCATCCTCTCTCTCTCTCTCAGGTGATGCAAGGAGAAGTGAGTCAGTGAAGTGGGAAGGGGTGGCTGCCATGTTCATTGCGACCCCTTTCCTTTGCCTTATCTCCATTTAACTTATGTTTGGGCACCCTCCTTTCTCATTTGCTAGCTCCATTCTTTTAGCTGCTTCTGTGATCTATACTTTTCTTCACCTCTCTTTGTGCTTTTGAATGCAGCTCCACCTGGCAACAGGACAATAATCAACCAAGTTTAAGAGGGGCAGTGAATAGGCAGCATCCTACTGAAGGGGAAGAGAGGACTGCTACTTCATTATTGTTTCTTCCTTTTGTGTATACCAGGGTAGGAAAAGTTGATATTCTTTTGATCTTTCTATGAAACACATGTTTGTAGACAAAAAAAGAATATATTTCTGTGTATTGAGACACTGAATAGAATAGCATACTTTCATAAATAAATAGAATCAGAATAATAATAGACTAATTTTCAGATTTCTAAAAAGTTAGTGATGTAGTGAAAATTGACCAGTTCTGATGCCTACGTATTGGATGCATCCCTAAGTGTATACAGTACAATACATATTGATCTTTCTTAACTCTTTTGAATAAATGCAGCTTCAGATTCTAATGACAAACTCACATGTTAGCATATGCAAATGAAGAAGTATGAGGCAACTTATAATCCTTGCAATGTGCACAACATGTGGCGATATTAAGATGCACTAAAACATGGCTAGCATTAATATCTGTCAATGCAGATCAGTACAGCTTTAGGTCTGACATAAAGCAATGTTTACATCTTATTAAAAAAATACATGTTCAAAGCGAATGGCTTAGTTTTATTTTGTTAAAACTGATAATGCAGACACTAATAAGATTGTAGTAACTTCACAGTATCAATTGGCTATATATGTGGATACCAACCAACATGTACACTCCAGTCTTGGTTGTTATACCCGGCTGTAGACAGATACAGGGGCTAGACAGACGACAATAAACAGCAGGGGCGACTCTCGACAAAGGGTGTAGGAGCACATGCCCTCCCAAATAAAATGTAGCACGCCCCAGTAAATAAATGCTCTTTTAAAGATCTTTCTTCTATAATGTAAGTGAAAAAATTACATATTTGGTCAATAAATTCTGTATCACTAGGCTGCGAGTAGTATCTTTTTACTTTAGCGTGGATGATATTTCTCCCAGCAGCTTTGGGACACAGGCGGTCTGTGCCCACGTTGCTGTATATTTTTTCCTTACCGAAGGCACACGAGATGCCTTGAAAATGACCAAAGTGCGGTAGATTTGGGGCACAAGCCACTTGTGCCCACGCAGTTCACACACTGCTTTAATAGCCTGATAGATGGCAGGTGCATGTCGTCTGCGATGTGTTTCTGATGTAACGCATTATGTACTGTTACTGTTGCAGTATTATATTCATGGCTTGAGAATTTTTTGAAAATAACAGTGCACAATATATTTTTTAAAGTTACTGTATTTTTCAGTCTTTAATGTTTATACACAGCATTTTTGTTGCAGTGTTAAGGCCTGTCTACAATCGGCCGTACCTGTGGACATGGACTTGTCCGAATCTTGACGTGACATTACATTCATGCAGTTCGAACAAGATCTACAAATGCGTTGCCCGAAAATAAGCTTTCAGAATATGACATTAGACTGCAGTAAATTCGGCACTTTATTTGTTCTTATGTACATAATAATTTTTATATTGGTGATTATATAATGTTTGTAAGATGTGTGAATATTTATTTATCTTTGTGATATATGCCCTGACTGTTTTTTTTTTTCTTTCTTTCTTTCAAATAACTCAGCAACTGACATCCAAGAATTTTATTAAATGTTCATCCTTCATATTGAAAAGTTCAGACAGCACACACATGCCACTAATTAGCATTTCATCACATTTGCCTAAAGAAAATTAAACCTGCAAGTTCGTTGTTTACATTTACAATGTGAACAATCCACGAATGCACTTGAAAGTATCTGTAGTCTTCTTTTCCTATCATGTTACGACACAACTTGCGACAAAAGTTGTTTTCTGAATGCTTTGACTTGGGACACAGGAGGTTGGGACAGTGCCAATATGTCAGAGAGTAATTTGCACCAATCAGCGAATCCTTGTCCAAAGACTCAGGTTGGGATAGCGAAATTGTAATTGCAAAGGGCTTTATAACGTCCCCCAGTTTTATGCTTGAAAGCTTAGCAGGGGACGGCTTACAGACTAACTTATAACCTAACTTAAATTAACACCCATGCCTTACTCAGGATTCAAACCCAGAGCCTCCCACACCACAGATCGGTGGCGCACCGACTATGTCATGGGAGGTTGGCAGCGCAATTGTTGACAGGTCTTTACTGAACTTACATGTAACATGCTGCATTCATTCAAAAAACACAGTGAACAGAAATAAGAATATTTAAGGAAGCAGTTAGTGTATCATGACAGTTATTAAATTAAAAATCTTGACACTTCGAAACCACAACTTATTCTAACGAGAACCTATTACACTTAAAAGAGAAATTATACACATAATTTGGGTAAAAAAAAGTCACTTGGTTATAAAGATACAATTATAAAACCACATTTAATTTGTTTGTTGTATATTTTGTGTTCTAACGATATGCGAGTGACTACATGTCGTGTCGGCCTAAAACATTTGAATGACAAGATAGAAAAAACATTTAGGGAACAAAACATATTTCCAAAATCAAATGAAAACGGTAATTCTGGACCAGGTAAATATAAGAAATCAGTTAAATGAAGTATAAGGTAGGTCAATTAAAAAACACAATGAACTAGCAGAAATAATAAATACATAATTTCTACAATAAATCAATGCAATACATTTTGTGGAATTTTTTTGTAGTCTTGGAAATCATAATGAAACTACTAAAAGTGAAAACCTGGGTGTGTATAGATATTTGTTAGTTTATTGCATCGTCAATAAATTATTATACAATTTTTTACTTTGTGCACTCCTTTGAAATTGTTCATGGAGCCACAACTACTAAACAGGACTTTTAAGTGTGCTTACTTAACAAACTACACATTCTAGCCTTCCACAGCACTGTTGCAATGTAGGTGTGGCATTTTTGCATGTGGACACAAAACATATTGGCTATATATTTGTGACCAATTGTCTGAGGGAACTTTTGCCTGCTTAATATGGAGTGTTACCCTATCCACAAAGCCGATATTGGTACTTACCTCTGGCATGACAGCAAAAAGAAAAGTGAGGCGGGCGAGCAGCCTCGAGTCATTGCTGGCACTGTATGTTGGTAAAAGTAATTTTGTAGTGTGCTTGAACAAGGAGAGGGGTTGATTGTGGGGCCAAACACTGTAGTGCCGGGATGTGGACCTCAAACCAAGGATGGCAGTGACAGATGGTTATGTCAACACCATGTCTGTTCCCGAATAATCAAACACCTGTGTTAGTTACATAAGTTCAAGCAGAGCCACTTTTAGAAAAGAAATCTTGCAACTTTTATTTAATACATACCTATGAGTCACAGTTATATGCAGTCACAGTCTTAAAGTGGAAATGACTGAGTTCGTACTCTATTCAAAATATAACTATCCTTTGTTAGGGACATAAATATCTACAGGGGTTTAAATTCACTTTTAATTATGTAAGGTAAAAAGGAAATGATAAAAAGTAATTAGTGTTTCCAAATATGTTACTGTACTACATTATATTTAGAACACCATTATTTATAAATAATTTTCTTGATTAAGGAAACATGATCATTACAGCTTTCATCTCCTTTCATGAACATGAAATAATTATGATCTTTATCTAACAGTTATGATCTTTATCATGCAGCAGGGTGTTAACAAAACTGTTAAAATAAAAATCTGTGACTTTTTTTTTCAATTTTGTATATTTATGTTGTAGTCGAGCATACTAATTAATACAGCAGTGATATTTTGTAGCAATCCTTTGAAGTTTGCACAAACTACATACGGTATGTGTATTTATTTCATGGAGTCAGTCCAGTAGCTTACTGCTATTGATAGCACAAGTAGCCCACCTGTACATTTGATTTTAAAAAATAATGCCACATAACTTCTTCACACTTTGCTTGGCACATCCCCTTAATTATGTTGACATTCTGTGAAAGTTTCATACACTTTTGTTGAGCCTTCTTAAAATATGAACCAAAAAGTTACTAAAACTATGGAGGAAATCAATTTTTGAATTTAATCTGAAAATGAAACAAGATTAAATTTTTTTTTTGTTTGGTTGGTATCGAATTGATAGCATTCTGGTGCAATAATTTTCTGTTCAGTGGACTCATTCAAATTTTTTAAGTGAAATGTGATTTTGCAGCAGTCAACTACTACCTATACGAAAATTGTATAAAGTTCTACACCCAAAGGGTTTTCAGAAGCTTGTAGCAAACATAATAAATTAATGTAAGACTATCCTGTTACAAATAGAAAATAAACAAATAATTTCACTGACAATACATAGTGTTTATTGTGGGTAAAAAAAAAAAACCACACCTCGTTGATTTATCACTTTCATTTCCAACTTAAAATTTAATTTTCTCTATAACAGGATACAATTTCACCTATTAGAGGCCATTTAGTGTGGGAAAGCAGCAAGTGGCTCCTATTAGTCAAGGAGTACAGAAGCCAACACATTCAAATTCCTGAGCTATTTTCACAATATTTCTGTAGCTTCTTAAAAGGTGTTACTCCCCTCACCCACAGTACAAGATCCTATAAAGCATGGTTTTCTGCATTATTAAAAATAGGCTTTTATGGCATTAGTTGGTGTTGTTCTCACAACAGGCATTAACTCCACTTTGTTCTGGGGCAGTAGCAGTGCAAAACCTTAAGCAATAAATAATATATGCCACAGGCATGACCAGAGATAGAAGACAGGACAGGGATCACACATAGTACATACTTTATTTTGGTCATGGTGGCAGTCATGTGTGCCTACCGTCTTCGCCATCTCACCTTTCTCCCACTTGTCTGGGGCTGGACCTGACACTGCTTTGTTTTCTTGCACCATCATGGAAAGGACTGAGGAGGGAGAAGGTATGTTCACTCCACCGGTGGCATTAGACAGAGTCACATACAAATGGTTTACAGTCTCAGCACTGTGGTAAAACACTTAGCCTGTATAACTGTAGTGTTGTGTATAGGCTAGACATGTTTCCTTTCAACACATTGACATATAAAATCACAAAGGACAACAGGAAGTGAAATGCACATCA
This sequence comes from Dryococelus australis, assembly GCA_029891345.1. Classification (NCBI taxonomy): domain Eukaryota; kingdom Metazoa; phylum Arthropoda; class Insecta; order Phasmatodea; family Phasmatidae; genus Dryococelus; species Dryococelus australis. The sequence continues at coordinate 75,164,602 of CM057000.1, forward strand.
TACAAAAGTAAATATGGTTCCGAGTTCTCTTGTCAACTTTATTACCTGTCCAACATGTAGGGATTTCTACCAGAATCAGGCAGATGGAAAGGCATTAATGTCGAACACTGGCTGCAATGGTAAAATGCCGCTCTAGTGCAAAAATCAGTGACCTTGAGGCATGACGTGTTTTATTATTTAATTGACTTTGACTCATTAAGTGCAACTGAACTGGGAACTCACGCAACTGAGTTTGATTTGCCGTCAGGAATTGTTTTATCTACCCGAGACAAAAGACAGAAGCTCCATGCAGGATATAATTATTCGCCGGCCGAGCCACAGAAGCCATGCATCGAGGTTCACCGAGTACAGCAGCATGCCATCAGATGCCAATACTAGTACGAGCGCCGAGACATGAGCCTGGATTTAGCTGCAACCACTGACGTCACTCACGCAGAGGGCCTATGTCACGCAATTCACAGCTGCTTACCCCTTCTCCAGGACAAGCCCCTACACCAGGCGAGCAAGGGGCTTGTCACCATGGAGTATAAATAAAGGGCCGCACCAAAGCTTGTGACCAGTCTTCAAGCAATTGATGGCTGACGTGTTTCATAACTGGTGCCACGAGAACTATCAGCTATCCTACCTTGATCTTCATCACACACTAGTAGTGCCAAGAACTTAACCTCTCCTCGACTCTTCACCGCACACTCCGGAGAGGGGACAGAAGATCCTACCACTCTCTGCTCTTCACCGAAGAACGTCATCTTACGTCGCAGTAACACTGAGACACGTACCGCTCCCTTCAGGACAACTGTCATAGCACTAGGGAAAGTCTGAGTTATTTTAATAGCCACTTTACAGCCTACACTGTTAGTCTAGGAGCAGGTAGCCTTCACCTGTTTTAACGTAGAGTTTTCTACTTTTGCTAAACTCACGTGGATAGGAGGTATGTAGTACATTCACCATCACTGTTTATTTCCATCAAAGAAATAAACAGAAGTTTAACTCACTTAAGAATATCACTTCTGTAGTCCTAATACCTCTCTTGTAAGCACCAGGCCCGTACGAGGGACATCAGGTGACCGGGGTTTTATTATTTCTGCAAAGACACCTCACACCAACCACAATACAATCTTGGAAGGCCACCCATTTACTGAACTCGTGTAGTGAACAGTAGAGCCATGACACTAGGATACCACTCCCTTAGGGATTGGACTGCTGGTCTAAGGTCTATTTATCTCATCGCGCACTAGTGGTGCAGAGAGGAGTATCTCCAAGTGCTTGGGACGATCAGTTCCCCTGGGACACTCAGTACACCAAAGCTGGAAGGCCATCGATTCTCTGCATCCGGTGTAGCGAAACGTAAAGTCACAACACTAGGTACATGCTCCCATTAGGGTCGGCTTGTCAGCTCGGAGGTTGCTCTTCTCATCGGGCACAAGTGGTACAGAGGGGAGTACTTCTCCAGGTCTGGGGAAACCAACTCTAACATGACTACACCCCATATTGAGACTGTTGCCAGTGCTAAGCAGCTCAACTAACCCCACACCTCAGGTGCTGGAGTTTGAGAATGAGGTACTGCATTGGCAGGCAGCCGCAGTACACACACACTACACATCCTACACCTCAACTGCCCCACTTCGGTGAGGCCCAATTGTAGTATTCTCTGCCTTCATGCAATTAACTACAGTGGTGGTACTCGTAAGAGGGTGAAACGGGCAAAGGCTGCCTCTTTAAGTATCCACTGGGGCTTTACAACCTTCCCGACAGGTTTGATCTTCTCAGTCCGTGAGAGTAGGCCGCAATACTCCACAGACTCACTGTTCTAGCTGAACCAAACTACAAAACTGCCATGTTTGAGCTGCCTACTAAAATCACAGAGGGACTTCACCCAGTAGTTTAGTCCTACCTGTGGTAAAGACACCTCTCTGGGTTTCGCTAACATGTGATTTTAGTGAAGACCACGCAAACTGCCTACCACATTGACAGCTGAATCCAGCACGATAAGGCCGACCAGCTCACCCAGTTCAGCGGAAGCCGCAAGCTTGCAACCTGTTGAACCTGAGTCCGCACAGCCGCAACTGCCGACCAAACGTCGCCAATTTACCTGAATGAGTGGACCCGCCAAAACGAAAAGTAATGCTTGCCAAGCCCGACTTTGTCCCATTCTGACAACCAATCCATCCAGTGCTGTACACTGGCAGAGCTCCTATCACATGCCGGAATTTAGAATAATTACCGCTCAGGTTTTTCTAGTTTTACACCAAACAAAATCAATTTGGTCTTGTGACGAGACAACTGCTGCAGTCCGTCGTCACTCATCAACAATTTTCAAATTATCATGACTTTTGTGCAACTTCCTTGACTGGTAGACACCCTGAATAGGGAGGCATTATTAATCATAATCCCCCTTTATGAACATGATATAATTATGATCTTTAACAGGGAAGTATTAGGACAGCAAATGTGGAACTGCACCCCAATCCTCTTGGTACAAAAACAGCTACCACAATTTGAACTATTCGTCTAAATATGTCACAAGCTACTGCATGGCCAAACAAGTTCACTAAAAAAACACAATGGATTACCTCAAAAATTAACTTAAACATACTTCTCCAGTGTATTGTTTACCAATTCTGGTTCCTGGTAGAAAAAAGATCCCTGTTTATAAAAATTTGATAGTTCATGCACCTTATTATTTAAATTTTCATTGGGTGCTTAAATTGCTTATAGACATGTTGTGTCCCCTTGGTTCCAGTTTTGAACAACTATGGTACCACAGCTAAAACAAGAAGTCAATAAAGAAAACTTGAAATCCAAAAGACCTGACCAACAGTTTCTTTTGTCAAGTGTAATCGATGATCAGCAAATCAAGATCTAATGGGAGTACAGGCTATACACTAGCAATCTTCACCTCTTTACGGTGAAGGCATTGTTCCCCAGCATTTTCAAGGCTCATCTGTTGAATACAAAAGGCACACACTTGAAACTCCTGCAATATGGAATTCAGTATTCACCAATTAAATGAGTTAATACAGTTGTAGTTAACTTTTCTCCAAGTTAAAGACTAATTGGTAACAAAAAAAAATCATTATTTTATAATTTTTTAAACATTGTTCATCTTGTACACATTACATGATATGTAATTCTGAGCAAATAAAATATTGTACAGTACTCCGTAGTTTTTGCATGAATACACGTCAAAATGATAATTCAGAGTATTCAGAACATACCAATAAAATAAACAGAACTGTTTCCAAAACATGGAACAATGGAAATGCAAAGTAAAAAAATAGTGCTTTAATTTGTTTTAAATGGGCTTAGCAATTATTTCACGACACTCCTGAAACAGAAACTGTTCAAAATTACTCCAAAATTAATTTTTGTGAAATTATACAACATAAGGCAAAATATATGTAGTACATTTTGACAATGTACATCTCATTTATGTCTGCAGATGAGTAAATTTGTATAAATCTGCAATATAATAACAGTAAAACTGTAACACTATACATAATGTGATTATGCAAGAATTGTGGGATCTCAATTTTTTGTTTGCTTAAAAAATACCAGTATTCTACTGTATGTACATGTCACATAATAAGTAATAAATGTTCTGCTATCCAGTATTTCTAATTAAATTATTTTGTTAATGGGCACACGTAAATTCAAATAACATTTTGAAGCAAGTTCTTTACATAAATTATTTTTCTACGTCATATTACCATACAATTCTGGCGATATACTCAAAAAATTAAAAACAGATTTAAACACATTTCTTTAAAAATTTGACATTTATATTTGAAATGTATCAGGTTTATTCTGATTCACAAGAACTTTCAAAGCCTAAATTTGTACCATTCCTGTGATTTGGGAAATATGTACAGTCATTTATTCTTTATCTCCAGTTTCATGCGTATTTAGGTATGTTTGGTCTCATCATCATGCTAACATGGAGATACTTTCGGCTGAGTCTATGTGCAAGTATGTTTCACACTTCAGCAAAACTGACACACCATGCCTCTCTAAACAGTCCACTACGTCAGTCGGAAATACCTACAGGTTTCATTTTGGACATCCTTTCATACTGCAGAGGCGCATATATATTGGAAATTTTTCTTTAAATTCTTTTAAAGTTAATGAACAGCAAGCTTATATTACTGTATTTTCTTTGAGAACTTGTATGCTAATGAAAATAAACATTCATGTCTTGTCACATCTGAGGAAGAGTCAAGGGGCTGTCCAACCTGAGAGAAGTGTCTATTGTTCCCACCAAGCCTGAGGAAAAATTTGGTTAATATGGGGTAGGAGTACAAATAGAATACTTACTTAATTCATATTCACTTTGTACTTGGAAAAAATATTTGTAATGTTCAACACTTCAAAGTTCCAGTATTCACATATTCATGAAAAGAATCCCTATTCAACACTATTTTCACATATGCTGGAACATGATTGCCATTTATGCTCAAAATATTTAGACTTGTGCTGCATTAGATGGGAATGTTAAAAAAAAATTAATATTGGTGTTAATTAACACAAAATTTCTACTTTTGAGACTTACATTTAAGGAAAGGGGCCTATGACCTATGCTAACTATAAACACTGTTCAATGATTGCAGCTATGTGGTGGAGATATTTATTACATTGGTTGATTTTACTGAACAGCTTATTTATGACACCAAGCAGATAATCTAAAAATCATACAAAAATAATTGCTCCCATTTGTGATCAGAGAACCCTAAATGGATGCGTAAGAACATGCTCAAATATGGTCCTGAATTTATACTCTTATAACTCTGCACATTTTTTTAAAAATTAGAAACAAGGTTAACATGGCTTGGTTACTTGCGAGGAGCGAGAGATGTCAGATTTTAGAGAAACACAAATGCATGGCTAAATATTACTGAACAAAGTTCCTGGTGAAACCAGCACTGGCCTCTCCATCCTCCCCTCTAGGTGGCAGATACCTATTAAAAGGTCATACCTAGAGCACTACTTTCTAGTCATTACATTAAACCCCCACAAAGCAAACGCTAAATATGCTCTTTTGATGTTCAGGGTCCACTGAGAACTTTGCAATTTTGAAACTGTCATGCTGTCCAAAAAAATATTACTGAACAGTTGGAAATTCCGGTAGGGTGCCAGCTAATCTACAACACGGGTGAGCACGTGGACTCTGGTTCTCAGGGCAGCAGTAGGTTAACAGCCACATGGCGTATCCCTCTCGCAGCTCACGTTTTCGAATGAAGTATCACAAACATCCCCAATGCCTTTACAGTTCATAAATTAGCATGTGAACTTACACTCTGGAGTGGGCCAGGACCCGAGGTTAAATTAACATTAAAATGAAATAAGAGGAATGATGCAATTATAGTATGTATATTGACTGAGTAAGATCACACATACAATAACTGATACGAAATCCCTCGAATACTGCGGGCATGGCGTATAAGGACCACCATTGGCTGACACGGATAAAAGCACTCGTTAGCACGTGGAAATTACGAGTGGTAAAATATCCGGAGCCACGAGTCTACAGAGATGAGAGTGCGAGCGCGGGGAGAAAACAAAAGAATTAAATGTTCCATATAAAATACACACTTGCTATGGCAGCTACATGATCAGGCAAGATGACGAAGTTCCCCTGCAACACGAACGCGTGCACTCTCCTTGGCCCGCCGAACTAGGAGGATGGCAGAGAGATGCTGTTACCTAACGGAGATCTCCCACAAACTCCATAAGAGAAAACAAAATTTCTACATATATGCTTAATACATGTACAAAAAAAGATACAAGCACAGTAAAACACACTGAGCAATTAAGGCATTAATTCTGACACATAATTATTCATTTTAAAAGTTCTGTGTCGCTGTTGCTATGCGTGTCGGGGGATTTAAGACCACTGGAAATAGCCTGAATAGGCTTGCGAAAGACATAAAAAATCATTACAAAATTACACAATACACTAGACATCAAAATAACCTTACAATTACACTTCATTAAATTAAGATATTAATTTAGTGAATCAAGTAGGAATTCAAGTTTGGGCGCTTGGCATGGCGGCTGCTGGAACTACCAAGGTCAATTACGTTTTACTTTACATAAAACTGAAAATGAGAATACACCCTTTTAACATTAAAAGAAAGACAGTAATTACACTTAAAAATTATGTAGTGATTTAAGAGTGTCACCAATTGCAGGTTCGTTTCACTACACGGGCCACGTGGCCAGACACTCTTTAATTAATATCACTTCACACAGGGAAAGCAAACGGGAGATAATATTTGCCCATGTTTACTTTAGACACTGCTTTTGGGGGATCATAGCACTTTACCACAATAAACACGTAGGTATTAGTTTACTCTTGGCGAGGTGGGTCGTTTGGGTCATGGGATGGATCACTTGCATGAACGACATCAGGATCCATGCACTTCACTCTCAGCCGTGCGTGGCTGGTGTCTTTCCAGTCTTTCCAGTATATATGTCTTGCAATTCTTGGTGTATGTCGAATGGTGTGGACAGTATATATATATCTGTGTGTGCATGTGTGTGTGTGTGTGTGTGTCGAGTTCTGTAATGCTAAGGCATGCTTGAGTTAAAAAGTATTTAGGTACAGGCTGGTCAGTGTATTTGGACTGGTGTCAGTCGGCATGGTGGATAGTATGAGAAGAAATTGATTATTTCACTGGTATGGAGCTCTATGTATGTTTTATATGGTCTGTGTGGACGAATGGTTGAGGTATGCTAGAGTTATAGTGGGTGATATGGTTGGTAGGTATTAGTGGTTTTGGTTGGTAGAACAAGTAAAATGGGTTTTGGGTTATGGATTGGTCTCAGCTGTATAGTTTATCAAGTTATGATGGATATTGTGATTAGTGTATTGGGTGGTGTATTTGAATTGAATTTTTCTTTGGTTATAAGAGATGTGGTATTGGGTGGTCTGGTATAACTTGGGTTGTAATGGATGGTATAATGGCATAGTGACTAGTATATATTTGGCTGGTGTCTCATGGTAATGATGATAAGACAAACATGTTGGACTTACAATTTTTTGGTATAATTTAGTGGGTGTGGGCTGAGTCATACTTGAGTTATAGTAAGAGGTATGAACATGAATATATTTCGTCTGGTGTTGGTTGATAGAGCAGATGGCAGGCATGTTTGTTTTTCGGCTGGTCTGAACTCCATAGTTTCTCTAAACTTGAGTCATGCAAGGTGAACATTGAATGTCAATGTGCCTGCTTGGGAGTATATATAAGTAGCCAGGTTCCAGTTAGGAAGCTAAGTTTAATAGTGGCAGTTGTGAAACTTCGTCGAGAAAAATACATATGGCCATGGGTTCTAGTTAGATGCTTGCTGGCATAGACTGTCTTGAGCTGCGTATAAGCAGATTATGTTCACAATGTGTTGGTGTAAAGACACTACATGAATAGTGCGGAAAAATTTAAGGTTTCTATTTTTTGTTCGTATTCTAAAGTATGTAAATATGTGTGATATAAATTTTAAAATGTCTAATTTTTCGCTGGTGTTGTATCCTGCCAGATTATATGGAGAATATGATGATGTTTGGTTTATTCACATATATAGTCCATCTCATATAAGATGTCAAGATTTTGACAGTCAGTGAGTGGCAACTTGACGTATAGGAAACAAACACAGTGCCGTTTACAAGTGTATCAGCTGATGCATGAACGAACAAAAGTTAATATTAAGTTGGCTATTTTGGGTGCACTGGCCACGCACATCAGACAAGTACAAAATACGTGACACTAAAGCGTTCCTAGATTAATTAATATATTTTATTTAACATGGTCACAAAACAGCAGTTGTAAGTTTTACAAACTAATCTTCGTGCTAAAATAGTAATGTATAGGTGTTCAAAACGAAATGCACAATAAGATGATTCAAGTTGAATGAAACGCAACTTCAAACATAGATATTTTCATGTTGTATTCCCACTGTCCATCCATGCTTTCCATATGTGCTTGATATTAATTCTGAAAGCCTACAGAAATATTGTATGGTAATATGATCAAATTATTTTTTCAAATAATTTGACGAAATATATTTAAAATTTGTGTCATTACGAGACAGTAATAGCAGAAAAGTCAAGTTTAAAAAAGCAGGATCTAGAGGCGGCAAACTTGCTGCTATCTGTTGGCACTGCGCGCGGCTCAGATGCTCTACCACATTGTGCATGCCATTTGTGTGCTCTTTCTCGAACCTAACCAGCTATAAAGCTGAAATGAATACATTTCATATGTAAAATAACAAATTTACGAACAGATACCAATAGTTTTATTTTTCCGCAAGCTCTGCATGATTTTTAAAGTAACATATATTTAGTGTACAGCAATTTTGATTACTAGTAATTTCTATTGGGCCAGTAATTGTTTGTCTATGTCCTAAATACGCCACATTTTTTTCCGGAAACCCATTTCCTTGTTTTCATGTGGCCTCCAATTGACGCACCAGCTGATGGTGAAAAGATACATAAACTAAAAGTAAACATTCGTTGTCCTGACAAAATCTTGCCATCTTGTATGAGACAGACAGTACATGCATTGAATAAAATCAGATTAGGATAGTTATACCTATGAAAAAAGTAGTAGAGGCGGTGAATAATTAAAATTGTATAGTATTTAGTCTTGAAGAGAGGAGACCTGAAAATTAAGCTGAGATAACTTTTTGGCTGTACTCTACATAAAAATTCAGTACAAAAAAATTCTCTTATTTTAATCCAGTATCATAACCAGACAGGTATAAACAGATCTTGTCTTGTTTAAAAAAAAAAAAAAAAAAGCAAAATATTATTTTTAGCTAATCGCTATTATGGTTATACAGGGCTTAAACAAATAAATTCCCAGGGTTAGAAATTATTCTTGCAAATTGAATTTTATGAGCTTGGCCCTAAGATATCACAATTTATATTCACCTGTGACTATAAATATTTGTTTGCTTACAGCCCGACTTGTTCTCTGTTTTATATTTAGTTAATTCCAGATACCTTACACCATGCAGGTGCAGACATGTGAAAATGCTAACATTGCTATGTGCTTAGGCTATCTGACACCATGTAGATTGTGAAAATGGCATTGAAGCACGTACAAACTCCAGTTACCAGACACCGTGGAGGTGCAGAAATGCTATCACAGCTATTCCCACACACATGATCATTCAACACCATCCAGGTGTGAAAACGGCCAAGAAGCACGTACAGACTCCAGTTACCATGCAGCAGTAGACTTTCTACCACTGCTCTTCACATTAACAAGATCAACTGCCCTGCCTGTATGTGATATCTCAGTGTCTGCATGCTATTGGCCAGCTGCAATCCCATGGCAACTCAGTGATTGGCTGTCCGAACAATGTATTAATGGTGTAATACGATTGTTTCAAAGTCAATATGATGTCATAGGGCTTACACACTTGTATATTATAAGCACTTGGGAGGCCAGTTCAGAGGCTTAGTTTGACAACGGTAGTCATGAAAGGTGGATTGTCTTGGCTAGCTTCTACAGTTGACATCATATTCATTATCTGTGATGTCTTTAGACAATCCAGAGCTAATGGAATCTACAGCAGTGCAATTGACTTCTTTGGGTGTGGTACTAGCAGTGCCATTGACGTCTTCAGACATGACACCCACAGCACCATCGACTTCTTCAGGCATGGTGTCGATAGTGCCATCGACCTCTTTGGGTGGGCCTCCTACAGCAGCTCCGTTGGCATCGCGACCCAAGCCAACAGTGTCAAGACTTTGATGCACGTACTGTGATGAAGCCCTTGCGAATAGCAGCAATGTTAGATGACACAAAAAGCATCACTGTAAGAGGAACCCGCTCCTCATGGCATATAAGTATGAGAAGTGCCTTCGTCTGTTTGCTCGCACTGACAAATTCGATGAACATTCTAAAATATGTAAAGGACTTGTTCCTCCCCCAGCAAAACCAAAATATGTATTGTTGCCGCCACAAACTAACGATGGACTTACAAGTACTGCTGTGTATAATGATGATGTAAACATGTCATTGCTACCTGGTACAGTAAGTGATGATGAAATGGCACTACCATCAGTAAGTGAGGATGTGCATGTGGACAGTATGGACAATTCGCTGTTGATATTGGATCAATCATGTTGCAAGTGTGGTGAGACGCACAGTAAAAGTAGCAATGTGCGTAGGCATGAGAATTGTAAATGCACAAAGAAGACAGGATGGGCTTATTTGACTCCTGCCTATCACAAGTGTTGTCATAAGTTCACGTGTTATGAAGTAAAAGGTGTTCCATACAATGTGTGATGTGTGTGACATACATAACCGTCAGAGAAAATTATGTTACGAGTCGTATGGTAACCATGTCAAACAATGTAAACCTCATGCTCGAAAACCTGTCCATGTTCTAGGCACACCTAATGCGAATGGCTTTTTCTGAATCAATCTGCATTCACGGGCCTTCTGAAAGATTACGTTGCTCCGAATCTGACAGCTTCGATGAAAGATGTTTGCTCGTTTCTGTCTAGTATGAAACAAAATTTAATAAACGAACTTACAGAAGAGATTGAAAAACAAGGGCCTCTAAAATATAATATATGGCTGGAATGTATCTACACGAAACCAGAACTGAACCAGGATGAACATTGCATAAAGGCATTCAAGACCCAGAATGTATCATTCTGTAATGCATATGACATCGAAAAGAGTGTAGATGATAATATAAAAAATGTATGTTGTGAGGAAGAAGAAATGATGAAAGGTTCAGGCTGGACACTCCATTTGGTGGATCATGTGCAGCTGAAAACGAGTGCATACCAACCTCTTATGAATGAATGTGATGTATTTTCCTTGCCTTCGAAAAAAATCATTACAAAGAAATGTTTGTATGTTAGTTCGTAAAATTCTGTAAAATAAAAAATATATATTAAATATTTGTGTGTTTTATTTATAAACCCTCCCCTTTATATAAAAAAATTATTTTAAGTAAAAAAAGACTCGCATTTAAAATTGGTGGAGGCCTGCTGACTAATTAACCAATGTGAAACATTGCGTTGTGGGGGGGGGGGGGGGGGGGGTAAACTCCGGAAAATTTAAGTTTTTTTAATACAACTTTTAGATTTTTTGCTCTTAAAACCAAAATGGTGGCCATGGAATTGGGTTTATATAATCAATATGACATCATGACCGCATGCACCCTGAAAAGACGAGTTTGTGATATAGAACACTTAATACTTATGCCTTTAAATGTTTTAATTATGAAAATATATATTGAAATTTAAAAATTATTTATTTTAAAAATTATTTTATTATGAAATCATGATCATATGGACCTTGAAAAGACGAGTCGAGTGATATATAACACAATACATAAACTTTAAAATTTTTTAATTATGAATATATATTTAAATTTAAAAAAAAATTATTTTTTTAGATTTTTGGAATTATGTTCAAAAGTCCTGAATCCCACTCTCCTGGCTCCAAGTCCACCTGAGTCACTGATCCCTGTTAGAGAAAATGACCGAATATGGACTTTTCTGGGAGTCAGTTTTGTTTTTTTGAAAAATGAGAAACGTGAATTTTTTAGAGGAAAAAAGGGAAATTTTACGGCATTTTGGGCTAAAACGTACAATTTTGTGTGAAAATAAACGATTTTTGGAAAAAAATTCCAACATGGAGGTCGCATGAATCCATGATGGCGGACAGGAGCTGGAGCCAGCTCCTTGCCTAGAACAAACTATGCCCTACTACTCGGTGAGTTTTATACAACCGCTCCCACAAACTGTGAAGATTAGTCAAATCTGGGATCTACTGTAGTGTTTTGGCACAATTCGTTTTTTTTTCTTCATGTTAACAAATGTGTCTGGGGAAAATGCAAATTATATATATAACTAGTGTTTAGTATTCTAAATTAGACATAATTTGTGAATATTTTGTAACTTCAGTTCCTATTCAATTTGGAATTAAGATATACTGCTTCACGCACCCTAGGTAGGAGGGTAGCAGGGGTGAATTCTACATATAGACAGAAGAAAAATACGTACCCTGAGAAAACTAGAGATATTAAAGGTAATTAATGCCCAATTCGAAGTATAAAAATTAAAATTTAGGACATCACTCACCTGCTTAACTACACTGATGTTGACAGAAAATTAAATAAATTATGGTAAGTGAATTACAGCCTTGTGTAGATGCACAACTTAACATGTCAATTTTACATTAGAGGTAAATGATAACTAAGAAGGAAGTTTCAACCGACACCACAGGATCGCAGCACCTTGCTGCCCCGTGACGTCACACCCTCCAAGCCTCGAGCAGAAGCGGTAAACTCATCGTCATCTCAGCCCGGGGAGATAAGAAATACACGGCGGCGCAGTCCTATGATAACCAACTCCTGTGGAGAAAGGCTGTCATCCTTCAAACCCCCGGAAGATCACTGATACAGGGATTTCCAACTATATGAGCAGCCACGAACACGCCTACTTCCAGAGGTTGCCGGGCTCGCCGGCCACATAGGTCAGCGAGCTCTAGCCCTGGTCTGACCAAGACCTCCTTCCTCTCCTGCGGCTTGTGAAGGCTCGTCCACTCCTGCATCAGCCGACCGAAAGGATGGCACAACTCTCCAGAGGTAAACCACGATGTCCACTTCTGCAACCTTTTACCCCAGTCACTCCTTTGCTTTGACTCTGCAGTAACAGGTTGTCGTGACGTCCCATCTGGATAACCACCCCTCTGGAGGGCATGCTGTAAATAGCGTAAAGTAGAGAGAGTTTTACTTGGGTTATTACAGGCTGACCGCCTGCATCATTTAATTGATAATTATTGTTAATTAAATTTATTAGAGTGTAAAATTCAACACGGATTTCCATTGTTTTCCTAAACGTAATAATTAAATATTACATCAAACTTGAAACTTGTCGCCTACCTTTCTTTTAGAAATAGTTCCTTGTTCATTTTTATTGTGATTATAGATTGGTCTTTATGCACCATAGGAAAGGGTCAAGAGCCATAGGCGGCGTCAAGAGCAGTGGGCTCAACAGAGGTTATTTGACCCACAATCACAGGTAGAAACCAAGCGTGGGTGATTTTATACTGATTGTTGTTGTACACACCTCCTCCAAAAAGACTAGAAACTAAACCACGCCCCATTTCACCTAGCATCCCACTTGACCACGAGTTCGACCTCGATGCATACCTAGGGACCTAGTGGCCATGGCCAGACATAGAATATATCAGGTACTGCCAATCGGAGACTCCCCTAGCTCCTGCAAGCATAGCACCACCCAAACCAGACAAGAGAAAAGTTGTTAAAAATATGTGTACGATCCATTTGGCTTCCGGAAAGGTTCTTTGCGTTAGATTCCCACTGAAGGTTATTTCAAAACCACACGTAGCTCCTTTCCCATTAAATTACATCCCTGGACACCGGCCAATGCGACCACTGCGAATAACTTCATCCCAATCCGACGGGATCGTCCATCCCCATCATCACTATCAATTTAACTGTAATCACGACACGCATCCCCAGGACAACTGGCATCCTGTATTTTGCCAATCCTGTCAGTGAGAAAGATGGTACTCCCCGGATGGGAGACAAAAATGGTTCAGCTCACTCTAGGATTTGATTCCCCTCCCCTTAGATGATATCCCCTCACTAAGCAACCCCCCATTGAACCTACCATGACCCACTGGGCCAAAACAGTAGCGAACACGTCGTGGTAAGATCACCAACTGAACTCTGGAGGGCAGTCAGTGCTCTAACCACTTACCTAGAGAGAGAGAGAGACACACGCGCGCGCACCTCAAGTTTATTCAAAAGACGCGTGTCTATTGAAATAAATTAATATAAATCCTCCCATTTCCCCACAAGAATTTACTGAAAATGAACTTTACGCTTATAATAGGTACAAGTCCCTTGATATTCAAACAATTTTTGGCGACAAGTGGATGTTAAGTATATGCTTCTGGCATATAATTTTATTTGCGAAGATGTTGCACCTTTAATCACAAAACAAAACAAAACATCTTTGCAAATAATAATTTCTCGTTAAAATGTTCTGCGTAACATTTTCAGGTGAAACCATTTGCTTTGAAATACAAGTGATGATAGGTGCAACTATTTTGAGCAACAGACAATCTTGATAAAATTTCTACGTTTGCCAGGTGCATTGTATTTGCTCTGCAGCTGGCGTGTGAAGGCAAGCATGTGCGGCCAAGAGAAAGAGGACGTGCTTTTTCTTTTGCTAGACAACAACTTCTCCTCTCGATGGCATGCAAGGGGAGGAAGGAAGGTGCACGGCTGAAGGAGACAGAACGAGGATGGAGAGAGACAGGGCACGATAGGTTGCAACGCTGGTTGCTAGGTAACCACGTTCCCTCTCGTCAGGCATGTAAGTGGAAGTAGCAAGCCAGAATCGCACGTCGCACCATGCCAAAGACAGACAACGCACTACAGAGCAGTGATAAACAGTGGTGAGCGTGATGTATTTCACATCCAGTTACTAGAAGTTTGCATAAACAACCAGCTTAAAGACGAGAGTTGCGGGAAATCTTAGGTGATGCAACAGGGAATAAACAATAAAAGCAGGTTATGTTAACATTATTTAAACAGGAATTTTGACAAGACCACAAAAAATTGTTGGTGGATGCAATTTATCACTACATGCAATAGCGATACTTTGAGAGTCGACTATATATATTTTGTAAACATTGCCATACATATTTTTTTTCCTCCAAATGCTGTATACAATTTTATAAAAAAATTTCAGTTACAGAATGTTTAGTGTTCAAAGATTTAAAAACATAATTTTTAATCAATGTAGTTTGATAAGGACTAACAGTGCATCAAACTACTACTATCCTTACTGCAACATGAATATCTTGTTCCAACTGTACAAAAAACAAACCCCTGACTATTACTTTCCCTTTCCTGAAAACAGTGAATACATTTGTGGGCTAGCTCCAACCTGTAAGGCTGGAGCTACACAAGCATTGCTGCAAACATCATCAAGGCATCAGACACATCCAGCATGCTTACAGAAGGTGCAGAGCATACAAATGTGTAAGGTGAAATGTCTCCAGGAATGTAATACACACAGATGGTACTGGGTTGTGTCAGCGCGCTGCCCCCTTCCAGCCAGGCACACTCTCCTGATAACACACATGCACAAACCCAGTCAACACGGCCATCTATAGCACACAAATGTGCAAAATATTTTTAATTTAACAGCATTTCACCAGTTTTCCTTTTTTGAGAAGAAAAAATATTAACTTACTATGCATGCATATATTCAGACAAAAATTTTTTAAATTTTTTTTTTTAATTTGTTATATATGAAAACTTCTATTGCATATTTTTGATTTGTGGCTATCCCTAAACATTTGTACAACAATTTATGATAGAACACGTTATAACAAATTAGTACAATGTGCACCTTGTTTCAATTTTTGTATCTCACTTCATTTAATTTACCTGTGTGTACAAAAATAAGAAATGTATGATTTTGTCATGTCATTCAGCATAACCTTGAAATACATTTTTGTTTTAAACATATGTGGTCAGAACATATAATGCTTGTAAGGCCTCTGACATGAAGTTTGCCTGGCATGCCCTCATAGCCATACCAACATAAGCCCCTATCTTGTACATTTTGCATTACCATCCAGGAAGTAAAGAGGTGTGCATGCTTCTTCCAGTTCTTGTACGCTTCTAGCAGCTCACCAGCAGCAGTGACCTTCTTCAGGTATTCTGGCACCATGTCTGTCTGTCGCCGCAACATCAACTCTGTCTCAGACAGTTGCAGCCAATTACCTCCCTGCACCTGGGGACAGCATGGCATGCACTCAAGGTAAGCAGGTGCAGTCTTATGTGCTAAATAAGACGAGAAGGGGCAAGAGGAATGGCCACCCTTCTAATTTTCAGCCAACAGGGGTATTGCTGCCCCCTCCCCTTCCCCCGGCAAGTTGGCCCTTAGTTTTGTTTGTAATAAGTATAACTTAGGTAAATTTCTTGCATCATTCTTTTTCTCATACAATATTTTTATGCGTTGCATTTTACAATTTTTTGTATTTTTTTATATTTTAAACACAATCTAAATATGTACTCCATTCTCTCAAATGTTTGTACCTGTAATTCATGTTGTTCAAAATCTTGACATACACAAAAATAAGTGTGATATTTGGATATAACTTAACATACAAACATACTACATGCACACATATAGAGAATGAATGTGTATAAGATGAAAATGAACATGGATGTGGTTACATTAAGTTTGAGACTTGCTCTCCTACAAGTTGTTATGTCTCTGTGAAAAGATATATACTTCATGCAATGACATCCTCAACTAAAAATGTAAGCAATACATGTTCTAAAATATTATTAGGTAAACCGCAGGGGGTACGTTCACCTCTAATCATGCAACATAAAATTTTTGACCCATTATCAGGAAATATTTAACTCATAAACTTTTCCTAGCCAACAGGATAGCTCCTCCCCTAAAAAAGATAGGTTATAGGGTGCATTATGCATGGACATCAATTTATTCCTATAACTTCTGTCTCATAATGATGTATCCTTAACCTGCAAGGGATTCCACCTCACACTAAACTTGATAATCTGGTAGATTTTTATCGAAATGCAAAATACCAGTGTACCACCCACCCTAAAAAGAACACATAAAAGCATCTACATTAAAACCATTCAATAAATAATGAATATTCAAATTGCATGCAGAATCATTTGGAAATTATTATTTCACAAAACCTATAAATATTACAACCAGGGGGCCAATGTTCGAAAATGCAGCTTGAACACTCGTATTTGAATAAATTTTAATAATCATTTTGGCATAAAAATTCAAAAATTCAGTAGTCCAGAAACGAGTACACTGCCCTCGCTAAAGCTAGCATATGAAATGAGCGTACGAGATGAGAAGCCGTAAGGGTTGAGCCTGCCTGGCGCTTGAACTGCAGTGCAGTGTCTTAAATCCTGGTTGTTTGATAAAACTATTAAACATGTCCCTAGTAAGTTTGTTTAATGTTGGGACTTTTGATATTATGTTGATGGTTGCTAAAGTTGGTGTTTTGTTTATGACATCACTTAGAGTTCGCCAAGATGGCACAGGTGAAGAAAACAAATAGTTGTTCTCGCATGCACTCATTTTATTTTAGTAGTGGAATTAATGCTCTTTTTAACACTAAATGTTCAGCATACTAATGAATATGCTCCTCCAGAGGAATGTGTCATTGTGTTGTTTGTGTCCTTGTGGCACCAGGCAATGGTTGGCTACTTTTCTTTTGTCTATAATGGAAGACAAGATCAAAGTGTTGGTAAGGTGGCTGCAGCAAACAGAGAATTTATTACTGTGGGCAGCATCGTTAGCCGAAGCAGCTGTAAAAAATTAGTCTAAAAAACAGTGGTTTATTGCAACAAGTTGGGATTTACCACAGACATGAGTTGGATTTGAAGATGGCCACTTATCCTCGGAGTTATTCATGAAAGACAAGGAAAATTTTGATAAAAGACTCTATAACAAGTGGTTAGATGACTTTGACTATGTCTATTATGGAGTTATGTCAGTTCTAGTGACCATCCAGAAGAGTCTAAGAAAGGCATAAGTACAGTTGCCATTTCACCTCGCCACGAATCTCTTGTCTCTCTTCCTACAATCCATTTACCATCATTTTCTGGAAAGCCAACTAAATGGATTAACTTCTCCAATTTGTTCTCTACACTAGTGGTGAGAAATGAACATTTAAGTAATGTTGAAATGCTGCCACACTTGAAATCTGCACTATCAGCTGAACCAATGTCATTGATCTAAGCCCTGCCAATGACAGCAGATAATTTTATTGTTGCTTGGCAGTTACTCGACAAGAGAATCAACAACAAAAGGCTCATAGAGTCTCATCATTTAGACGCTATGGTACAAACCTCAACTGTTACTATGTCAAGTCCAGCTACTGTCACCACCTTTGTGTTATTATTGACACAGCATGTGGTAGCATTATGGTCATTAAATTTAAATATTGGGCGTGGGACTCACTGTTATTGTATCTTTTGGAAAGGAAGTTGTATAGTCATTTACGGCAACAATGGGGATTGCACATAAGTGGTCATAGAAATAAGTTGCCTACATTCAGTTAGCTTTTATCATTCTAGGAGGATCATCGTCGAGCTTCAGAATCCGTGTCTTTACCTGCTGCCTCGAAGCTGGTATTTCAGACCAAGTTTCCACAGTCTCATGCTATGCATCCTCACACTCTTAACACTTTGTTATATGTTGGAAGCTCTACTGACTCAAATTGTAAATGTAATCTGTTTAGTGGTGAACACAAGCTAAATAAATGTCCGCAGTTTTTAGACTGTTATGATGTTTAGATGTTGCCAGTAGTGCCGGTGTGAGGGGTTGGTAGCGCTTGTTTGCATGTGCGACCAATAGATGTAATGAAGTTCAGTTCAGTGTTGTTGTGTTGTCTGTGGATGTTGATGCTAATGTAAATACAATCGCAATGATAGAAATTATGTCTGTAATTAATTCACAAAATCTGGCGACAAGGATGGGATATGATGAATTGCCACGTTAATTACACAACATTGAAATGGTTGCATGTTCTGTGATGAGTTGGAAATTGTAGGCTGGCTGTTTCATTGTCTCATGTTTCAAGATGTCGGACCTGCTTGGAAATATTGAGGAATTTGATGTATCCAATCCACATGGTTGAGATTCTTATGCAGAACGTCTCAACTTCTATTTGCAAGCAAACGAGGTGACTGATAACGGTGAAAAACGTGCTGTCTTACTTAGTGTATGTGGGCCGAAAACTTATGTAGTTGTAAGATTGCTAGTTTCGCCTGCTTCCCCCGCTACGAAAAGTTTTGAAGAAATATTGGTGTTATTAAAGAATAACTTTTCACCACGGCCTTCAGAGATTTACCAGCATTTCAAATTCCACAAGACGGGACCAGAAGGAGAATGAAAGTGTAGCAGAGTACATCGCCGAGTTACGTCGCTTAGCTGAGCATTGTCATTTTGGCATAAATTTGAACTGAACCTTGCGAGACAGGTTAGTTTATGGAATGCGAGATGAAGCAGTTCAGCGGCGGTTGTTTTCAGAGGTTTCACTCAGCTTCGCTCAGGCACAGAAGAAGGCTTTAGCTGCAGAAGCAGCCCTAATGCACACGAGAGACATCAGGGAATCAAGCTCACAAGCCGTGAGTACTGATCATGTTTGTTACTAAGTCAACAATCCACATGTGCCAAAGCTTAAGCTAGGGTCATCATTTGCATTGCAGCAGATATAGCAGCAGTGGAAAGGGGGCAACTGTGCTCAACATCCATTCAGTGCTTGAACCCTTTTCGGAATCCTGCAGGACTTTACAGGATGGGTGGAAGGCTGTTGCCATATGCAGCAGCCAATACTTCAACTTAATTGACACCCTCTTATTGCATTGATAATTGATAATTATCATTACCTTCATTCAGGTCCTCGTGCTCTGAAGCAATACTCAGTAAACAGTTCTGGATCGTGTCAGCACGGTCAGTAATTATGCAGGTTTTGCAACAGTGTGTTAAGTGCTTCCGCACCAAGCCCATTCCCTTTTCTCCATTTTAGTATTATAAGTTACCAAGGCTGAAAATATTACATTCATTGAAAATTAATGGGTGTGCGTGTGTTAAGTAATAACAGCCCAATATATGGAAGTCTTATATAATATTTAAAGTGTGTTTTTACATTATATTCTATATTGATCATGGTATGTATTTTTGCTAATGTTTTTAAATACAAGAGTTTTTCAAACCAACTCATGTTTCTGCGCATTTACAGCAGCCATGAAAAATTTAACACTGCTGCTTTTAAGAAGTGGTCTTGGTTTTGTGTTTTACAACTTTGTGTAGCCCTGAAAGCACTACAGGGCATATCACCTGTACTGAACCTTGCTATACACTTTCCACCAATAAAATGATACAGTCACTGCTGAAAGTCCCATATGTGGTTACACACAGCATGACGAGAACACTGCATGCCAGTTCAGAGCCCTGCGTTTCACTGCGATGGCGTTCTCATAGCATTTGCTAATGTAACATTTATAGCTCCCACACTTTTCGGCCAAAAAAGGAGAAACCCAATGCAGGCAGGTCCTTTAACTATTAAAATGGCTGATTTTTTATGGCCAGCTCAAATTATATTATTTTATGTGACAACTAGGCAATCAAAACAGTTTATCAGAGAAAATAACAAAACCAAATGAACCTAATTTGAACAGTTTTTCTTCTCACATCCTTCTTGGTTGCAGTACTGCCAGTACGGTGACTGACTGTTAAAATAAACTTTGTGTTCAAATCCTGCTAAAGGTAAATTATTTTTATAAATTACGTACAAATGCACAATGTAACTGTAGCTTTTCACAATGTACATTTATTTTGCTAAATACATTAAAGCAATACTTTGAGCAGTGTATGCAGTGAATGTACAGCAAACAAGTATGTAACAAATTCACTGAAGCTACATGTAACATTAATTATTTATGTTGCATTTACTGTTGATTATATTTTTCTGCAGTCAGCAGGTTGTAAAGTTGCGGTTTTTCAGTTACTAATATTATCTTTTTGCTTTCAGATTATTTGGTTGTGGTGGCAAGTCATTAATATAATTTTCAGATCAAGATTTCAAGGTTATTGTTGATTAGCCCTTAGAGGGTAGCAAGTATTGCATGTTGTAATTTTCAGATTAAAATTAGAGGTTATTGTTTAATTATCCCTTCAAGGGCAGTAAGTACCGAATTTGTAAATCACGTCAAACTTGATACATGCCACACTGCTGTGCAGCACGCCTGCGCACCCTGCGGGTGACTTCGCCCCACAAATGAGCAAGCAAGAGCTCGGGGCAAGTCACAACAGTGGCAGACTACTCTTCACGTGCCGATAGAATTGATTAAATGCGTTGGACCACTTCGGACACTAAAATAATTAACACGTTTAGTTATGAATTGTACTGTCTGTCCTGATTCTGACATGTGGTCGCCACCCCTTGATTCCAAGATTGTTTTTCCCGGCAAGCCACTGCCCAAAGATAACGAAGAAGGAAGTTTCAACTGACACCACAGGATCGCAACACACCCGCTGCCCCGTGACGTCACACCCGCCGGGCCTCGAGCATAGGTAATAAACTTGTCAAGAACCTACACTCAAGGAGACAAGAAATGCACGGTGGTGCCACAGCCCTGTGACAACCAACCCCTGCAGAGAAAGGCTATTATCCCCCGCACTCCCGGAAGAGCCCTGAAGCTGGGTTTTTTCAACTATATAAGGAGGCACAGAAGCGCCTCTAGCCAAAGATCCCCGGACTCGCTGGCCGCATACATCGCGAGCTCTCTCCTTGGTCTGAGCAAGACCTCCTCCTCTCCTGTAGCTTGCGAAGGCTCCTCCTGCTCCAGCTGACTGCAAGAGCCAGCACGTCACTCTAGAGTTAACCTCGTCGTCCAAATCCCTGCACCCCCTTTACCCCAGTCACTCCTTTGACTCCACTGTAGCAGGTTGGAGTGACGTTATCCTTCTGGACACCCACTCCTTGGAGGTCATGCTGTAAATTGCGTGGAATATAATTATCTTCAGACCAGCACATTTTAATTTAATTTTTTTTTCAGGCTTACCTTCACCTGAGCAATTTCTTAATTCAGCTAGAGATTTATTTTAGCATGCAAAATTCCAACCGGGATTCCCCATTGCTTTCTCAAACGTAATAATAAATATTACGTCAAATTTATAACATGTTGACTACCTTTTCTTCTCATAGTAATTTTTCCCCATCCACTGTGTTATTTTATTAAAGGTTGGTTGTGTGCATTAAACCCCTCGGAGGAATAGTCGTAGCACGTGCCAAACCCCACAGGGGACAGAGCTTGAAAAGGCTTGGGTGTCCGAAAAGACTTCCCACTGCTCCTGGGACTTTGGTGCTCCCGCACCTACCCTCGGTGGAACCCCCAGCTCCCGACTGCCCATCTCACCGTCAGTGCCGCGGATATGTCTGCAGAAGACACACCCCCTAGACTGTACGACTGCAGGAAGGACAGATGGTTAATCTAATGACTAGTAGGAAAGGCGGAACCCAGAATCGTAATTGGCGCGAACAGCGACGGACTCTACAAAGACTAGCCAACACACAAGCTGCAATAGAAACTCAGCACGAGGGCACCCCACCACCATCGAATCCGGAGACTAGCCCGCAACCAATTTCACCCAGCTTCCCGCTCGATCATGCGTCTGAGCTAGACATGTACTTAGGTATTTGTTGGTCATGGGAAGATGTGGATCATCTAAGCTATCACCTGCCAGAGATACCCCCGCCTCCTGCGATCGTAACACCTATTAGGGAAGATAGGAGTAAGACCTCAACGAACACATGTACAATACATTTAGCTTCCGGGAAGATGATACATGTCAACCCACTGCCTAAAGTTACCACCAAACCATGTGTATCCTCCAACCCCTTGAATTACATACCCTGCCACCAGCCTACACGACCACAACGACTAGAGGCGACTCCACCGAGGGGACCATCCACCCCCACCGCTACCATCAATCTGTAACCACGATTCGTACCCCAGAACTGCTGGCATCCCATATTTTGGCAACCCTTTCAGTGAGGAAGATTGTACTCTCAGGACGGGAGGCAGTCAAGGTTCAAAATCACCCTGGGGTTTGATTCCAATCTTCTCAGGAGCAATTCCTCCTCTAAGCAGCTCCCTGTGAACCTACCATGACCCACCGGGCCAAATCAATAGAGAACACGTCACGGAAGGAGCAGCTACAGAGCTAAGGAGGGCAGTCAGCGCTCTAACCACTTAACTCGAGAGAGAGAGCGAGAGACACACACGTCAAACTAAACAAAAGTATCCTGTTTGGCTCTTGTCTCGCTATTACTGATTGGATAAGGAGTGTGGCATGGTCAGCTGACAGCCAATCAGGACATGGGTTATAAGAAGTGTGACAGAATAATTTTTCTCTTCCAGAAATAACACCATCATCACCTACAAAGGATGTGTATGTGCAAATAATTATAAAAAAGATATAATATAATGTCATTTTGAAGAAATAATGTGATTACTACCAAGAATGGATGTGTATGTGCAAATAATCATAAAGATGAAATAATATAATGTAATTGCTTCAAGATATTTTAAATGATAAAATATAATGTAATTATTGTAAGATGTTTTTTTTAATAATTATAATTCACGAGAAATGTTACAAGGTAATATCATGTTGTCTTGTAGTAATCCATAGGTTTGATATATGGAACTTTAAGGAAAACTTCTCAACCATTATTTAAAACGAAAATTTAGTAACTTAGCTATTGAGTTACCACAGACACAATATTTTTGCAGCTTAAACACAATTAATTCTTATGTAGAGGGCCAATAAAATAGCAGCATTAGGCAGAGGAATAAATAATTATGTTCATGAAGTTTTTGCCCTTTAGCTTTTGTGAGTTTATGCAAAGGATTTCATGCACACATATACGTAAGTAAAGTATTTCATTTTGGAACAAATTAAAATTCCAAACATAAAACAAAATAGCATTAGTGTATTGAAAAGTTGTTTTACAAGGCTTTATCATGGAAGTATGCAACATCAACAGTTATGTTCAAAGCTGAGAACAAACAAATTTTTATTGTGCAAGCCATCCTAAATTGAATATTCATGTAACTAGCTATAGTTCCTCTTAATTATAAGACTTTTATGCACTATTAGATGTATGTTTACAATAGCCCGCAACATCAGGTGACAGACGACGTCACGGTTGGGCAAGGTGTTAGTGTGGCGGTTAGAGACACGGGCTAAATGACTGGCTGACTTTATTGCCTGCTCACTGGACCCCTGCCAGTATATAAGCTAGGGCGCATGGCTTGACAGCACTGCACACAGTTTGGTGTGGGATTAACTATCCTTTACACAGCCACTGATTTACCGGTATTGGGAGTGCCCCAGGGTAGCACTTCACTCGGCCTCTGTTGCTGCTGGTGCCGGATGGAACTCGTGCCCAGTCCGTGGGTAAAGGTGGTACTGTGGCTGGTACTGCTGACAGCCGCCCGTGGAGGGCTGCTGATCCTGCTGGGTCTGAACCAAGGATTGTCTATCCCCAGCAGTACTGGAAGTCCTTGGTAAAACCTCTCGATAGGCTATGGCTCACCGGCAGTCTAGTGGAGTGGCTGAAAGAGGTAGCAGGAGGGAACTGGGAGGTGAGGCCTCTCCAGTTGGTGTGTGGCTTCAGCTTTTCCTGTGGGGTTAGACTGCTGAGTGCAGTTGGCGTTGGGTTACTGTAAGTGTGTGCAGGTACCTTGCAATACATGATCCACAGTATTGGCGACTGTCTAATGTGTATGTTTGAGAAGTACGGGCGCCCGTTTAAGAGAGCCCACAGTCCCACTATAGGTTTGGCAAAAGGGTTTAAACAATGCGGTCTCCTCCTTTTCCTTGATGGGCCAACATCTACCTCAAATTAAAGTCACAGTCACCGTAGAATTAAATACTCGGAGGTTAGGTAACATCACATATTTATTCACGTGAGTAATAAACATGATGGCCCATACTAACTCCTAACTAACAATGAACTGTAACTGAAGTTAACTACGGTAAAACCCGGTGCAAGAACCCAAGACTAAACTAGACAAGAGCAGATGCGGTTAGGTAGATGTAATACTAATTGATCCTAACTATCTCTAATGCTGTTGTCCAGAAAGGACTTGGGGTGTCGTTACCAGAAGGGTAGTGAGTGTTAAGGGGGATGCAGACTTCTTCGGGGCTTGAAGGTCTGGAATAACTCTCTTGAAGAGCAGTGGTTCTTCATGAGGAAGGTGCTAGAAGCAGAATGCTTCAGCACACGAGGTGGTGGAGCGAGCTGCTGAGAATCCACTGACATTTCTGGGCCGTGCGCTTGCCTATATGGATGGTCGGATGTGGACCCTTTAGTTCCCTACAGCTGGTCGAGTATCTTTGTGCAGGAGCTCCTCTCTTAGCAGTGAGGGCCACCATCTTTAGGGGAAAATGGAAGCAGGCTTCCCTGCTATGTCCGGTTATGTCGGCTGTACCAGCTCAGGCGCAGCGCTGGGTCACTTGGCTGGCTTCTAGCATACGTGGGGTGGCGTGACATCTGACATAAAGGCGAAAACATCATATATATATATCTCAGGGCACATCATGGTCAACCAGAATTATCAGTAGTTTACATAATTTGTAGGACTTTTTTTAGTTTTAAATTAATTCTATTTTGTTATACATACTTTACAATATTTTGTGTTCATGGATGGATATAAGAAAAAGCTTATACTTTAATTTCCCAATGTGAAATTAAGATAAATAAATAAACAAGTAAGTAGGTCAAATATTTAAACAATGAAGTATATATTATTTAAATAAGTATAAATAAGTAAATAATGAATATATGGTGTAAATGAAGACTGGCATACATCAATAAGTTTATGTATTTTATTAGTATTAGTAGTAATATTTCTCCATTTTAAACATTTATGGTATTTGAAAGATTATGCAGCTGTCAATCTTTTTTTGCCATCTTAATTTTTTCCAGTTGTTTGCATACAAGAGTCTTATATCTGGCGTTCTCCACTTGATGAGTAGTGGTTTGTGTACGAAGGCGTAGGAAATGTTCAAGCCTAGCAACAGCGCATTTTGAATGAAAAGGCAGGCTGTTTATATGCGAAAACAGTCGAGCATAGGCCCCCAGGTGCACCTCATTGTCACACTAATACAGAGACGACACGTGCCTTGCTAAGCTCTGCGAGGTTGTTGGCAGCATGGTGTATCCTGCCGGCCAGCCAAAGGGCATGGTTGCGCAGGTCCTCCTGCTCCCGTACAATCTGCTCACCAACACACTCGTACGCAGACTTCTGCTCCTGCATCAGGGAGATGAATCCAAATGGGGAGTCACATGAAATAAGACCTCCCCCCCCCCAAACCCTCATACTGACATGAAAATATCCTATGAATGTTTTAAACTGAAATTAAATATCAGAATTGTTTAAAACAGTGATTTTATTAGATTAATTTAATACTGTTGCCTAAAATTATGATGAGAAAAAGCCATCCTCTTGTGCTTTGACTAGAAAATCTAGACCTGCAACTGCACAATGGAGAAGTGACCCCCTCCCCTCCCGGCAAAATGGAAATCTATATCTGCCCCTGTCCTGCATACACGTATAACACACACAAACCATAAAATATAGAAGCAACACCCTGCAAATGGCAGATAATTTATAACACCATAAGAATTTATATTACAAAATTTTTACGAAGCTGAAGAGAATTAAAAACTAAATTGCAGAGGACACCAGAAGGTACTGGGTTTGAATCTTGGGTAAGCTACTTGTAATGGTGCAGTTAATTCTGATTTGGTAAGAGCATTTAGTTAATTGTCGTTATGTTTTTGCGAGGGAATGTAATTGTTTTTCTAGTATTTGAGATGATTTGGTACTGTTAGTATGTGTATTTGTTATGAGTTTGTTTTTCCTGAAGTCTTAGTTGAAGTTGCATCAGGGATTAGTGGTACAGGCTGTTAGGATGTTCACAGATGTTCTTTCTTTTTGATCATGTTCCGGAAATAGAGTTGTTCATTTTTTCAGCGCTGTTAGGATTGAATGGGAAAGGTTACAATGGGGTTCACACTGGTATCCCAGGGGACTCTCTGTACTACGTGATGCCATTTTAGGTAGCGATTTGGGAGCATGACAAGAGTGGCACTGCAGAATTATTATCAGTGAATGCTCCCTGCCATTTAACAAAGGATGATCAACCTTCCAAGAGGAAGTTTCAGGTATGAGCAGTGTATCTCACACTGGCAAGCAACCATGATTGTCTCCTCTTTTAACCACATTTTTAGGCCACACATTTCTGTAAAATTTTTTCTACCGTATGGCAGGTTGTCATTGTGCCAGGAGGGAACAACCTCTCCTGCCTTCCTAAATTTCTCATGGTGCAACATTTTTAATTATGTGAATTATTAATGAACTCTGTAACACTGTCCTTAAAATCCATTTGGCTTGTTGTATTGCAAACTATTTTGTCTCTCTGCAGAGTAAAGTATATGAACTACAATTGCAATAAATCCAAGAAAAAAAAATTGACACTTTTTTATGGCACCATTATTTACGTCATATGTTTATGATGGCTGCTATAGACTCCGCTACTCTCACATTAGCAATTACAGTGGATTCTCTATCCATTCTTTCTCAGGGGACTGACAGAAAATTTCAATACATGTAGACTTTAAAAGAATGTTGTCTTGTAATGCAGATAAATAAAAAATGGGAACACTGAATATTTTCCATGGATGCGAGATTTCAATCCATCCGAGTTCAATAGATAGAGGTTCCACTGTATTTTGTTCATAACATTTTTTTTGGTAAACCAGTTTAGCACATTTATCAAGATTATCCTGCTGGACATGTTCTAATATCTTTTTCTTGTTAATCTAAATTCTCTTTCTCTTCCCATTTAAACTATTCTTTACTAGAGAACTGCAAGTACTCTGACTTTCAAGTTGAGCAGAGTTTCTAACCAAAATAGGAAATAAAGTTCAATTTGGTTGTCAAGACACTAAATATTTGAGTTTTTTAAGCTACAACTTATATGGTTAATGTTTACATTTACCATAAGGACTAATAATTTATGTTGACAACGTAACTCTAATTTAGAAAGTATAGTTCAGCACTAACCTTCCATTAGTATAATAGAATTAAACAGCGAAACACTGTAATTCTACCACTTTTGTACTTTTTATTGACGTGACAACATTGAAGTGCCAACCACAAAACAAGAAATAGAACATTTTATCTGCCAATAACTACATGCAGTTATACTATTTATTTTGCCATTAATATATTTTGAGAAAATGATATGGTCAGAAAACTTAAAAACAATGGCAATCATACATAAGTGTACAGGTTGTAGTAATGCAATGCAATGCAGTGCGAATTTTACAATCGATCATACCTATTATACCTACTCATTTAGCGTGTGTAACTAAAAATACAAACATTTGTGATGCATATTCAATATTCACGTAAAGGTGCAGTAATTTTTCACCAAAACAATTAACTTAAATAAACCTATATCCATTATGTAGCATTTTCAGAAATTCACCAATGGATACACCCGTGGTGAATGTTCTGGTGTGCACTGGTGTACATCTGTTGAAAGAATTTCTAAAGAAGTTGTTTACAAATTTTTTGATACAAATGCAACACGGTAAATCCATAAATACAAAATAATTTTATAATTCAGGAAAACCATATCGAACATTTTACTAACATATTTATGAATAAATATTATTACAAACTCAAATTTTAGACTCCTTCCTCCTCCCCCTAAATTGGTGATTAACATTAACTTTTCGTTAAGATAGACGCTATTCATGATTTTCTGTTTGGCGTGTGATTTCGAGTAAGTGTTTCTATTTTTTGTTTGGATACAGATAACTTTTTGGTTTTTCTTTTCACAGTTGACGACATTATAAATTATATAATTTTACTTAGGGCTTTTTTGATAGTTTATTTTATTGGAATTGTTTGTTGTTGAAATTAGTTTTTTTTTTAAATTAAGATCCTTTTGGCAATAAATGGTTAGGGCATTTTGTTGTTTTTTTTTTAACCTGTAGCTTTATTACAAATTGTGTAAATACACATTTTATAGCCAGTTGGCTTAGTGAATTTCAGGCTAACTCGACGGGACCCTTGCGATCACTCGTCGTGGCCGTGAGCTGATGCTGAGCTGGATTTTTGTTCGGTTTTGGTTCCGAGGGTGCTAGTACAGTGGCCACAGGATATCTGAAAGCCTGAGTGTCAGTTACTGCTACCTCAGGCCGGCGCACAGGAGGGGATGAGTAAGTGACTACGCATGTGCAAGAAAGGCCCGTTACACTCATACTATCAGACCAGAAAATATTAACCTTTTTGCAGTCTGGAGGCGGAATCCACAACATTTGCTTGTTTGCGGTGTTAGTGGCCCCTACTGTTATCTGAAGTTGGAATTTGAGCGTGCATGCAGTAGACATGTAAAATTACAGCCGTGGAAAACAGCTTGACGTTTAATCAAATATACACTTTTATCCGTGTTTTTATTAAGAATTTGTTATAGTCACACTGACATCACAATTGTGTATTTGAGTTTGTAAACATGTGTAAGGATTTGGATGCACGCAATATATCGTTATAATGTTTGTCATCGGTGTGGTTTTTTGAAAGTATGTGTGTGCTAAGAGACCCATATGACAGTGGTATATTAAGTTTTGTGCGTATTTTTTTTGCCTCCGATCCTATCAAAAGTAAGAGGCAAAAAATTACACTATCAGATGTGGGAAGTAATTTACAATGTCTTGACATTCATGGAGAATGAAGCCAAAGCTCTGGAACTGTCGATTCCCAAAGAAAAAGCTCAGCTGTGGGCAGCTGCAGCTACTGGTATATCTTGTAGCGCAGTGCAGAAGATAAATGCAGAAACAAAGAGGACCTGCACTGATGGAGTATCCTTTGTTACACCCGATAAGTAGAAACAGAGGGCCTGTAAATTCCAGTTTGATGATTTTAATCAAGCAGTACTTCGTAGGACTGTATACTACTTTTATGTAACAGAGAAATGTGTCCCAACTGTCGAAAAGTTACGAAAAAAAACTTAAACAGGACATAGATTTTCAAGGCAGTAATACAACATTACGAAAACTTTTGAAAAAGAGTGGTTTTCGTTGGAAAAAAACTAAATTGCGGCATCTTATTTTGATTGAGAAATATGATATACGACACAAGCGAATTGAATATTTAAGATCTATAAGAAGATTCAGAAATGAAAATAGAAATATCGTGTACATGGATGAAACATATATTTTGTCATTGCACGTGCAACAGAAACCCTGGAGTGATGACTCAGTGGACGGCCTACAGACACCTGTTTCGAAAGGACAGTGACTGATAATAGTTCATGCTGGAGGTGAAAGTGGTTTTGTTCCAAATGCATCAGTGATGTGGAAGTCTCAACAATCTACAAGAGACTACCATCACAACATGAACAAAGAAAATTACGAAAAGTGGTTAAGGGAAAAAATGGTACCTAATATACCTGTCAACAATGCAGTCGTCTTAGACAACGCACCTTGTCACGTCAGGATTGATAAATCACCAACATCCATCTCTACGAAACAGGAAATGCAAGAGTGGTTGAGACATCACATTTCATTTGCAGATGATATGATTAAGCCAACACTTTATGAGCTTATAAAACAGCACAAGCCTCGGCAAGCTGTCGATTCGGTGGATGAAATATTAAAACATTAAGGACACATAACTCTCCGTTTACCCCCTTATCACCCAGCCTTAAATCCTATTGAAAATATCTGGGCTGAAGTGAATGGAAAAGTTGCACCACAAAATGTCACCTGTACTTTAAGGGATGTGCGACGACTCTGCGAAGAAGTGTTTGACAGTATATGAGCAGATGGCTGGAAACCATACTGTGAACATGTGAAGAAGCTTGAAAATGAGTATTACGACTTGGATGATCGTTTTGACATTGACCCCATTATAATAACGCTAGGAGGTGTGGACAATGATAGTGATAATACGAACGACAACTGCAAATACGGTATCGTTAAGTGACGAAATGGAAGGCATCACTGTGCTGGAAGGCAGCAGTGCATGAGTGTGGTGAGTAGCCAATGTTTTCAGTTACAATGTACATGCGGTTGTTGCCAGCCTTACTGATTCCCTTCCTCCTCTGCTGCACCAAGCAGCGGTAAAGCTGTCACATGTCCCAAGCTTTCAGATATCCTGCGCCCACTGTAAGTAGTGAATTTTTGATGTAAAATTTATTTTTGAAGTATGTTTTTTTTAAAATTACAGTCAAAGTTGGCAATAGCTATAGATGTCTTGAAAATTAGTCGTTAAAGTATGTATTGCACAAACATTAGCTGTTAACCTTAGTTCTGACGCTTTTTGGAGTATGTGTTATGATGTTTATAGCCAACACCAGTATTTATGATAGTTTTGAGAGTTGTAGTCGAAGTTTTGCCGAGTAAATTAGACGTTTCTCTTCCCTTTTGTGATGCAATGTTTTGCCATTTAGAAACTTCTTTCTCTTTCACTTCTGCTGACAAAGTTGTGATCCAATTAAGTGCAGTTTTTATTGTGAAACTTTTAATCAAAATGGAATTCAGTCAGTTGATAGTATGTTTTGCCATTTAAAATTGGAAGTTCTGTGAAATAGGTATTGTAACAGAAGCAAAATTTATGCACCAATTGTTTGTATTTAAAAGAAACACAGTTATAATAATAATAATTTTTGTACCTAATTTACGTTAGAATCTAAAGAAATATTTATATGTTAATTTGTTTTTGTTCCAGATTTTTACAAAGTTTACTCTTGCTGTTGTTATTGAAAAGATTTATATATTTTTTTTGGTAAAGTAAAATTAGTGTATTGAAATCTTCTTCTTTTATTAAATAGATAATAGAAATTACCCTTTATCTGGTGTAAATTATCTTATTTGAATTTTTTTTTTGGTAATGAGTCAATTTCTTTTACTATTGATTGCATTTATTATTTTATTTCCTCACAGTCAGTAAAGTAACACTCACCTAAACAATCTCTATTTTGCCTACCTCTCAGGTTGCTAAGCATGTGCTTAAGTCTGAGCGGGCTCTCCAGTTGATTCATGATTTAGTTAGGGTCCTGAAGGCAGCCCACATAACAGTCTTGTGGTGTAGCTACATCTCCCCCCACCCCCAATCCAGTTAGTTTCAGATGTTTAGCTGGGATTCGTAAGAGATGATAATTAGCCGTACAGTGTGTAAAAGTTGATGCGGAGGACTTTTCCTGTCACTAGACGAAGATAAGATGTTGCAGTTTCAGTTAGGATGTGTGGGTGTTAAGATAATTCAGTTGTAAGAGTTAGCTGTGTACATATGATCCTTAGAGACCTGTATTATTACACTTTTATAGAAGTTTTGGACGATCCATAATCGAGAGCCACTCACTCACTCAGTCCATTTGTAGTTATAATATTTTATTTTTTACTATTATTATATTTTGTTATTCATTTTCTAGACCCCCAACGTAACATCCTTGTTACAATATGCTCCTTACTCAAACACAAACCAAGTCCACATTTTCCTACAGTTTATGCGAGGCAAAAAGCTTTCTGTTCCAATTAAACTCAAGCATTTGCCTTTCTTTGACATTACTGTTAACCAGTGCTGTATGTATGCATGCATCCATGCATGCATAGAAGCCTGAAAGGAAACTTCACTCTATCTCTGCAGATTGCGAAGGCTGCACCACCCCTGCAGCTCTTGGATAAGGCCTGTCCACCACTGCACCCGCTGACCGTGAGGGCAGCAACTACTCCAGAGGTAATCCCACTCCTGCATCCTTTACCCAGTCAACTTCTCTGACTCCATAGTAGCAGGTTGTCGCGCCTGAAAACTTACGTAATCTCAAAAAATTACAAAGTGTATTTTGTTTAGAGGTCGCGTACCTCGTGAAACCCCCTTTTTGTATTTCTTGTTACGTCAACTAATGTAAAAGTAAATATTTTCACTAAGGTGAAACCTCCACGTAACAGTAACACAACCCTGTGAAATGTTTTGTAGGTTAGGTGTTGAAATTAGCATTGGCACTGAAATGTACAATCCAGAAAGTAGAATGGTAGGCTTAGTAATATTTTCCTTAACGAGGAACGCCCCAACAATCATTAGACGTTAGTTTGTGAGTTGAAAGTGTTAACTGTAGCGTAATCCCTGTATGAGTTAGTTATATTTGTATTGTGAGAATTATGTTAACCCCACAAAATCTAATCTCATCATATGTAATGTGTACCGCCGTCATTACTGCAAAACGTATTTATCTGCTCTGCACGAGTCACAAACCCCATACACTACAGTCAAAAGAAGTCTATTTTTGCCCCCAGCCAGTAAGGCTGCCCCCATGCGTAAAAAGGACTGTGATAGTTACGCATACCTAGTAGTGTTTAGTAGAGAGTAAACTCACACAATGTACCTGTTAGGCTTAAGTATTAGAATGTAAGAATTTTGTTCTGTAATCCCAAACATAACCTCAAAGGAGGAATATTGTAGTCTTGTAGGTTAGGTTAGTTAAACCGAGGTAACGAGAAAACCTCATCCCATGTATGTAACGTAGGATAAGAAAAGTGTTATGTATCCTAGATACTGAGAGTTGTTTGAGAGAGAGAGAGATATCTCACCTCCATAAGCATGTAGGAAAGATTTTATGCTAGTGAAACCCCACTGTGTAGTAATTGAGGCCAGTGTCAAAAGTATTACTTAACACAATGTTCTCATGCAGCTTGAGTGAAAACTTTTATGTAACCATACAAGGAGGCAAGCGTCTATCCATGTTACGTAACCCCTGCCATAAACGCAGACCATGAGAGAACGAAAGAATTATTATCTTATACCTTAGCTAGTAAGTAGTAGAATAAGGACTCATGGTATTCACAAATCATATCCTGCCATCCAAGGGAAAATGTAACCTAGAATATAAGATTATTTCAAACGTATGTTAACCAATGTTAAGCAAACTGAAATGTGTAGCCTACGTCGTAATAAGTAGTAACTTATGTTAACCCTGTTAAGTAAATGATGAATATGTGTAACCTACAATAAGAGTGCTTATGTACAACCAATTGCTGTAAACCTAGCCTTAAGATTTTTTGACAAAAGGTACACAATTATTCTTTGAGTGTGCTTGTGTCATAACCTGTATATCTTTTGAAGGGTATCTCTAATGTTCTATCTTCTTTTCTTATAGAAAAGCTCCCCGGAATAGTGTAGCAAGTCTAAGAATTCTTTTTTTTAAAGCTCACACTTTATCACACGTAAATTGGTTACTGTGGGACAGCGCTGGATGAATAACAGACCAGTTAACTTTGTCCCACAGGGGCCACAGTAAACCTTTCCCCACCATTAATCCTCTGCGGGTGGGTAAACACTTTTGCATCCATTAGTTACACTTTTATTTCTCAAGGACAGAAGTAAAAATATAATAACCTTAAAAATATTTAGTGCAAGCAACTTATTGTAGAACCCGCTGTTTAAAAGAATTTGCTTCTTTTCACTGGTATGTGAACTGCCTTCGAACTAGGAAGGCCTAGGTTCGAAACCAAAATGACTTGTTCCCACACATTCCTTTTCCAAACTCTCCTCCTTGGCTGCAAGAGAAAAGCAACAGGAAGGCAGCGCTGAGAAGCAGATGGCTTCACGCAGACACCCGGTCCACTACGTAACCAAGAGACAAAGAGAGAGGCAAAGAGGAAGGGGAATGACTGTTAGACACTGATAGTAACCAGGTGCCACGTGACCCAAATACGGATGTGCTGAACTCAAGAGCTTAGCTGCGCGCACAGAAGAGGCGCAAGCTAGAGATGCAACAGAAGTACACCGATTGAGGGAGCTGCCTCCACACCTGAAGTGATAGTGGTTTCGCCCGCGATCGGTCTTCATTGTTTCATGGGGTGGTCGATTGATGCATGCCAACATGCTGCACAGCACATATACGTGCTTTACAGGCAACTTTGCCCCATCTAAAAGTGACCTGAACTCAGGGAAAGTCATTAACAGTGGCAAAGTAATTTCACGTACCCAGCAAGGAGACTCCACACGTTGGACAGTCGCATACGTAAAAGTAATTGACACATTTAATTATGAAATGTACGGCCCACCCGAAATTCCGCATGCAAACGCCACCCCCACAATTAAATAAAATATTTTTGACAAGCCACTACCCTACTATTTAACTGTGGAAGAAGTTCCAGCAAACCCACGAGATGGCAGCACCCCTGCAACCTTGTAACATCATAACCCGCCAGCCTCAGGAAGAGGTGTTTTAATTTGTCGTTGCCTCCAAGCGGGGAGATAAGAAATTAACGGCGCTGCCGAAACCCCTGATAAACCTACCCCTGCATTGGAATGCTACTCTACCCCACGCCCCCGGAAGATCGCTCATCACTGGATTTTTTCATATATAAGTAAGTCCGGAACCACGCTCCAGCACAGATGCTGGGCTCACCGGCCACGTAGGTCAGTGAGCACTCCCTGGTCTGCAAGAAGACCTCTCTCCTCTCCTCAGCCTGCAACATGGCTCAGCACATAGAAGCCTGGAAGAAGAGTTCACTCTATCTATGCAGACTGTGAAGGCTGCATCACCTCGCAGCTTGCGTAAGGCTCGTCCACCACTGCATCCGCTGACCGTGAGGGCAGCGATTACTCCAGATGTAATCCCACTCCTGCACCATTTACCATAGTCAACTTCCATGACTCCGCGGTAGCAGATTGTCGTGCCTTAGTTTACCTCCTGGATTAATTGCCTATAAATCAGGATACACTGTAAAATTGCGTACTTTACCGTAGATTATTTCTGCATATTTGAAACAATTTTTCAGGCTTACCTTCGCCTTTTTTACTACGTAAACATTTTACCAGCATTTTTTGCTAGTTACTTATTTCTTGTAATTTATTAGCCAGGACTTTCCACTTTCATCATTAGCGTAGTAAAATTTACGCGAAACTTATTTGTCAGTTTACCATCTTTTAAAGTTAGACCCTGTGTCACTTAACATTTTTGTTTTCACTGTAATCGTACAGCTTGTACCAGGTTCAGTAATTAATTACAGCTGGAGTCTAGCCGTGTGGTGCATTGAATTCTACAGGAGCTAGAGTTTGAAGAAAGCCTTAGTCTGCGCAAGACACGCCGCAACTCCTGCGTTTCCGGTGTATCCACACATACCTTCAGTGATGTCCCAATACTGGACTGAATTTCTACAGGTTAGAGCCTTGGGTGTGCCTGCATAAGCCACGCCCCAGGACTGTATGTTTGCGGGAAGGTCACAGGACTGAACACATGCATAGTAAGAAGGGTGGAGTTTAGTGTCGGCGTAGGGCATGCAGTTCTTTCGAAAGGGCTCTCAAAGCCGACACCACTAATGGGTATACGAGTAACGTCGAACCCCAGTCTTCTGTAACTGAAGTGGTACCTAGGCGGATATACCCTTATATTCACCTTGGTCATTGGACACCCCTATACAAATATTTAGGCGCCTGTTGGCCAGAGTACAACACAGAGGAAGATCAACTTTCTCAGCCGAACCTTCTCCCTCAGTAGGCAACGTTACCGCCACCAAGGTAGACCCTCCGGACGACAAACCGAAAACACGTCTCATAAGCTAGCTTCGGGGAACACTGTCCGGGTTCGACTCCCGCCAAAGGTAATCCTCAAACTTTGTGCGGTATCGCCCCACACAAATTATGTCCCCGCACGTCAACCTACTCGGCTCATATGAATCATCCCAATTTCCCCAGTCAGGCCATCCACCTCCATCCCCATGATCACTTAAACTGCATTGCCACCTCATACACCCCGAGACAACTGGCATCCCATCTATTGGCAACCATAGTAGTGAGGAAGATAGAATTCCCTGGGCAGGAAACTATCTCATTCCACCTCACTGTGGGGTTTGACTCCCCTCGTTTCAGGTGATACCCTTCCGTTAAGCGGCCACCCATGGAAACTAAAGCCACCACGACTCAGCGGTCCAATATCATTAACCAATCATGCAGTGGTAGGTCTACCTGACGATCTAGAGAGGGCAGTCAGCGCCTTAACCACCTACCCACTGAGGTAGGGTGCGCATCAATATATAAGACACGTGAGAGTGAGAAAAAAAAAATTATTTGTGGAATATTTTTCTGTAGCGGTGCCATAAAACATAACTCTCCAGTTTTCTGTGTTCCAGCAAATAATGGTAAATAAGTTTCATAATTTAATGCTTTCATAACTAACCATGAGATCAGTGTTTTTTTCTTTAATGTTCTTAAATTTGCATTTAATTTGCAGTTCTTCACGTATTTATAAAACATTTAACTCTTGGTGGCCTTGAATCTCTGGTGAGCATTCCATTTTCGGTTCTTCATTTGTTTGTAAATCACGTACACAATTTTATGATTTCATTAATGTGATGTATAACTTGGCTACAAGCCTATGTGTTAGACATATTTTGTAACCTAAATGTTTTAATATTTGAACAAATATGCTAACAATTGTTGTGACTAGAAATTACTGATTAGGTGAGTGGAAATTCTTTAGTAATGCTGCAGTGGTTTCAACTGTTAGCTCGAACCCACCACAAGAGTGTAACACCTTACCAAATACAACCACTGAGAAATACTTACTGTAGAATACATTTTTTACATAAATACTGTAAAGTATTTGTTTAATGTAATATTCAAAAACACTTTAAAATAACAGTAATTGTATTATGAGGACGTGTGATCTGCTATTTGTAGCTCCTTTTGTGTTCAACAATATTAGTAGGTAGGCCTACTTATAGATTTTTACAATTTACGGATTTGTATCAGTTTCCAGCATATGTCCCATACATACAATTTTAAATAAATATTTATTTATCGAACAACTAAGCAAGTTCAGAGGAGACATTCTCTTATTTGTCAAATGGTACTTATTTCTTTAATACTAGGCCTTTATCACACTATGGTAAAGTATCGTCACTTTTTCATAACATTTTATAGAAACAGACATGTACTTACTTTTTGTGATCCCCACAGAGGTAAAACCGATGAATATTTTTTGTTTGCAAACATCACTGTGTCTGTGAGGGCTTGTAACAATTTTTAAATTTACTTTTTAAACTATTTGTCTGAAAATGCAGATTTCACTGGCTCAAACATTAG
Source organism: Dryococelus australis (assembly GCA_029891345.1). Classification (NCBI taxonomy): domain Eukaryota; kingdom Metazoa; phylum Arthropoda; class Insecta; order Phasmatodea; family Phasmatidae; genus Dryococelus; species Dryococelus australis. The sequence continues at coordinate 75,202,348 of CM057000.1, forward strand.
CTGCAAAACCAGGAATGTATGTTTTGTTTTTCTACATGCATTGAAGTAAATATCAGCATGATACGTAACATGTACACTTCATTACACCCATGTAGGTATTGTTCCATACCAGTTAATATATTTTTTGCATAAAGTGTCATTTTCATTTGAGAGGGTGATACAAAAATTTTATGAAATGTGTTTATTTATCTGTTTGTTTATTTATTTGTTTATCTACTTACAGTGGAACCCTTGTATTGCACTTTTCAAGGGGGAAACCGAAAATGGTGTAGTTCAGGGGAAAGTGTAAAAAAAAAAGTGAAAAACCTCATGACAAACTCTACTTCAAGCTAACAGTTACTAAAATAACAGCAAATGTATTATACAATTTTTAAACACTAGCACGCTGTACTATTTTATGTTCTAAGTAGCCATATAAAACAATAGGAAAATTAATTTCATAAAAAATTTTCAAAATTGAAGAATAAAAGCAGCACTAAAAAATACTTTAGTAATACATTTTTATTCTTAGGTCAGGGCAACTTAAACAACTTAAGTTTTAATCTTACAAAATAAGAAATATCTACGATGTTGGGTACCACATTACTCAGCATTATTCAACTTTGTTCATATTCATAAAATTAAAAAAAATTAAACTTTGTTCATATTCAGAAAATTAAAAATTAATAAAATGTATAGTTTTTAAATTCAACACTCCCTTATTTTACTGAGAGTAAAAGTGAACTCTACCAGTTGCTAGGTAATGAATGACAGATTTCATATTGCTTTTAAAAGATTTTAAATACTGAAATAACAAGGTGAAGTCGTAGTGTGAGCCTGAAAAGCTATTAATTCTGATACCCACAACACAGTGTGTGCATGATTATCAGTGCCTGTTACAGCAGGCGGCAGTGGGGTGAGAGCAGCATCTCACTCTCTCCCTCACTCTTTCCTCTTCCAGTAGAGGATTATTTCAGAGCAGAGTAGCATCTCCCGCCCCCTTCCACTTCAGTGAGTGTCAGGCTGTCAGTTAGTTCTTGGAACAAGAACTGCAACTGCTGACTCAAAACAGCAGCAGTTGAGCCTGTCTTACTCCAACATCGCCACCCTATTATCCTCTACTTTGCTCCCAACTGGCAAGACAACACAAACAAATGGTGTATAACACCGGAAGGCACTTGCATTTGCCATGTAAGTTGCAGGAAAGTAATGTATTGTAAACATAAGAGAAATGGTGGGACCTAACTAAAGTGGTGTATTTGACTGGAAAATGTTATTGGCGGAAATGTAAAATCCAGGTTCCACTATATTTATTTATTTATTTAATTATTATCAGATCATAAGACCTTGCTAAAGCTGCCCAAACCTCTTCATTCACTCATTATTTATTTAATTTAGAAATCTACTGCTACTTGACTCTTTTCTGTAATGTGAATCTAGGAGGAGTATAAAACATACCTGCACGTAAGACAAACTACGACTGTCGTGTGTTGTGATCGTCCTGACAAATGTTTGATTTAAAGGGGAAATAGGTCTAATTACTTATAGAAATATTGCAATGTTTAACAGACCCACGTTATTATATTACACAACTCAGTTCAGGTTCAATGTTACCATTGACTATACGGCAGTGTTCACTGAACACGCTTCACTGCTCTCAGTTCTACTCCCTACACATTGCTGTCATGTGATACCGTGATGTCAGGAGGCGGGGACCTCTGGTCGTCCATTAATAGCACAAAGTCCTTAACTTAATCTTTAATACCTACCATAACCAGATGGTGGTTAGTCTACGAGAGGTGATTCTTTGGAATGACAAGTCCTGCCAGGGTAATTGTTTTAATTTCTAGAGTCCCTGTCCTTATCAGTTTCTTTCCAAATTCATGGGGACTAGGTTAACCAGCGAATATCTACTTTCTGCTATCTTAGTTTTTAAACAAAACATAAAAACATGTGCCCATAAATAATAAAAAACAAATCATCACAATATATTTACAATGTGTTGGCATCTTGTCTGACCTAGTGATTTAATCAAGATACAGCATACGGACTAAATGTGTCGCACAAGTATGGTAACTTTAAAATTCATTTTATGTGTGTAGTAAGATAAGGGATTTATCAAAATTACTTAGGTCACACTGTTGAATTGGAATGTGCCATAGGAATGGGTAAACACTGGTTTCAGAAAGCAATTTCACTTTTGGAAAACTTGGGAGAAGATTTCCGATGACTGGTGGGTTATCTTGGGTGGTGCTACCATTTTCTCCAATACTGCACTTCATCACCGTGTCACCGACATTTTGTCTCACTTTATCCATTCTCCAGGCTGCCAAGAAATGACAAACATTTCCTTTGGGCAGGGAAGCCAGACCACTCATCTATCTCATACTGAACTTGCCTTCCGGCAGGAATAATGTGCAGATTTTACTTTAACTTACATTCCAGCTTGGCTGATCAAGATGGTACTAAAGAGGGGGAGGGGATGGCAACATACCTCAGTGACAGGTGACTCCATGCCTGATAGGAGTGTGCTGATTTTCCAGAGGACCAACTGGTCCAGGGAGTGGCTAGTGACTAGATGCCCCAGGCCTAACAGCAGCTGTCTGCTGCTTTGAGCACAGTCAGTGCTCACTGCCAGCAAGGTGGCCCGTTCTTGCGCAGCTGTGCGCTCTCTCACTACTGCCACTAGACATAAGATGCATCAACTCTCCTAATGGTTGAATGGAGTCCTTACATGTGTCACTAAAATTCTTGTGTATACCAAACAGTATACTTATTACAGTATTAGTTTACGGTCAATAACACTTTTAAAAGCATCTCTCAACATAAAGCTATTCTATGGCATACAATCTCACTCTTATATGTTTACAACCAAAATATATGCAGATTTCAACAGCCAAAAATCTAACATTCAAGTCTGATAAAGAACTCTTTAGAAATCCCTGCTATAGTCTATTCACAGTATCTTCAAAGTTTTAAATGAACTCTTTGAAAAATCACTCAAGTATGACGTGTTTGGTTGTTTCCTTAATATGTGGTGTACAAAAAGTGTTTTATAGATGAAATAATTGTATTTGTGGTTAAAATTGATTGACTTATATTTCACTTATAACTAATATGACTAAAAACAGAGAGAAAATAGTTGTGCTGGTAACACTAGTAAGAAATAGTTATCGTGCAAAATTTTATTAAATTGAATGTGCAAAAGTACGGTGCGCTACCCTTTTCGTGTAAATTTTTAAACTTGGTTAAGCTATATTTGCATGAGGTGGAAGAATAGTCTAAAAGTAGAACATTAGCACGGCTTCATAATAGTTGGAAATAACCACGAGTGGGCTTTATGTGTCAATTAGTGTCAACATATATATATACACATACACACACTATATATATAGTATGTTGAAAACTTTGTGAGGTGATTCCTTGTTGCAAATGATGAACAGTGATCTAATGCTACTTATAGCCTAGTACAAATCGTAAGGGAGAAATTCGCCCTTGAAAATAGAAATTAAAAATAGTATTTTGGCAAAATATCGTAAACTACTTAGAAATAAAGTATGATTCTCTGGATACTGCTTTATGCTAACAAGATCTGCACTCTATGAAGAAATAGTTTAGAATACCTACCGCCTTCATTAAAGTAATGGGGGCGGCCACCTCGTCGTGAGCTTAATTTATTCTTCAATGAGATTATTTAGAGATTTTATGCCCCAATTTGTATCAAGAGGACACAATAAACAAAAAAGATAATCTTGTCACAACCACCTCAGGTGAACTGTTTTTAAGTAAAATTAAATAGAATCTTTGTTGCCTGAGGGGTAGGCACCCACAAACCTCAGGAGATGTGACTGAACGATAGGCTAGTTAGCAACAAACAAATAGTGCACATTATAATGTAAACGTACAAAGCATCATGTGCTACATGTGAGTCTCCATGTGTGTGTGTGTGTGTGTGTGTGTGTGTGTGTGTGTCTCTATATATATATATATATATATATATATATATATATATATATATATATATATATATATATATATATAATATATATATATATATATATATATATATATATATATATATATATATATATATATATATATATATATATATATATATATATATATATTAGTATACTTGCCCTGTTATGTTTCAAAATGACAAAACACTCAATACATAAATACATTCAGCTGTCACTGATCCACTCCTGACACTGCTGCCAACACCACCACACTCAATATATCACATTTCCTCCTCAACATAACATAACTTTGACATCATCATTACCAGGATACACCAAACAAAATTTGAAGCAATATTGAGTCTCAAATACAATCAACAAACTAAAATGTAAAATCAGTTGATCACTGTCACCATGGAAGCTTCCCTCTGCAGCATCATTTCCACAGTTGGGTCCCTCTTTGAGGCTTTTGTCCATTGGGATAGAGTTTGCAGTGGCAATATCCTCACCGCTTCTAACAGTGTTGCCATCTGGTTCCACTTGTTTCTACTCATCTTGTCCACTTGGTCACAATCCAAGCTGTTAGCTTTTCTTCTGGTGTCACTCAAGCTGCCAATGTCACTCCCTTTCTCTATTCCCCTGCACGTCCTAAGGAATATAATTACACCTGGCCCAAGTGATGGTATATGTCCCTCTATAGCTATGTATGTTGTAAGAATGCGAGCATAACCATGTAGCCACAACTTTCCATTCCTACTGTTCTTTGCATGGTAGTAAACTTTTAAGGCAACTGGATGCCCTAGATCGAAGGTCACACAATGATGCCGAGATGACCTGCAAGCAGACTGTGATTGGCGAGATGCTAATTTAGCAGCCACAGAAGGTGTAAGCCAAGATAGTTGACTATGGATAATCCTTCTGAACATATTAGACTGCTAGGGATTTCTCCAGTTGCTCAATGAAGAGTCATACGCTAGGCCAAAAGAAATCTTGCTTTGACTCTCGCCTTAAATGTTTTCCCCATGTCCCCTGCTTGGCCATTTGTGAAAGGGTAATATGGGGGTTAAAAGGTGTGATATTTTGCCTGCAGAAAACAGAGAACTGTTGTGATGAAACTTGTGTACCACTGTCTGACACTAAATTCTCAGGCAGATCATAAGTGGCAAACCATTTAAACAGTGTTGCTAGAACTTCTCCTGAAGAAATACTGGACAACTTAACAACCTTCGACCATTTTGAGAATGCATCAACCAGAATAAGGAAATATATTCCTAAAAAAGGACCAGCTATATCTAAGTGCACCCACTGCCCAAGGCCTATCAAGCCACTTCCATAGCAAACTTTTCAGGAGTTTGTATCTTTTTAAGACAAGCATTACAACACACCACCATACCGTCCAAATCAGCATCAATTTTGGCCACCACACATATGAGTGAGCGAGGGACTTCATCTTACCGCTTACTGATACCAAAATGTACAGGGCACAGTTCCTGTAAGAATTTATCTCAGAGCAGAAGGCACAATTACTCTACGACCCCACAAAAAAACAACCCTGTTCAATAGCTAGCTAATCCTTCTGATCAAAAAAGGCTTGACAGAATCTTCAACTTCCTTAGGCCAGCCTTCCCGAAAATATATAACAACTTTCCCTAAGACTCTGTCGCATTCTGAACATAGCCTTATGTCTTTGTGGGTTAATGGCAGACACTTGGACACCCCAACATCAATGTACAATTAAAAAAATTTTAAAACCAAGCTTTTATTTATAAATGCACTAAAAAAAGAAAAATAATTATAATAGTTACACAATTTGTAGAACTTGTAAGATGTGGTTGAACAGCCACAATAAACTCTACTACAAATTAACATGTTTGTACCAATTTATATTTAGTATATAAAAGCTTGGCGCAATGTAGAATGTATACCTAATTTGCATAAGCGTAGTAAGCACATATCTTGCGTAAGGTTCTTAACTATTCACAATATAAAACGTATATCACATTTGCGTAAGCATAGGAAGAACATATTGTGCATAAGGCTCTTGACTTTTGGGATTCAGCATCTAATTGCCATTGCTCAAAAGCATTTGACAGGTCAGTGGTTAAAAACTCAACCCCACCTTGCAATTTGAGAATAACTCATCCACACAAGGCAATGGATAACGTTCCACAACTAGCTTGGGGTTTACGGTTATCTACGTCAGCACAAATTCTATACCATCTCTCTCATCTCTAATGCAAAGCAAGTGGTCACATAACACACAAAAGAATGGTGGCACCTTACTTCAAGTGTAAAGAAACCTTGCCCCCTAAAAATGTTTCCTACACCCTCTACCAACAAGGTGGAATATTTCTGCAACAATCAGTTGAGAAGTGAAATTTTATCTTGTATTATGTGATTAGTAAGGGACCTTGATAACTGAAGAGCTTCATACCAGTCCTTTCCCATAAAAGAGAGGCCTCCATTAGGCACTATAAATAGGTCCAACATCACCCGCAACAGTCACTCAGGACATTGACTATCATGCTGAGTCATAACCAACTCCCCTTTTAGTGAGGTCTCTTGTGACTCCACAGTAAACTCACACTAGACATAACTATGAACACTGGCTTCCCTGTTTGCTTGCTGAGTAAGGTTAGGGAAAATTTGCTGAAGGTGTCCTGGATGCTTGCATTTATATTTATAAAACCTGCAAACACTACGTGCATGGTTACTACCACCACAATAAATACACTTCTACTAAGGGTGGCCTTTGATTGAATCACTTCTTAGAGGATAAAATTTCACCACATTTACAGCTTCATATTTTGTGTTGGCATAACAATACGTTGTCTATCACAGACTGTTAGGACGTAGTTAAGTGACTTCCGTATCAAATGCCAGATTGACTGACTCTAAATACAATAATTTTTCAAACTAATCACAAACTGGTGCTCAATCGAGAAAGGTTCTAATGTTACAAAATTGTGTCAACATGAAAAATTGGCAACTGTTTCATGGCTTTATAGTATCATATTACATAAGTTGTGGTGTTCCGCTATAACCAGACAGTTTTGGTGAAAAATAAGTGCCTAACAATTGAACCAATATGCTATAGATGTACCATGTGGTTTTTTTTAGTTCAGACAAATTACATAATAAGACTTCATAGGTTTCTTTCCCAATCATGCTAAATCAGTATTGCCCGTTGTTTGCGTTGTCCTCTTCCTTACTGGAGATGCTATTTGCAATAAAAACTTGTTGCAGTTGTTCAAGGTGAAAATGCCAGGAACCTTCTCCAGGTGAAAACTCTTCAACTTTGAAACCTGCCATCATTCCAATTAAAACTTAAATTTGCACTAAGATCTCATTCTCGCCACTACTGCACACCAACCAACAGAATGTTTTTTTTTTAAAGCTGTTATCACAATTTTATTTTGCCATGGATCAGCTATTTTGTTTCCCATCTGCAGAAGGATAAAAACTGATGTGACAGACTAGCAGTTTTTCCCCAAGAACAAATTAGTCTTTCTTGACTTGCACAGAGAATGCACAAGACCAAATGTGCTTGGAATTATGATGGAATTAAGGGTTCAATATACACCCACGAGTATTATTAGTGAAAAACTCCTTTGCCTCAACAACAAAGCAGGGGCTCTAGTCGGGTGATTTACCACCCAGCTACCCCGGTAAAGTTATTGTAGACTATACAGTTCTTACGACGAATTATCTTATTATAGCACACACCATGGTACAGTGAATAAGCCAGATCTGAGGTGTGCAGCTATTGTTCTATCAGAATGGTTTATTTTCAACTTCAGCACTACAGTTAATATGTGTTAAGTTATATTCAAACAGCAGTTGGCTAAACTGTATCTGTATTGTTGTAGTTGTCGCATGTATGTAGGTCAAGACTTTGAAGATGACCGCCACAGACAGGTTGTGTTGTTCCGTATTTAAGGTTGTTTTGCCTTGTGATTAGTTCTAGCAATAGGTTTAAATATAGGTGGAGTAGTAGTTTGAGGTATAATTAGAGTTTTAAGAGTTAAGATTAGTGTTTTATGTGGTAAATAGTTATAAGGAGGGAGTAGTGTCCGATTGTGTGCACGAGGCCTTTGTTATTGTATGAGTGTAAAGGGTGTACGGTGTAAGTTAGGCTAGTTAAGAAAGTGTGTGTATACGTAGATATTTGGTGTATGTTATAAGGAAGAGTAGTTTTAGTTTTAAGTTAGTTAAACTATTTTTTTTTTTAAGAGAAAGGGTAAAAAAAAAAAAAAATGGTAGGGAGGTGTAAGTGTAGGGGCTGTAGAAAGGTGTGGAGAAGGTTAGATAGTCATGTGCAGTGCGACCAGTGTGGCGGCTGGTACCATGTTGGCTGTATAGGGATCAGGGAGGAGGAACTGGAATCACTACAGGAACATCAGTGGAAGTGTGAGGAATGTGCTGAGAGAAAGGGTTTAGTGGCAGTGGTAGGGAACAAATTGAGGGTAGAGAAGGCAACACAAATAAGTGGAGAAGGTGGAAACTGGATTTGGGATATGCTGAGGGGAAGCTTTGTAGACGGTGTGCCAGTGCCAATGGAAGGGGCTAAGGAGGGGAGGTGGAAAGGGGAGATGGTAGATTTGATGAGCAGGAAAGAGAGGGAAATGATGCATAGGATTGAGAGGATGGAGGAAAAGGTCAGGAATGAGATGGGTGAGAGTAGAGTAGAAATGAGGGTGGATAAGTTAGAGGAGGAGTTGGAAGAAGTAAAGGGGGTGCTAAGGAAAATGAAAGCCAATCCACAGGAGAAAAAGCTGAGTAGAGAGAAAGAGTTAGGCAGAATGCAAGTAGGGCTGCAGAACGAACTGCAGGAGGAAAGGCAGAGGAGGAAGGAGGCAGAGATAGAGGTGGTAAGATTAAGGAGGAGGATAGATGAGTTGGAGGCAGTAGAAAGGGATAAGACAGTAAGAGACATAAGACAGCAAATAAGGTTAGAGGAGCAAGAAATAGTAGCAAGGGATAAGGTGATAGTAGTAGGCAGGAAGCAATCAGGAATAGAGGAATGGGAATCAGAAAGCAGGGAACAGGCATTGGTAGAAGGTAGGAAGCAGTATGCTGAGGCTTGCAAGTGTGCGATTAGCAAAGACCAGCAAGCAGGACAAAGTAGACAGTTCAGGGCCATAGGGGAAAGAGGAGGGCTGGCCAAAGGGAGGGAAACAAGAGTGCTGCAGGAGGCCGGAGACAAGGATAGGCAGGTGGTTGAAAGAGCCACAAAGCAAGAAAATGTTGTAGGAAGGGAGCCAGAGGTAGTTTTTCTAGGCAGCTCTATAGTAAAGGGGGTGGAGCTGAGGAATATCAGGAAGGAAATGACATATAAAGCAGCTTTTGGGGGGGCAAATACCAGGGATTTGGAGGAAAGGGTTAGTGGTATGAAAGGTAGCAGGATGGCAAAGGTCGTTCTCATTCATGTAGGGGGAAATGACCTGGCTCATAGGGAGGTGGGGCAGGAGGTAGAGCCGGACCTCAGGGGATTGCAGAGGAAAGTGCGGGAGAAGTTTCCTGGAGCTAGGGCAGTAGTCAGTGGCGTGCTGGTTAGGAAAGGAGTATCCTATAGGAAGGCAGTGGCTGTGAGTGAGGTATATGAGAGGGTGTGTAGGGATTTGGGGGCTACATTTATAGATGGTAGGAAATGGGTAGGCTGGGAAAGTGTAGGGAGGGACAAGGTTCACCTGACCGAACAGGGAAAGAGGATTCTAGGTGACCTGCTAGGTAGAGAAGTAGCTGGCTGCATGGAGAGGGTCAGGGCAGAGCAGCAGTTGTTGAAATAGCAATCAGTTAGAAGCAAGGAAACGGACGGGGAGAGAAATGGAGAGGATAACATTGATGAGGCCGCAGGGGGGGGGGGGGGGGAGATAGGAGGTAAGCAATGTAGGATGGTAAAGCAGAGTACTAGTATAAAGATAATGGTGGTGAACTGTAGGAGTGTGTACAATAAGCTGGAGGGCTTCTGGGGAGAGGTTGAAGGATATGGGGCGGATATAGTGGTAGATGAGGAGACTTGGTTGACTGAGGAAGTACTGGACATAGAGTGTAGGCAGGATGAGTTCACCATCTTCAGAAGAGACAGGGATGGGAGGGAGGAGGAATAATGGTGTGTGTAAGGAAAGGGCTAAAAGGGGCGGTAGAATGGGTTAGTGAGGATGTCGAGGTAATGGAAATTAAATTGAGCGGTAGTAGTAATAGGAGTATTACTTTGCTGGCAGAGTATAGACCACCAGGACAGGGATGGCAGGCAATTGAGATGATCAAGGAGAGGGTCGATAGACTAAAGGAGAGGCAGTGGGTTGTTGTAGCCGGGGATTTGAATATGCCAAGGGTGAAATGGGTAGAGGGTGCAGAAGGAATGGGTAGCATAATGCAGAGAATGGCAGCACAGTTAGTCAACAAAGGATTAGTCCAGATAGTAGAAACACCTACGAGATGGAATGAGGAGGGTGTTGGGTCAGTGCTGGATCTGGTGTTGGTCAGACCTAGGAATGCTGTAGTTGGTGTAATAGTATTGGATGCTATAAGCGACCATCATATTCCGGTTGTAGAAATTGGGATTGGCAGGATGAGAGAAGTGCAAATGGCAGAAAGGTCGGTGTGGCAGTATGGGAGAGGAGACAAGAAGGGGGCAGAAATATTCCTGAGAGACAGGTTTAAAAAATGGTCTATGGAGGAGGGTGTAGAGGGTTGTGGAGGGAGTTTAGAAGATTAATGGAGGTTATGTTGGAGATATTTGTGCCAATGAAAAGGTTACGGACTGGGGGAGATCCCCCATATTATGGACAGGAGATTTTGAAGATGAAGTGCAGAAAATTATATGCCAAGTGGAGAAATGAAGGGATGATAAGATCTAAAGAAATGATGAAACAAATGGGTAGGGAGCTTGAAAGGAAAATCAAACAGGCAAAGAATGTATTTCTGGGGAACATTGTGGAAGAAGGAAAAGGCAAGGAATGGGGGAAATTGTTTAGGTATGTTAGGCGGTTAAGGGGAGGAGAGGAAGGGACCCCTCTGCTAACAGGAAGGGATGGTAGGCATGCGACAAATGACCAAGAAAAATCGGAGATGCTGCAAGGACAGTACTTGTCAGTGTTTGAGGCAAAGGAGGGTTGGCATAGGGGGACAAACAGGATTCGGGGGGTGTACAGTGAGTTTAAGATGAGGGAGTGGGGGATAGAAAAGGTAATTAGGGGTTTGGAGAGCAGTAAAGCAGGGGGACCAGATGGGATAGGAAACGCAGCACTAAAGTTTGGTGGCAAGGAGTTGGCGAAATATTTAGAAGTGCTGTTTAAAAAGTCCTTAGGAGAGGGTAAGTTACCACAAGACTGGAAGGATGCTATGGTGGTACCTATACACAAGCAGGGAGAGGATAGGGGGAGGCCTGGCAGCTACAGACCAGTGAGTCTCACATCAAGTACAGGAAAAGTAATGGAGAGGCTGGTGGTGCAGTATGTGGTGAGGGTAATGAACAATAGGAATTGGTTGGAGGAGTCCCAGCATGGTTTCAGGAGGGGTTACTCATGTGAGATTCAGCTCGCTGGGTTATTAGAGGATCTGGTGCAGGTAGTTGTTGAGTGGAAGCAGGTGGATGCCTGCTTCATAGATTTTGAGAAGGCATTCGATAAGGTGCCCCATGGAACATTGATGAGGAAAGTGGAGGTGCTGATACCAGACAGGAGGGTAGTGGAATGGATAGGGGACTTTCTCAGGGAGCGATGGCAGAGGGTGAAAGTGGGGGAGGCAATATCGGAGGAAGAGGAAGTTACATCAGGGGTACCACAGGGAAGCGTGCTGGGTCCTTTGTTATTTACCATAATGGTAAATGACATGGGTTTGGGGATTAGAGGTGAATGAAGAGGGAAGATGGGGAGGGCTACACTGCAAGCTAAGTAAGGGGGTGTTTAGAGGAAGAGGAAACAACAGTGAGAAGCTTCAGAGGGTGTGGAGGAGAACGGAGCGGGGTAGGCAGTCCATGCTTGTGAGGTCTGTGAGGGAGTGGAATGTGTTGAGGGAGGAATTGGTATCTGTGAGAGGGGTTGGTAAATTCAGGAAGGGAGTGGAAAAGGAGTTGGTTGGGTGAAGGAGAGTTGAGAGAGCCCGCCACCGGGTGGTAGCCTAATTGCGAGTGTATGTATGTAAGTTCTTAAACTGTGTGTGTTATGTCTCACAACAAGAAAGCGTCCAACTTTGTCAGTGAAATCCCAACAGGTTATGGCCTAGAATGTTTACAAAAGTGTGCGATCATCTAAGACAATAATTTTCAAGACGTATGGGGGGGGGGGGGGGGGGGGGGGAATTACGGTGCGAAAACACATTAGTCGTATAATGGTGATTTGTACTGTTACCGCATTGTATAATTAATGGTGATCATATGTAAGTTGCAATTATATGCAATGGTTGTTTGCACTGATACTAAACATGTGGTAATGTCTGGTGCAATTTGGTAGGTACACACATTTTTCTTTTATTCATCATCCATCTTAACAGTTTACAAATGCGAGTTGGCTGTATGCTGATAGTAAACAAATTGACTGGCATGGACAATTTTAATGACTGGAAATTTGCCACGAAAATGTTGTTAATGCGCGAAAAACTGTAGACATATGCTACTGGAGAGGCATGTCGAGTGGAAATAAAGCCTGATCCAGAGATGAAGGCCCTGTCCTTGATCAGTTTACATGTGGAACCGCACCTATATCCATATGTGAGGAATACCAAGAAAGCTAAGGATGCATGGAATGAGCTTTCGGAAGAGTTCGAAGACAAAGGTTTGGAAAGGTACATTGGTTTGATAGATCATTTGCTGGATCAAAGATTAGAAAAACATAATAGTATGCAAGATTACATAACCGCTATCAGGGGCTAGACAATGAATTAATAGTGGTCATAATGCTTAGGGGGCTTCCAGAAGACTTCAGACCTTGACAATGGCCTCGGAAAATTCCAGTATAAGTTACATAAGAGCTGGTTCGTATGAAGTTTCTACACGAGGATCTTAGAAGAAGCAGCAGCTGTGGAGGAAATAAGGGAATAGTTTTTGTATCCAAGAAGAAAGAAGGGTTTACTTCTTGAGGTGCCAAAAGCAAGATTTGTTGTTATGGGTATAACAAACTGGGGGATATAAAATTGAACTATCCAAAACACCTAAACCTTGTTAAAGAAGACATGAAAAGTACTGCAGCATCAAGGTTAGAAGTGCCTCTTCTGCTCACAGCACTAGGGGCGAGTACAACATAAAATGCATGGCATATTGACTCTGGAGCAACAGGTCACATGACTAATCATAAATCATGATTGAGTGATTTTAAACAGAAGAATAACCTAGAAATTTTTGTTGCAAACAGCCAAAGGGTTCATGTTATTGGTACTGTTGATATATATCCATTAATATAAATAAAACCCATGGATAATCCATGATGCCATATTTGTGCCAGAACTGTCGACAAATTTGCTATCAGTATCAAAGATGGTAGAGAAGAGCTTGGTGGTAGATTTTTCTCACAAAGGCTGTGAAGTATAACATAAAAAAACTGCAAGGTTCAAGGAAATGTGAAACTAGTAAGTGCTTCGACTGTAGGAGGGCTGTACAGACTACATGAATAAATTCCAGTAGCCAAGGGCCTTGAATTTTCAAGAGGTGAATTTGAATGCCATAGTACAGTGGGAGCAGTGTTTCACCCACACAAAATATGGCATCATAGACTAGGTCATCTTAATAGAAAAGAGATATGTGAACTGAAAAATGGCCTAGCAACAGGTATCAAGTACACCAAGGGAGGAGATGAACCATGTACCCTGTAACGAAGGAAAACAATCCAGGAAACCATTCCATGGTAACTTAAACTGGAATAGCTCTCAATAATGAACTAGTTCACAGTGACTTATGTAGACCCATGAGTGAGCAGTCTTACAGTGGAGGTAGGTATATGCTGGTTTTTGTAGACAACTTCCCAAGAAAAATATTTGTTCATTTTTTGAAAATACGTCAGATGTGAAAGATGTTATTGTGGAATTCAAGGTACAAGTGGAAAGAGAAACTAGACTCCAAATCAAAATAATAAGGACTGATAATGGAAGGGAGTACGTTAATAATAATTTGACTAGTTTTTTGAATGAAAATGGAATCAGACATCAGACTAGTCCCATATGCCCCAGAGCAGAATGGAGTGGCAGCGTATATGCGTATATAAACAGATCCATCTGCAAAAAGGCTTGAAGCATGATGCAGGATGTCCATTTCTCTAAGGAACTTTGAACTGAAACTTGCAACTCTAGATATCCTGTCCAGGACAGGCAGAAAAAGCATTCCCCAGATCACTTTATGTACCATACAATAGCAGGTGTGGAGGAACCTGATGGAACTACAAACAGGTTTAAGGCACACCTAGTAGCAAAAGGTTATAATCAGCAATATGGAATTGATTATGAGGAGACAATTATGCCACAATCAGGATGTTACTAGGGGTAGCTGCACAACTTGACCTAGATGTTGCCACCTCGATGTATCTACAGCTTTTCTAAATGGTTAACTGGATGAAAAGGTGTACATGTCTCAGACAGAAAATGTTTTGTATCCAAAGGAAGACAAAGTTTGCCTGATGAAGAAAGTTGTGTATGGACTGAAACAAGCTAATACACGAAGTACTGCGTGGTTATGGGTTGGTACAAAGTCAGCATGAACCATGCATATATTATGCTATGTCTAACAACAATTACTTGATTGTAGCTTTATATGTTAATGACTCTCTTATACTGTCCTCAAATAAATATGAAAAACATGACCTAAAATCAGAACTGACAACAACTTTCAGGATGAAGGACTTGGGTGGGGTGAAACACCGCCCAGGTATAAACATCAAGAGGGACAGGAACTCTGGCACTGTTCAAGTAAATCAAGAACATTATACAAAAGAACCCCTGTATTACAGCCCTTAATTTTACACTTTCCTATATTTTACAAACACATTTTTTTAAATCCCAATGTCTGTTTTTACAGCATAAGTTTCCCTCTTTTTACACTTTCCTGCAATTTGCAACATTTTTTTCTCAGTCCCTTGAAAAGTATAAAATAGGGGTTTCACTGTATTAAGAACCTTCTACGCAGATTAGGAATGACAGACTGCAAACCAGCTGGAACTCCAATGGAAACAGATCTGAAATTTGTGAAAAATGGTTACAAAAAAGTAGGACACCCCCTTTTCAGAACCTCTAGGGTGTCTGATATACCTAGCAGTCTGCACACGGCCGGATATTTCCCACTCAGTCAGTACATAGAGCCAATTTGACAAGTGTTATTCTGAGGAGCACTGGAAGTGTGCAAAAAGGTACTCAGGTACCTGAAGGGAACCATTAACTATTGTTTGAAGTACTCCAATAACACAGAGCATCTAACAGGGTTTGATGATGCTGACTGGGCTGGAGATGTAAATGACAGAAGGTCCTACACAGGCTTGTGTGTTCAAATTTGGAAATGCAGCAATAACGTGGGAAAGCAGAAAGCAGCGGACTGCGCCCCTTTCCAGCACTGAAGCAGAATATATGGGACTGTCAGATGCTACAAAAGAAGCTATTTACCTACAAAAATTGATGGAAGAACTGATTGGTGAGGTACAGTGTGTGAAGTTATTTACTGATAATAAATCTGCTCATAAACTGTGTGCAAATCCAGTGTACCACAGCAGCACAAAACGAAAACATATTGATGTGAGACATCACTTATAAGGGAAGCAGTAGAAAACAAGAAAACTGAAATAGTATACTTATCACACAAGGAAATTACTGCATATGTGTTAACTAAAGCACTCTACAATCCCCACTACAATAATTGTGTGCATGGAGTGGGACTTGAACTCAGTGAATAGTTTTCATGCATTGTGCTTTTGTTTATACTTGCTGCTTGATTATGGGAAAGTGTTAAGTTGTAATCAAACACCAGTTGGCTAAACTGTATCTCTGTTGTTGTTGTTGCATGTATGTAGGTCAAGTTATTGAACTCTATGTGTGTGTGTGTGTGTGTGTGTGTTACATCTCCCAACAAGAAAGCATTAGACTTTGACAGTGAAATCCCAAAAATATGTATTCACAACACACGAACATTGGTTGTCTCTAAGACTATTTTATTATTTCAATACAAATACTTTAATATTAAACATTTTAAAAAGAATATAATACATTGTTATTTTACTGTTCTTGCAAATTATACGCCATTTTATTTTTTGAATAATGGTACGGAAAGCATTACCCTGTGTACGATATGAAATTGTCATGAATCCAAGATAATTAAAATTGATGTTTTTGCAATGGTGTTGTGCCAACTGACATGCTTAGTTGAGGCAACATGCACATTTTTTGCTGGCACTTGGTTTTCTATTGTTTATGTGTTATATAGAAATGTATTTATAAAGTATCATGACTTAAAAATTAGTTTTGAAAAAGTTATGGTTGAATTAAATTTTACGTTTGAAATGCCTGCCAAACCGTGCCTGTCACGCCTGCTCACTCTGTGACGTCACAAGTCAGATACAACCTTGGCCGCAGCATTTATTTACTTCAGCGGTGATGCATATTTGGTTAAATAGAAATTGTTTGAAGGAATGGAAAGTGAAAATAAAGAGTCAAGTATACCAAAATCACCTAATGGTTTATTGTACCATAGTGTACTAGTACATCTCGCACATCTGATAAAATATTTGTTAGTTATAAAAAGAAACAAACAGGAAGACATGGTTTAACACTGTTAGGCGAGACAGTGAATATGTTTAGCTTTGTTCACGGCCCTCAGCACTACTATTCCTCTTCCCTGCTACAGCCCACAAACACACAGCTGTCAACTTGAAACATTGGCATTGGTTAATCACTCCAGCTAAAAACAGTTCTTAATCACCACAGTATGGCACAAAATAATTCGAGATAATGATGACTATGACTTTCCCGGCGCAGCGGCAAAAACACCAAGTGGAATACAGATGCCTGATTACCAAGCATAGAGTGGCTGACTTAGCTCTGCACTCAAGGCAAACAGTTCCGGTAACAGCTCTGAAACCGTCGAATGCAAGCTAAAGAAACTTCCCGAGATGACACGAGTAAACGACCTAACCATTCTGACATCCCAAATCCCTTTAAAAATTATTGAATCCCAACTTAAACATGACAGAGTTACCAGCCTGAAACTTTTCACAAAAATTAAAAAGAAATAAAACAAATTATAAACTGCTTCCAATAAAAACCAATTAGGACCCTGACTACAAAAAATTAATAATTTACCAAAAAGGTAGTACCAATTAAAAATTCAAACCAACCACGATTACGAAGTTAAGGGCAAAAGACCAAAACAGAAGCAAAATGACTTTCCAAAATTTATAAAACCAAAATATCCAAATTAAAATTAAATATTTAGTCACTATCCAAAATGCCAAAAAGAAAGGATTCACATGTGAACAAATCAACAAAAGGTAAACCTAACCTCAAAATAACAACAAACTGAACCATGCCTAGGATTGCTCTAAACAATACTCCTAACCAAAACGCTGTAATTCAAAATTCCTAAAATCCTATGAAAGTTTCTCAAATTACCTAATGGATGATAACAAAAAATAGGGAGCGTCCTGAAAAATTAAGGGGATCATAAAAAAAAGGGGGATACTAACAAAAAAATTAAGACAGCTCAAAAATAGCAAAAATAGAAAATTCCATGTACAGTTCTTATATTTTGAATAGAAAGTGTACACACAGCTATTGTGATGTCAATAATAAAAGGTATGTTAGGTACACAAAACATAAGAGCAATAAGATACGTAAGTTATTTTCAAAATCATTTTTTTGTTTCTAAACACTATATTTGAGGTGTGCTAGCTTTAGGCCTACTGTGACCATACTGTTCTTTAGCTGACATTTATAAAGAGAAATAAGTGTTTAATGAATACTGAAACGTGGTTTATAATCCGGAACTACTTGTAACCTTCTTTATCAACATTACGATTTATTCCTAAGTAACGTAGTTAGTTTATCACAGATGTCAAGCATGGCATGCGACAACACAGTATGCTCACTGCAGTCACCTTCATTACAATTTTGTTATTCTTGTGAATGTAATACCTATTCCATATTTTAATTTCCAACTATGAATCTTAGCAATCCATATCGGTATCTACTCTGGCAGATTGTCCGACTACACTTTCACAAAGTTGCCTTCCATTTTAGTGCTGCATGTTTGCAATGTGCTGGGGCTGGCCGCTGGCGTATGACTAGTTACGTCAAACCAATGAGAGAGCGTTCTGTATTCCCGTGACAGCGGCAGCAAAAGTTGCTTTTTTTAAAACTAAAATAAGTTTGTCAAAACCAATTTTTATGAAACAAATGCATATTTAAATTTTCATATGCAACTTTAAATGTGTGTGTATCTTTTTTAACTATATTTGCAAAATTTGCATGTCTCATATTATCTACCACTCACCTGCAATGCTAAGAGACTTGCTCTTTGGGCACATTGGCTTCCCCTTCCTTCTTCCTTTCATTTCCCCACCTTCTTTCCCCATCCCTGCGCTTCACAATATTTTATTGGAGGGGGCCAGAGGTATGATGTGTGTTGTACAGTTAGGGAGAGGCCCAGGTCATTCTTCTTTGACTTCCAATAGTGATCACTTCAGGGCAACATCTACCTTCCTCAGCCATGGTGTACGACGTATTTTAAAGTAATATCTGGCACAGTGCACATAATGTCCAAGTAATTTAAAATAGTTAAAATTGTTCAGTGGTCATAATATTTTTAATTGGGTGTGTGTTTGGAAGATGGGAAGAGCTGGTAAGTCATGGATTGGAAGCTAATTAAAAAGTACAGTTATTCAGATACTGATACTGATCAGCATCGGCCGATACTTCGCCTTTTCCCGATGTATATGTATCGGGTATGGTATCGGGCTGATACTTTAGTATCGGTTGTAGACAATGAAGTCAGGTTATTACGTTCTTTAGGCACAAAATTACCGTATTTCTGTTTGTATATGCCGCACATTAAAAAAAAGAATAAAATAAGAACAAATACAGCATTTACTCTTGCATAGCACATCCTTTTTTACCAAAATAAAGGAAAAAAATTCTGGGGTGCATGCTATATACGAAAAAAAAAGAGAAAGGGGTAGTGGTAGCCATAAATTGTACGGGGATGTTGAGGGAAGTGGCAGAACTGTCTGTTGTCTAATCTCTCGCTCTCACATCACTCCTCTCCCTTCTCTCTCTTTCTCACTCAGTGACCCTTCAGTTATGTGTAGGTTGCCAGCCCGCTCCCCCCTTCACACAGCAATCGAACTAGGATCAGGGGGTGGAGAAGAGATGAGGCAAGAAGAAGGGATGGGTAGTGTGACATTCTAGCACTGCAAAAAAAAAGAGAGCCTGTCACTGCTAAAAGAATAAAATAGAAAAAATAAAAAGAAAGCTTGAAGTGTTGAGTAGTAGGTGCATGAGGTTTCAGAATATTTTTTGTTTCTTGCACCCAAGTTATTTAATTAAAGTATTAATTAAACTAATAATTTGTCCCATACTTACTAACAGGATGCCACAAATTTTTGGTGCAATTTTATTAAACACTTTTTTTTCCCTTGAACTTGTTGCAAAAATCATGGTGCGCGCTACACACAAGTAAATACGGTAAATTGCATCCATCAACAATCGTAACCTTTTACTGTTTATCGCATGTTGCGCTGATCTAAGTATATTTTGGTTCCTGTCACCTAAGATTACCCAAAATTATAGTTTTTAAGCTGGTGGTTTATGCAAACAGCTAGTAACTGGATGTGAAATACCTCATGCGCAACGCCGTTTATTACTGCTTTGTGATGTGCTGTCTAATGTCTTGTTTTCTCAACACATCTGTCAACACTGCCGTGCGGCGTCGTGGTGCGAGACTGGCTTTTTACTTACCCTCCCTCCGACGCTTCTTTCTGTCTCTCTCAGCTGCACCCCTTCCTTCCTCCCCTCACATGCCAGCACGCCTCAGAGAGGGGAAGTTGTTGTCGAATAAAAGATAAAGCACGTCCTGTCTCTCTCTCTCTCTCTCTGCCATGCCCACTTGCCTTGACTTCCACACGCTGCCCGCCGGCAGCAGAGTAAATAAGGTGCGCCTGGCGAATGTAATTTTATTAAGATTATACATCGCTCAAAATATTTGCACCAACATCACTGTATTTCAAAGCAAATGGTTTCACCTGAAAATGTTATGCAAAACATTTTAAAGAGGAATTATTTGAAGATATGTTTTCTTTTGTGTTTAAAGGTCGTTTTTTCCAGTAAGGTTGGTGTTTCATTGTATATGGCGTAAAATTAGCATGACTTTAAAATTTAATATTTATTTAACTCAAAGGGCAGCATCTTCGCAAATAAAATTATATGTCCAAAAGCACATACATACTCTACCTCATACTCTAACTCTTGTCAGCAAAAAATTGTTTGAACATAGAGTGACTTGTATTATAACTGTTCATTTTCAGTAACTTCTTGGGGTGAAATTGGAGGATTTATATAAATATATTTCAATAGACATGCATCTTTGAATAAATTGGTAATATGTAAGTGCCTATTTGACACCGTTTACTGTCTAATAATGGTTAGGTAAGAACCGAGCCAAGTGCAGTGTAACTCATGACAGGGAAAATCAAAGGATGTGGTTTTGAATGATTATTTATTAGAGACAGTGAAGAAATCAATTATAATCACCTCATTTGTGTCTCGAAATTACAAGTTTTCTTTGCAGTAAAATACGATTAATTACTTTAAAAGACAAACATTTGCCATGCGCGCAAGGTGTCACCAACAGGTAGCTCCTCGCTTCATAAACCAACAGACATGACACCGCCCAATCGATAACTTCTCCGTGCGCTCTTAGCTGATAGTGCGTGCGGGACATTTAAAATTTAACTTGCATTTGGTGTCATATTACTTGCATTTTCAGAGGGTCTGAAAGTTTTAGGTCAGCTTGCACTTTGTGTAGGATTACAATAAATTATATACAGTATTTTAAGACATTATTTTCTTTATTTAACCGAGTCTAGGAGAAATGTTTTTAACGTATTATTAACAGTAATACATTTTCTAAAATTCAGTGCGAAGGGCATTGGTATCGGTTTTTGGTATTAGGGTATCAGCAGTGGTATCGGGGAATCGGTTTCGGTATCGGAACAACTCTATTAAAAAGGGCACTTAATTTTGCAATAGTAGTGGCATTTTAGTGTGTACTGATTTTTAGGGCGTGTGGTATATTGAGTAATTTCAAAATTGTGTTTTAGTTGCACATTCTGAATTATTGCTCAGGTTTAACTTTATTTGCTTGGTTTGGTGTGTCACTTTGTGTCTGATAGATGCGAAGATTGTTGTGCTTGTCGCTGCCCCATTTGGCTGGCCCAGCCTTGCTTGGTAATGCGTAGTAATTATATTCACAGCTCATTTAGTTGATATATTTTTAATGTGTTCGTCATTTTTGCCATTGGGCGCTTTGGTGAGACCCTGCACACATTAAGGGTGCCATCCAAGTGAATTTTAACTGTAATTTTTAAAGTAACTTTTAAATTGGTTTTTATACATGAAGCACTTTGGAGGGCACATGTCACGGCCTCTTGCCCAAATGTGATTGTCATTACCCAAGCATTAGTAATTTTATACGAAACCTTTTTAGGCGCAGCAGCACAATTCCATAAATAATCTTTATTTGAGAATGAGTTGTAAGGTATATTTTTACAAAGCATAATTGGTTTGTCAAAAAGCAGTACAGCCTTACAGTTGCTTATGTGTTTTTACCAAAGCATTTTTAAACTACAAGGAGGTCATGATCTGGTTTATTTTTATCATAAATAGAGTTTAAATCTATACACAACATTGTCAAGAATTTTTAGGAAAAGTGCCATTCACATAATATTAAATACGAGTGTAGAAAGATTTCATATTTTGTATTAATTTTAATATACACTGTGCTTTACATAAGAAGGTTGAGTAAACCAGCAAATGATCAGTGTAGGTGTTATTGTACTTGCCCAACTTTATTTTTTAATAAATGGGCTTTTTCAAGGGCACATTAAAAGTTGCTATGTAATGTTTAAGGCGTGTTGGTGCGTGATAAGTGAATTGTGTTGTCAGCCTACAGCCAAGTTTCATTCTTTTTAAACGCCACATAACATTTGCTATCAAAGTTTAGTTGGTTGTTACATATATTGTTAATATTGTTGAATTACATGGCTTTTAAGTACATGAGAACTTTTAGTTACTTTGAATCCAAAGAATGTGTTTACTAAGTCTCCTCAACATACTATCCAATTAATTGTCTCAGCAACATTCTTGTTTTATTGTGAACAGTATTAATCTATGTACCTGATAAATTTTGTATTATGCATTTTGGGGCTAATAAAAACAAAACTCATTGAACTATCTTGTTTTGTATACTTTCTTGTACACTTTGTACTGAGATTCAGTACAAAGTTCTGTGCAACTGCTAACATTGTATTCATACTTGTATTTTGTTTTGTTTCCAGTATACAATGAGCAACACGAGCTTCATCTACGGGCTGCCTAGGGACGACTTGGTGGCCTTGCTTCACAATTTGGAGGTCGCCTTAGACGAGAAGTAAAATGTTGCCCAACTCTGCCGCCTGGGATGCAGCGGTTGCGTGAAAATTCCTCCAACATGCAGCCCTTCCCCGGGAAATTGAACCCGGTGGTGAGTCAGATTTCACTCTCCACAAACAAATTATTCATGCTGTCTTTAGACAGAATTACGCCTCTTGCTTCCCTAGCCTGTATTAATACTTCAATTTTTTATTGCAGTTTCAAAGGTGGCATGCATGTTTGAGCCTCTGTTCCGAAGACCACCTGCTTAAGGCTATCTCGGTCAAGGTCAAGGGCTTCAGTCCACAACTTTTATATGAGGAATCAACATCACTGCAGGGTGGCACTTTTGTTGGTTTTAAGTTGCATGTTTTGCACGCACTGTTCCCCCTTCACGTCAAATGACAATGTGAGATGGATTTGGTTTACCGTTTTCAAAAGCCCGATGAAATCATTTGTGATTTTATTGATTACACAAATGGACTAATTAATGTTATCGTGGATAATTTTGCACCCCAAGTTAAAACACAATTTCATTAATTATAAATAGAAAGGCATGACATAATACTCATTTTCTACAATGGAGGTGGACCCTAATCCTTACTAGCATATAAACATGAAAGTGTATTTTTTTTTGTCTTTCTTTCACATCAAAATGGAGCAACGGTTCAACGCGATTTGTGCACAGATATAGTTGGAGGTCCAGAGAGTGACATAGGCTACTTCTTATTCCAGGAAAATATCTCAAACGGTTCCAAAAAAATTGTGATTAGGCATGTACAAGGTACTGGATTAAACTTTTCTTAGGATTACTGCATAAAAAGCATTGTAAAATAGTTCTCCTTTTTTTTTTTGTCTATGGGCTGTCTTACATTCCTTCCCAAGAGCCACAGTAGTACAGTGGGTAGAGAACCCAATAGTGGGGCCGCAGTAGCTCAATTGGTAGAGAATCCTATAGTGGGGCTGCAGTAGCTCAGTGGGTAGAGAACCCTATAGTGGAGCTTTAGTAGCCCAGTGGGTAGAGCACCCGATAGTAGGGCCGCGCGCGAAGCAGTGGGTAAAAGCTAGAATCTAATAAATAATAGAAACACACATATTAAATTAATTAACCATTATTATTCACAACCAACACAATTATCTCAACAATCTTTCATGGCAATAACATATAACACTGCAATATACTAACACTTAATGGTGAATAACATGTCTATTAAAATTAATTTTTAATCTAACCTAACCTTACATATGTCTGTTAAAGTGCAAGTTAGTGGTTTGGGCAAAGTAATTTGCTGGAAAAAAACGATATGGTTCATTTTGAATGACCCCCCCCCCACCTGATAAAGATTGGTTTTTAAATTGAGTGGTAGTGATTGAAGCTGACCGTCCATTTTGGAAGTGCGAAAGATGGCCTACCATAAAGAGTGAACGTTTCGATGAACCTAAAACTAATAGTATTTCGTCTGACAGCTCCAATTCCTCAATAAGCTTGACAGAATTGTTATAAGAGACTGCTCCTAGGGTATTTTGTGATGCTGATGATGGAGGTCCCTCAGGTATGCCATGCCACGTAGCGTCTCCTATAGCTGCAGCATCTCCTTCAGAGGAATGTTCAGAAAGGGCATTAGAGGCCACTTATACTTGGAGTAGTGATTCTGATTTTGAAGATTGGCCTTCTAGCACACTTTCTGGTTTTTACAGCAATAAGCAATAGCTGTACTTTGTACTGTGGAGGTGGATAACATGAAAGTTTTTGAAATTAATATCTAACGTTAGGTTAGACTAATAATTAATATTAGTAGACATGATATTTACCATTATGTTCAAGTGTTAGTATGTTTTAGCATTGTTATCTGTTATTGTTATGAAAGAGTGTTGAGATAATTGTTGGGTGTGAATAATAATGGTTGATTAATTTGACATGTGTGTATTTCAATTATTTATTAGATCTGTAGAATCAATGGTCCGACTCTTTGTGGCAGATCTAAGAGTTTTATATCTTGGAAGCTGGTCTTGAGAGCTTGAAAGGCAGTGTGATGTTCAGGTCCCCATCGCCACTGTGCTTTCTTCTCTAGCAGTGGGTGAAGTGCTGCCATGAGGTTGGCGATCTTGGGCACGAAAACTTGGAGCCAATTACACAGTCCAAGGAAGCAACAGAGTTGTTTCTTGGTGCGAGGTTCCTCAACTTCCTGTATAGTGTGTATTGACTTTGCTTGAGGGCAGTTGCCTTCGGTTGAAACTATGTGGTCCAGGTACTTGATTGAAGACTTTCCGAAGTGGCTCTTCAAAAGTTTCGTCATCTTACTGTGGAGTTCCAGGCATTCTAACACTCATTGCAAGTGAATGAGGTGTTCCTCCCAGAATTTGGAATAGACAATCACGTCGTCGAGGTACGCCAAGCCAAATTTCTCAATGTATCCTGTTAAGACTTCAACCGACATTAACTGTTGAAATGTGGAAGGAGCGTTCACGAGTCCGAAGGGCATGACTCTGAACTGGAGGGTTTCTCCTTCTGGTGAAGTGAACGCTGTGTATTTCCAGTTGTCTGAGTGCACCACAATTTGCCAATAACAAGACTGCATGTACAACGTGCTGAAGACTTTCGCCTCTCCTATGTAATGCAAAGTGTGCGCCAGGTCGAGGGCAGGTGGAGGAATCGAAAGTGTGACATCAATTAAAGCTTTGTAGTTCAGCAGAACCTTAGCTGTCTATCCTTCTTCAAAACTAACTCAACGTGGGAGTTGTATGGAGAGTCTGATGACTCAACGGTTACTTGTCACTTCATGTCTTCAAGTTGTTCCATTATGAGATGGTGTCGCCTGGCAGAAATCTTAAAAGGTCTGTTGTAGACTGGTGCAGTCATGTTTAGCATTATCTCGTGCTGGATGGTTCTTGTCTGACGAAGCAATACTATGGATCCAAAAGCGCCGACGTGCACGTTGAGGACTTCTTTTAACTTTCGGAACTGAGCTTCAGAGAGTTCATGGTTGAGCTCCTCTTCGCAGAAAGCTTGAAGTTTGATGTCATTGTGGCTGTGTTCCCAGTTAACGGATACACTGTGGTTGTCACCCAGGTATACTTTCAGTTGCCCATGGTCCATTATGCATTGTTACTGCTGGAGCCTTGATCTTATGAAACTCAACAATGAGTGTAGTATGATCGTTGACAGTGAGCATGCATTCCAGTTTAGCCATTCTTAATGTTTTGGTTTGTGTACGTAGTGATGTCCTTTGTTCTTCCATGAAGATGCCTCTTTGAGCAAATTTTCCAGTCGCAGTTGAGTCAAGCAGTGCTAATATGCATTTCCCATTGACTCAAACATTGATGCGTGAGGCATCAGGAGACTCAGTCTCTTCATCTAAGAGCTGTACAGTGTGCCCTTCTATTCCAGCGAGGTCGCCCCTTTTGGCCTGCCACATTTCCCGTCCGTAGGATGGGAAACTTTTCTTGTTGGTTGCAGGTTGGGTGGCACGCGGAATACATGTTGAGCCCACTTCTTCTAAACGTGGTTGCCTTGGCGCTGTTGGGGCAGTCCTTGTTGAAGTGGTATGCAGGGCAATACCAACATTTTGGTAAGCTGGGAGTGGGTAGTGCAGGTAGCGGCATCTTTGGTCATCATTCAGGTGGCTTGTCAACTGTGTTTGCTTGTTTGGCTTCGGGCGGTCGAGGCTAGCTTGCACTCTAAAGTTATGCTCCGCTTCTTGCGCATGGTCTACAAGTTCATCCACTGAGAGTGGCTTACGGATGAGTATAATGTTTCTCAGTTTGGGTACCAACAGCTGGATTACCTGCCACACACAACTTTCCTAATCTCTGTCTGGGAAGATACGATGGTAGATCTGTACCTTGCGACGGGAAAAAAATTTCTACTTCCTCATCTGGTGTCTGGGTGCAGCTGTAAAATTCTGTAGTGAGACATGCCAGTACCTCTTGCCAGTGAATTTTGCACAAGTTGGATCCAGCAATAAACAAATTCCCCATTCCTTTGCCACCATTCAAGGGCTTTGCCCTCAAATTTTGATTGGGCTCGTCAGACCCATTTTTGTTTCAGGCACTTTGTGTGTGCAAAATTCCCTTTCACATTCGGCCATAAACACGAGCGGATTCTCGCGAGGATGTCCCTCAAACTGCGGTATTTGAGGCTCTCCCGTGCATAGAGCGGTGCTGCAGTGGGAGGCCGGCCCTGGGTTATGTGATTTGTATTTGGCAGCTCACCGACAGACTTCGCACTAATGTATCATTCCTGGTCGGATGATTCACTCACCTGGCCAACCTATGCATCCATGGTGGTAAGTCTCCCCACACAGTATACAGCGTACTGTGTGGGTACCATGCACTAGTCAGGAATAGTGAAAACATTGTTGACAATGGGCGCACTGGATTCTGTGTACCCCCGCGCCACATAACTTTGGCTTGGAACTGCAGCTGTGTTCGGTTGCGGCTGAGTGTAGTTGAGCTCGGGCTCGCTCATGTCAGTTGCTGACGTTGCTTGCTGGTTGAGTGCCACTGGGTGTTTAGGGGACTCCCCGAAGTCCGTTCTGCGGTTACTAGGGTCTGACTGACCTGATCTAACTGCCTAGTCGTTACTATTGCAGTTATTCCCCATGTTGGGCACCAGAAAAACTCCTATACCTATCTTTGACATGTGACACCCTCAGGGAAGTAGGGAACGTCACTACAGCAAGAGGGAGTGTGTGTTCGGGAGCTAGGTAAGGTTTACGCACTGGTGGGGGGTTCTGGATTGATTTCAATCTCTACGAGGTACTGGCACACATTCAGTGTACAGGACTATGTAGACACTGTCCAGTGTAGAGACTGGTCCTGTCTGTTTATGTATGCTGCTAACAAGGGGTGCCTTTCCTTGCTTAAATGCATGGGCTCCTTAAAGTGGTCCTTAGGAATCTCTAATGTTACTGGAATCTGGAGATGGTGCAATGACTGGGCTTGATCCTTTGGAGAGAGCTGCACTATCATAGTGATGAGGAGGGGGAGGGGGCAAGCTCCTGCATGCACCCAGAGGCAGTTAGCACCTGTCCGACCTCTCGGACACCACTCCGACAGGAGTAGGGCATCTGGACTGAATCACACTCTCACATCCATGAAGTGACTGCAGGTGAAGTGTTGTCCTACCTGGTGTACAGCAACGTGTAGCGTCTGCTGACTCAAGCGGACACCTTATCGCAGCACTCGGCATCAGAACTCTGCGAGCACTGAGAGTCAGGCCTTGCCGTTGACAGTCCCTGCACATGGAGGGGAATCTCAGGAGAGGACAGTCTACCCAGACAAAGAGAGCACTAACTCTGACGTCGAAACATGATGGAGAGAGTGGGCTACTGAGCAAGCAAGCTGGCCTCAAGAGACTGAGTATCTAGTGTTGGGGCTCTACCATTCTGTACTCCGTGGAGCACAAAAGGGTGGCAGTTCAATGTATGTGTGGGTACTCGACTGTTGTATTTGGCTTGTATGAGTAATTTTCCTGGTCACCTGCAATCCCTTGAATGGTGCGAGGTCCACTGGGAAAAGTATTACAAATACGGGAAAGGATACCCTTGAGTTGGAAAAACTTCTGTTTATTCAGTTTAACGGGATGTAAACAGTGGTGTTGCACTACCTCCTAACATTGGCAAGAGTTTAGGGAAGCTTAAGCTATGCTGAGTCAGGTGAACTAGACTAACAATGGTAGGGTAGACGAGCGCTATGAAAATAACTTAAATTGATATTACTTCCTAAGCATGTGTTGCCCAGAGGGGGCCGCAGTGTCTAGACGTATAGACGATGTTTGCAATGGTGTATCTTCGGTATAAATGCAGTGAAGGAAGGTAGGTTTGGAGCAAAGCGAGCAGGCTGGTCAAGTTCTCCAGCAAGGGCTGAGGTTGACAAAATGAAGACTGGTCAACGAGCAGGTCGCTTGGATTACATTGGGACCTTCAGCATGAATGTGGCGAAGGCCCTGAGCAGACTGGCATCTAAGGGCGGCAGTCTGCTATTTATACTCTGGCTGGTCCTTCCTCTTCAGTCAGCTGGATAAGGGTGGCGTTGGAGAGGGTGTAGCTGTAGCAAAGCTTCCTTAAGAGGTGACATCACCGGTCGACTTGGAGAATCGAGATTCTGCGAATTGTACTGGTAGAGTCATCTAGCAACGCACTGTGGTACTGTGTGCCTTGGGTCCATAGTCTCAGTGGCCGGTGAATAATACAATCTTAGGTTTCGTGATGTGTGGTAATAATGAAAACTCCGTTGGAATCAGGCAGCAAGGCTTGCTCGCTGATGAGGCAAAGTTGTAAAGCACTGTTAAAAAGCTGTCATGTATCCATATTAACGAGAAGGCTTTGGAAGGGCTAGAAAGGCCACTCTCCTCTATTGTACTGTTCCTGAATAATTTAAGTCATTTGAGTCTTCAAGTTTCAACGTATTTTGGAAATTTTTAATGCTCATTTCATTAAAAGATTATTACCTTGTGGATTCACATAATATTAAATGTTCAAGTTTCAACGTATTTTGGAAATGTTTTTAAATGCTCATTTCATTAAAAGATTATTACCTTGTGGATTCACATAATATTAAATGTATTTAACCTCTCTTGCTGCTGGGGCTTTGCTTTGTTTTGAATAGTTTTTAAGATTGCTGTTGCTAGTTAAATGTTATTTCATTTTGAATTAAAATGTTCTTTTCATGGTGAAACTGTAAATATTCTACATGTGAATAGATTCACGTAATATCAAATGTTTTTAGTCTCTTTTGTCAGTGGGGGTTTACCCGGTTCTGAATTGTCTATAAGATCTCATCCTACACAACCTCCTATCAACCTAAATCTCATCTCTATTATTGTTATCTTGTATTACTGGTTTTTGTTTCCTGCTTGCAATGTATTTTTTTGAAATCCAAATTCTATGCCAAGGCAAGTCCCCCATCTTCTGACCAGTCTGTTCTTGTGCCAGGTGGATGTGTTATGGTTCCTTTGCCTACATCAACTTCTAATGATGGTTAAAAAAAATTTTTGGGGCTAGGTATCTTTGTTAAACTTTAGTTTATACATGTGTGTGTGTGTGTTTGTGTGTGTGTGTGTGTGTGTGTGCATGCATGTGTGTGTATGCATGTCAGTGTTGGCCACACCTTGAATCCCATGGCCTAGTTTAAAGGAGGGAGTGTGGGTCATTAAACTGTAAATTAGTTAGTAATTAGTGATATTAAGAAAAATAACTGGTATAACTGTATGCCAAAAAAATAAGACACTTTTGTACAACCATTGCAATGAATGATAACTAGAAAAAATGTCTGCAGAACTAGAAGCACTGTGAGCATATATTAAGGGGCTAGGTAACCAAATGGTTAGTGAGAGCACAAGTGTTAATAGCTTGATAACAATATAAGTAGCTTGCCATTTTAGGCAGTCACCAAATTTTTTTTTGTTATGGTTTCTCATTGTGAGAATTAATTTTTTCATGGCAAAGCCATTTTTTTCAGGATCTGCTATTTCATTTATTTATGTATTGTCATTTACGATCACACTTAATTAATTAACTGTCACCTCTTTGGCAATTCTGTATATTTAAACAGTAATATCTGTAGTATTGCATCAACATGCAATTTCAATTCTTATAGGTGACCAACTCCGAGTGTAATATGATCAAGTTAAAGGTACTTAAAATAATTTTGCTGAAACCAAAATAATTGTGTAAAATATAGTTGTGGGAAATGCTATTTTGCATTTCTGTAATCTTCCATTCAGTTCCTTTGTATTCATCATTATTATTGTAAAGTCTCGGAAAACTATTGCTGTTTCTGGTGTTGCATCAAGCGACTTGATATCTGTGATGGTCACTGTTACTTTCCGAATGCACCCTTTCTCTTTCTTCTTCATTGAGAATAATAATGCTGTAGCTTCGTTTTTTGATCATCTCCTTTCTCATAAATTAATTATGAACTAATCATTCAACTTTACTGCATTTGGTAAGTTCCTTTTATTTTTATGCAATAGCCTGATCTTGTAAAATATTATCTTGTGCAGGGCTATTATTTTTCTGATGTTTTTCTTTTTGTATGCCAGTGGTCTCCCGGTCAGGACTCAATTATGCCTTGGTGAGGCATGTCCACAACCATGTAGCTGCTCCTGTTGGGGAATTTTGGCTGATACGTGACAGTTTCTGAACTTCAGGTATTACAAGACCTTTCTGGTAAACACCGAATTGTGAGAGAAGTCCATGATGTAATCTTTCTATCAGTTCATCTTGTGCCTGTGCATGCACCAGTATTCACAGCATGTTGCTCGACCAACTTGAATTTCTTTTTGGAATTTTTTCTGTTTGGACCATTTGATTGTTTTGAGTAACAAAAAATATTGTTTGAAACAACCTTGTTAAAGTAACTAAGTAATTGACCTTTTGTTTATTTTCTGATTTGGGATCACATTTATTAAAACTATGCAATCATTTATAAAAATGAGAAATTATTGACATTGCAGCTTAAAAAGAAATAAAATAAAATAAAGTATGTTGAAATTGTCATATTATGTCCAGCTATTTTTTTGATGAGATATTATAATTTTGTTGGTCAGTATTATTAAATATTTATTATTTGAGGAAACTTTTTGTAAATGAATAACCCTTACTTGCTTCCCAATTACAAAGGTGCTGGAATCTAGGCTCGGCCCACCTTGTTGTTTATTGCCAGGTACCACTCTACACAGCCGGATACATCAGAGATTCCTCCCATACTTCTCGCCAGTAGTTCTAAGCTTGGTAGGGCTGAAAACACTTGTTTGAAGTTCCTGCGCCAGGGCTACTGACTATAAATATGGCATATCAGAACAGTAGTGTGAAAGAATGTGTAAATGAAACAGTAAATACTCGTATTAATAGAGTAAATAGCCAGATAACTAATGTGGGTGAATTAGTTTTAAGGCAAATTGACTCTGTAACTGTAAATAGGAAAATAGAAGGCATTGGCAAGTTAGTGAATGAAAGAGCTGACTGTGGAAAAGAAAATTGACAATGTAAATGATAAAGTGAACAGCGTAAATGAAAGGTTGGCCAGTGTAAATAAAGAAGTGAACAGTATAAACTAAAGGATCAACAGTGTTGAGAATGAAATACAGTCCATTCATAGCTTCTTTGGATGTTTTGAAGCAAACCATTGAAAAATCACCTTAGGCATAACATGTCAACCTGTTTTTTCAATGACTTGTAAACCACAAATCTTTAAAGTACTGTATTCTTGAATAAAAGAAACTTTAACTTAGTGCCTTCTACAACTTATATTTATTTTGTATTAAATACAAATTAAAAACAATGAGAGCAGTGATGTGTTGGCAGTGACTAGTAAAAAAATAGTTCATAGATAAATATTGTATTATTATAGTTTTTTGATATGCTATTTGTAAATTAAACATTGCCTATTGATATATTTGATATTTTAGGTAGCACTGAAGGAACCATATTTCATAGAATCAGTGCAAATTACAGTGCATAGGCCTTTGTGACATGCCGTTGTTTTCTGTCTGAAGAATGAAAAATAATGATTTTTGAATTTTTCATTTACAGATGAAGCGAGATTTTATTGTTTGAATACTTATTATAATATATTTAGATCAATACTACATATGTGTGTTGAAAAATATAATCTAACATGGAGTGAGTACAACTAAAGTGAGTAATTGATGGAACGAAGGTATCTAAATTGGCCAGTGAAAATCATTGGTGGGTGTTGACAGTGCAACCCATACTTTAAACACACAAACATATATGGCTGTCACATGGTGGTACATAGGTGACGTAAAAATATGATATATAATATGGCTGTAGCACGAAGGTGAGACACAAACTATAAAACAAATGACAATAAAAAAAGGGGGGGATGCACCTCGAAAGATGGCTGCCTCCCAACATGGCAGCCACCAGTAACATATATAAGCAAATGATGTACAAAAAATCAAAAACAAATATGGCCACCTCCAGTAACATATACACAAATATGGCGGTCTCCAGTAACATATAAACAAAGATGGCTGCCTCCAGTAGCATGTAAACATATAAACAAATGAAAAACTCAAGATGGCAGAATGTGTATATGTAAGGGAGTGGAGGCAAGGGAGTCCGTCGTCTGCTGGATTCAAACAGAGGTGAGTAATTGGTGGAGAGAGAGAGAGAAAAGGGGGGGGGGGAGACCTCAAGAAATGGAGGTTTTTTAATTAAATTTTTTATAAATTTTTGAAGGGGATTTTTTTTTAGGGAAAAAAGGAAATTTCGAAGCAAAAAAAGGGGGAAGTGGCCACCAGGGTTAAAGACATTTTAATATGCGAATCTTTCAAACAACTTAAAAAAAAAAAAAAATTTTTTTTTTGGGAAATTCTGAGGGAGAAAAGGGAAAAATGGCCACCGGGATAAATACTTGGTAATTAGAAAATTTTTCAATTAAAATTTAGTAAAAATTAAATTTTAAAGCAACTTTTTACATTTTTAAATGATTTTTTAATTAAATGTTTAAAAATAAATTTATATAAATTTGTAAACAATTTTTTTATTAGATTTTTTGTTACAAAATTTTTAGAATATTTTGCAATTTTTTTTGTTTTTTTGGGTCAGAGGTTACCGTGGTCAAGGTCAATGATATCCAAGATGGCGGACAGGTGATGTAACAAGATGGCGGCTTCCCCAAAATCCTAATCCTATCTCCCATCTCTTTATCTTTCAATGTTCTATTTCCTAATACTTGTAGTATTTAACCTCTTGTTATTAAGATGTGTTGGGTTATTTTGTTAAAAGGATGGCCTTAGTTGGTATAAAAATTAAAACAAAGGGACAACCAGCCCAATGAAAGGGCACAGTAAATTCAAGCATGCAACTAGTGTTGCTTATTTTTTGTACATAGCAACGACAAACTTAAAAGATAGTGTTAAACATGCACACAAATAGGCCTACCGTAACTTTTATTCCGTTAATATTTATATGCATTTGTACTCACTATTTTCTAAGATTATTTAATTATTTATTAAAAATAATTTGGCAGGGCTTAAGTGCTTTGTTGGGATTGTGATAATTCAAATCACAGAAACGTAAGCATGTTGCACAATTGTGTTTCAAACACCTAAGGCACGTTACCAAGGTTTTGATAAACAGATGTGACTTTCAAACAATTAATTTTGTCTGAAAAACAGTTCACTGTTAAAACGTATAAATTTCACACATCCAATATTTGCAATCACACACACACACACACACACTGGTCCAATGTAACGCAATGGCAACAATACTCTTTCATCATAACGGTCACAAAACACTTTACAATATATTTATTCCTGCTGTAGAAAAACATATTTATCAACATCTTAATTTGCCTAGGTAGGTTTAAAAAACACGAGTATAAATTTTATGCTTTGTTCAGAAACACGCCAGTCGTCTTTTCTGCCAACTTCGGATTTGTAACTGTCCTGCAATCACATCTAAATATATTCTAATAAGCATTCAAACAATAAAATATTGGGAAAAAAGAGAAAATTTAGGGGGAAAAGGGAAATTTTGAGGGGAAAAAGAGGAATTTTGAGGGAAAAGGAAAAAATGGCCACTGGGGTTAAATACTTTTTATTTAAAAAAAATTTTTTTAAATAAAATGTTATAAAAATAAATTTTAAAACAATTTTTTTAAATTAAAAAAAATTATTTAATTAAATATTTTAATAAAAAAAATTTTGATAATTTTTTTTAAACCAATTCTTAATCTTTCAAACAATTCTTTAATAAAATTTTTTGTTATAAATATTTTTAGAATTTTTCGCAGATTTTTGGGGTCAGAGGTCACCAGGGTCAAGGTCAATGACATTGAAGATGGCAGATGGGTGACATAACAAGATGGCGGCTCCCCGAACCCTAATCATATCCCCCATTCCTTTGCCTTTCAATGCTCTATTTACTACTACTACTACCACCACTACCACTACTACAGTTATTCCCCCCGCAATTATAACAGGGTTCAACAGTCGCAGCAAAATATTAACGTGTATTCTATGTAATGTGCAATGTTGTGTATAACAAATATATTAACAATATAAAATAATATCCATAAGAACTATTCTCAACACAGACATTGTTAACAAATCATAAAGCTGACCTAGATATGGTTATAGTCCTAAAGTGTGAACACTAACAAAATGGTTTTTGAAATATGACTAAATTCTTTGAACAGCCAAAGCAGTAAACAAGCATTTGACAGTTAAAACATAGTCACATGGCAGTGTTTATGTCTACATGTAGCCATATGATATGTAATCTGTAACTAAATACAGAACTTCACCAGGGCTTCAGAAAAGTGTGAAGTAACCGTGAATGGCCTACAAAACAGAAAATGAGTGCACCACACAGACAGCCAAGATAAGTGAGAAAGTAGTGCAAGTCTTAACCAATACAGCAACCACAGAGGATAACGAGCAGCTCTACGGCAATGGTGTCGCACGGCGAAAAGTGGGGTAGTGGGTCGCAATTAAGCCTGCCCTTACGATGGCCAGACAGCTTGGTAGTGTACCAACACCAGTTTGAAATAGTCACCACCCTGAATGGCTGGTGAGCCAAACAGCAGGCTTACTACCTTACTGCTGTACTTAGAGGCCCTGCAATGGGCATATTGCAATCTCTGCCAGAGTAACAGCGACTGGAGTATCCCACGATGGTGTCTGCCTTAAAGCTACGTTTCGGTGACCGATACTTGCGACATGCCCACCGTGCCCAGCACTGTGAAACCACACCCAGCATTCAGAAGAGCCACTGCAAGAGCTATGGCAAGACATCGTGCAGCTTTCCCACCTTTATCTGGAAGGGTGCTCTGAGGAGGCAGGCGACATCACTGCAGTTGGCTTCTTCATCGATGCAGTCAATGACACATGAGGGTTCATTTTGACTTGATTCATCCTGGCCCAACCACTGGGGTGGAGTCAGCAAAAAAGGTGTGTGCACCTTGATATCTGGTATGGGTAGTAACGCTTAACAAATACGACAAAGACAACATGAAGAAGACACTGTAGGAATTGGAGATGGCTGTGAGGGACATCGCTCTCAGGGTACATGTTACAGATCTTTGCCATTCCCCACTCAAATGGTCTCGGTGTTGGTCATGTGGATAGCCGGGGCACCTAAGAGCCTACTGTACACAACAGCAGCAGCAGAAAAAGAGACAGCACTGGGGAAAAGAGGCAGCGAGAGGAAGAACAAATTACTTTGAACGCAGCCAAGGGCTTGTGTGAAAAACATTGTGAGCTTCGTGTATATGCCCAACAAGTGAGACATTGCATCAACGAGCTGATACTGGAAGCTTACCACCTAACAATGAAGTAGAAAAATACACACAATGTCCTAAATATGCTGTCCGGATGGCCTGTGCATAATGTATATTGAAGGAGAAGCCCAAGGCACAGAGCCAGCATAGTGATGAACCCTCTCAGCAGTGACTCTGAGGATGTGCTTCGGGAACAATTGTTGAAATTTGATCACACCCAAATAAATGTAAGTCCATTAATATATTAAATGGATATAAAAGTAGGTAAAAATAAAAACCCAGTAAAAACATATAAGTTTTGATTTGCAATGTCTTTAAACAACATTATCATAATGTAATTATTTCAATAACAATATGGTGACAAAAGCTGAGCATTTGGTTTTTGCTCTTTCCCCAGGAAACCTTCAGCCACCCAATCAAAAGTATGGCTGCGAGAATGTAGGCCGTTGTCAATGCCAAGGGTGGGCCAACACAGTCTTGACTGCCAGTGTTCTCAAAAGAGGGTGGCCTAAACTTGTACTTTATTTTTAGGTGGGTGTCCGGATACTTTTGATCACATAATGTATAAATGAATATTTTATTTAATAGTTTTATTAAAATCTCAATATTTAACAAAAATTAAATATACCTTGTATATCACAAACGTCCCTAACATTTTACTACTGTGTTCAAAATTACCTGACATTTTTGTGATTTCTCCAAGAGCTTAAAATTCTGTAATTTCCCTGTTTTCAGATGCACGCCAACCATGATTTTGAATGCAGTTGCAAACATTTTTCTTACCATTACCTTCTGTGAGTCGAGCCCTATTCTGCATCTGTAATACTCTGCCCAGAATCTCCAGAGAAACTATCACCTGAAAATAAACACAAACTCGTTACTCTCAGTGGTGATACTCTGAAGCACATGGAACGCCTCAGATCAGTTACACGAGTCCATTTCAGAAGAACTAACAACCCAGCCAAAAATTTATATTTGTTATCAATTACCACATACTTAACTATAACTCTTTTTACGGGTACACTTGATATATATTTTGTTTTTATTCATAATAACTGAACCTAAAATTGTAAAATTTACATACATCTGTAATGAACTGGATTTCTTTTTAAGATGATGGCACCAATATTATTAAATTCTCCTTACTTTTCCCCTGTAATGTTATAATGGCAATAGGTAATATAAACCTAAAATTAATAATCACAAATATCTTTATAAATACATTACTAACTTGAGGCAGTTTGATTTGTTTTAATTGAAGTGCATGTATATGTGTGTGTGTAGCCATCGAGCTACTTTAGTGCAAGGGCAAGCGAGGGAGACAATGAAAACATAGTACGCGTCGAGTGTGTACAGACTTTATTTAGCACTTCCAAACAGTACACAAGCACAACTATTCTGCTCGACTGGCAGCTAGGAACTGCCAGCTGCTGTCTTTGTCGCAACGAGCCTCAGGCCAGGAAAGTACCCAGTTGGCTTAAAGATGCTTGTGCGTGCTCATGCACGTGCACACACACTCACTCACACAACACACACACCTTGTGTCAAAACAGTCCATTAGTGCTCTCACCACAGTCCATTAGCACTCTGTGCCGTGCCATTAGCTTACGCTCACTTACCCAGTGGCAGTGGTGGTATGCCACCACATCACCCCTGTGCCAGTGATGGATCCACATCACGAAAAACCACCCTGAAGGTGATTGGGAAAGCGGACGCGTCAACCGGACAGTGTAGCAAGTGGAAGAGGCAGAGGTTTGCTGACGGTAACCTGGGGAGGTGTAGGTGTCCCCAGTTCATGGACTGAGATGGGTGTGGCAATATCGTCGGCCAGATCTTCATTTGTGGTTTATGCCAGCTTGAGGCGATCAATCGAGACTGTGACCTGTCAGCCATTCATCTGGAGGGTTGCAGCCTTAGATGTCCGATGCAGCACTGGGAAGGGGCCTTCATATGGAGGCTGACGACATCCTTTTGGCACCTCGCGACGGATGAAGACTTCTGTTGTTGATGCGAGGTCCTTGAAGATAAACAGCTTTCATTCACCATGAGGAGAGCCACCAACAGGTCAAAGTTCACTGAAGTGCTGCCGTAACTCTTTGATAAGACCTGTAGCATCCATATGTTGAAAACTCCAGGCAGCCGCAGAGGTTTTCCATACACCATGTCAGCAGAAGATGCATGCAAGTCCTCTTTCCAGGCCACTCTGATTCCCAAGAGAATGGTGGGCAAAATGTCCACCCAGTGCTCTGTCATGTGGCAACGTATGGCCGCGTTGAGCTGCCGATGCATGCGCTTGACCATGCTATTAGCAGCAGGATGGAATGCTGTGGTCCTCAAACGAGTCATGCCTGTCATGTTGCTGAGATCTCTGAAAAGCTAAGCCAGCAACCATTTAGTGAAGTCGGGAAAATAAAGAGTGGGTGAGGTATTTTGAAAAATTAAATGCACTCCAACTTGGGTACTTCCTACAAGTACCACTTTGGTGACAACTCATCTGCATCATATTCTGCTAGAGCGCGCAATTGACATCTGAACAGCCCGATGGAGTGCGACTTCGTGATTAGAATGTAATACCACCACAGTTCCTTTAGTTTTTCAGAGTAACTTGGTTTACAAGCATTAAATGATTAGCTAGTGTTTAGGATTGCCAAGATGGGAAGTTTACTGGTGAGTTGTGGATGGCACGTCATAAAATTGGGCCAGTTTTTGGTACGTTTTGTAGCTTTGTAATCGCAGCTGTGTGAGCAATCCAGCAGTTCCTTTGTACTTTTGATACCTTAGTAGTTTTGTATGTACTTAATGATGATTTGTGTAGTTGCCGTTCATATTTGGGATTGTCCCAAGTGTGTAGTAAAGTTGTCAGATCACTGCCCCATTCGGCTTGCCCGGCCGTATTTTAATGTGTGTAGCTTGTCCACAACTCATGAGTGGGTAGAAAAAATCTCCTTAACTTTTAATATGTTTGTCTCATTTTACATTCAGATGCTTTGATTGGCCCACTCATTTCACTGGGTGGCATCTGCGTGGAAATGAATTGTTTAGGTAACATTTTAATGTAATGTATAGTGTGTTCATTATGAGAGTAGCACCCTTTAATGGGCCCCTCCGGTCACAGTGCACTCGCCCTTGTGGTTTTTAATATTATTCATCATGTACGTCAATTTCAAATGTGAGTTTAGCATTTTGCAATTTCAAGGAAATGCACGATTGTATTGAACTGGGTTGGACACGTTCGTCAACTGTTTATTGATGTGTTGATCTGTAATTGAGTGTAATTTGAATTTCTTTAATTAATCAGATAATTGGTTATGCACCTTAATGTGGTATTAATTGAATTATAGATGAAACAGCCCAATGGTGACTTTAAATTCTGACTCGCAGTTAAGGGCCTTATAAGTAAGCGTAATTTACGTATAGTCAATCACACACTTTGTAACTTGCTTAATTATTATGGAGGTAATGGTAATTAACGGCACTGGCCGTATTTGCTGTACGACTTGAATATTTGATATACACACACTTGTTAACATGTCTTATTTATGAAACTTTTATGTTTTACGCGCCACACTTGGTGCCAGTTAACTGAGTAAAATAATAAATATTGTGCAATGGAGTAAAGATTGTATAGCAGTATTAATGATTTTGAATCATCATTTGCTAGTCATTGCACATTGCAAGGTTTTTATTGCAGGCCACTGACCCTTTGAATTTTAAATATGTTAGAGTCACCTATTTTTTGTGTTTGTTAAATGGAATTTTTTTTATATTGGGCAAAGCAAAATAAACCAAGTTCAAACTGAATATTCAAGTGTATTATTTATTGTATTGTAATAGTTGTACTCTGCTTGTCTTGTACCACAATTGTGCTGAAAGTCAGTGCAATTATTCTGTGCTACTCTGCTAATCATTCTGTTTTCTTTGTTTCATGGTCAACTGTAATATGAGTGCCCCCATCGTCAGTCTGGTATACACGTTGCCACGTGACGCAATCAGCACCTTTATTGAAGATTTGGGAGTAACCGTGGACGTCTCAATGACAGTCGCTCAAATCCGTAAGCTAGCAGTTCAATGCCTCCGGCAAGATACCAGTGCAATGGTGCTCGCTTCCTTGCAGCAACCTGCCCCGGTAAGCCAAGCTTCCACTTCAATGCCCACCGATAAACTGTTCATGTTGTCCTTACACTGCATAAATCTGCTCACGTCACATGAATCTGTTGCTATTTTGACTTTTTTCGTCGCTGTGGCTAGAGTAGCGGTGTTGTGTCCTGCCTGGAGGATTTTCTCTGAACAGTCCTTTCTGTTAAAGTGGAGGGTCTGATCCTACAGTTACTTCAAGAGGAGTTATTGTCTTTTCCCAGTGGCATGTTTGTGGAGTTTAAATGCTGTGTCCTGCATGCTTTATTTCCACCCCACGTAAGGCGGAAATGCAAGACGGATTTTGTGTACCGAGTTCAGAAACCACAATAATCTGTTTGCGACTTTGTTGAATCCGTTTCTGCCTTTCATGATGCCATGTGCCTGGGTTTAAGTGAAGGCGATCTAGTAAATACCATACTGGATAATTTTTCAGCTTTTTTTAAGTGGCATTGGATGATGGTGAACCCGCCATGTAATTTGTACGAGTTGCGCCAAATTGCAGTAGAAATTCAGGGCAGAGTCCCGGCCACAGAGAATTATCATCTAGCTTCTCCCCCCCTTCCCCTCCTTCGGGCGGGAACTGGGCGGCGAGTTCTCCCAGTCAGCTGCTGACCTTGAAAGGCGACAGGTGGCACGAGTCGCGGGGTTTAGTTGTGCGCCGTGCCAACTGCTCACGTGCGGAACACATGGCAGGCAGCTAATTGTAAAGAAAGTCTTTTTAGTTTAGCAGAATGGAAGTGTTTCCGGTGCAGCGAGCCCAGGCATGTCGTCGTTTTTGTAAACGATCGAGAAATGATCCGTGACCGGACAGGGAATGGTTGCACCAGTCAAGCTAGTACTAAAAAGCCACTTATGTTTGCCAAATGTATAGTCACTGTTACCTGCGGAGGAAAAAATTTTCTGGCATTGATACTGGTGCTACTTATTGTGCCATTAGTCAGGCTTTTGTCAAACTACTTTTAAAATCCAAAATCATTTCCAAAGGATGTATTAGTGTCGTTTCTGAGAAAATGTTGTGTGTTGCCAATTGCGACATTGTTCGCTGTAGCGTCGTAGCTAACCTGCAATTCAAAATAGGCAGTTTCTCCTGGACGCACACGTTTTGGGAATTCGATTCCCTCTCTCAATATCTTATTTTGGGTTTAGAGTTTTTAGGCAAGACTAGAGCTGTTGTGAATTTCAATTCAAAATATTTGTCTTTTGGCTTCACCCCTGGCATTCACATCGGTTTGCACACCAAGGAGGTGCCGGTGATGTGTTCCACCTTTGCTGAAGGCGACTGTACGCAGACGGAATTTTGAGCTAGTTTGGAGCGATTGAAGGACGAGTTTAACAACGTAATATTTTTGGGAATAAGCAAGTGTGATGTCCTCCCATACAAGTTTGTCCTTACCGACGATATACCGATGCGTGACCGTCATTTTAAGCTCTCCCCTCCTAAGCTCCAGGTTTTTCGGAAAATCATAAATCATTGATAGGTTTTTGACTGTTGGTGTAATAGTACCTTCTACTTCAGATTATTGCTCACCTGGCTTCTTGGTTAAAAATAAAGATGGTGACAAATATTGTTTGGTCGTGAATCACTTTCTTGTAAATAAAAAAAATACATAAAGACACTTTCTCCTTGCCTACAATAGATTGAGCACATCAACATCTTGGTAAAGCCCCTATATTTTCAGTGTTAGATTTAAATAATAGTTTCTATCAGAAAATTACAGAAAATTCACAGCTTTCAGCACACCCTGGAACCAGTACGAGTTTTTGAGGATATCAGTGGGGTCAAATTTTGGAAGCCAGGCCTTGTCCCGCGTACTTGATCATGTCTTATCAGAGTTTAAAATTAAGTTGGTTTTTATTATACTGATGATATTATTGTATATAGTGAGGGCCTTGATTCCCATCTGGATCATTTGTGGCAGGTTTTGACTAAAATGCATGAGGTCGGACTTACGGTCAACCCCGACAACGGAACTCTGGCTTCTAATAAGGTAAAGTTCTTGGGATATTTGTTATGTGAAGGATGTTTGCTTATTGACCCCGATAATGTGGTACTTATCATAAATTTCCCCACCCTAGAAATTTGAAGGGAGTTCAGAAATTTTTAGGTATCAAGGGGTATTATTCGCGGTTCGTAGATCATTACTCCGAAATAACTGCCGCCCTTAAACCCCTCAAGAGAAAGGATGCTGATTTTGTTTGGGGTCCTGATCAGGAAAGAGCCTTCACGTCATTAAAAAGTATCTTGTCTTCTCCACCCGCTCTTCATTTTCCCGACTTCACTAAACGGTTTGTGGTGCAGATTGATGTGTCCTCACTTGTTGCTTTGGGAGCTGTGCTAAGCCAGCACGTTGAAAATGATCTCGCACCTGTGGCCTTTGCGAGTCGTTCCCTTACTCCTACGGAACATAATTTAGGTATTTACGAAAAAGAGACGCTCACTTGCATTTATGGTTTAAAAAAGTTTGCTGCCTATATTGAGCATGAGGAATGTGATCTACATACCGGTAATCAGGCCTTGAGCTGGGTTTTGAACCATCCTCAGCAGCTGGGGAAATTAGGACAGTGGGTTTTGAGATTGTTTAGATTTTGTTTCAAAGTGCACCATGTTTGTGGCGCCGACAACCAGGTCGCTGATGCTTTTTCCTGCATGTACGATGCAGAAGACTTTGAGGTAGAACAGGAAGACCCTCCTTTGGCTTCCATTAACTTGATTCAAGGTTTCCCCGAGTTCTTTACTAAGCTGTATCATGCCCAATCCGATGATGAATTTTGTGTTCAGATTATTCAGGATCTTTCAAATCGGCAAGTTCTTCCTTATGTTCAGGATAAAGAGGTTCTTTATTTTACAGGGGAAAATGGTAGAGCACGTAAGCTCACTGTCCCCAATGGTCATATCCTATTTACATGACTCTGTTTTCAGAGCACATCAAGTTATCAGTTGCACATTCCAGAAGATTGCGTCTTACTTTGCTTGACCTACTCTTCGGTGTGACGTGGCTGCCTTTGTACAACCGTGCGAGGCATGCCAGAAGTGCAAGCAGTCCAGGCAGGGCGATATAGGGCAGTATGTGGTGCATATTCCAGAGGCTTCTTGGGACACTGTCCATCTTGATGTGTTCGGTCCTCTGGTGCATTCTAAGAAGGGAAACGTGTGTGTACTCATCCTTATGGATCCTTTTACTAAGTTTGTTATATTGTTGGCTGTCCATAATATGAAGTCTTCAACTATTGTCAAGGTTTTACATGAACAGGTGAGGAAGGTGTTCAGTGTGTAGCATTGCAGCTAGATATATATGATTGGTATATTCTGGAAGTATTTCAAATGTCTATATTTCAGTCTAGGATAGTAATTCATGAAATATGTGAAAGGTCGTGGCAATGAAAACTTATTTGTATTTCATATATTTGTGCGTTTCCAAATTTGTAATTTTTCTTTCATTTCATCAGTAGTAACAGACGTAAACAACAGACATCATCAACAACGATAGCGCATCCTTTCCTTTTCACTGGGTTAGTAAACTAACATCGCCACCGCAAGGCACAACATGGTGAAACGAGGAAAATAACAGAGGTCACCTTTGGCTGACGTGACCGACTGCTCAAAAACAATATATTTTCAATGAGGAAACTTTCTACCAATATATAAGGAAGCGCGACCTTTCTCGGGTATCACAACAGTCAACAGTGCATCAGCACAACAGTTCGTCGCAGCACAACCGTTTGTCAGCTGTCAGTCGGACAGCCTGCATCGTGTGATCATGTGACTCGCACCGACCAGCGCCCGTGACTTTAACCTTCTTTTGTATTTCGGACATTTCAAATATCTATTAAATTTATTTTCCGTCGGTGCGAGGAGTTAATAGGGCGCCGGGAGAGAAAAGTAATGATTCTCTATTGTCTTCGTAACTCTCGAAATGAGAAGTTTTGTTTTGTAAAGACTGCAATTCTGTCTTTTTTTTTTGTTTGTCAGCTGCGAGTGTCAATTGTTTTGCCGAGACGACAATAAATCTCCAGTAAACATTTAACTTCTTTTATTTATTGGCAACCCTGGCATCAACCAACTTTCATTATTACATCGTCGAAGTCTTCAACTCACGCTGAGCTAGTCCGTTGGTGTTTACCGAGACAACAGGACAATAACCTGTTAAAAGTGCTCCGCCAGAAGTCCAAACAAACAATGCCAGGTATTTCACCTAAACTATTTTTAGGGACATGTGTTTTCTTTGGGTGATTAAACATTTCACATCCAGCCCATATTATCCTAAGGGTAATCCCATGGAGCTTTTTAACAAAGATCAGAAAGCGTGCTTGACCATCTTATACAATTGAGACCACACCCATTGGGATGAGGATCTTGACTTGATTAATGTTGGTTTTAATTGTGCTTGTCATGGTTTTACAGGGACTACACCATCTTTGCCCTTTTTAGGTTGGCCACTGTCCCACCCTCTTTTGCACCCGTGGAACATCTCTCCCATTTTTTCACCTTTGTCTGAGGCTGATCGAAACAGTTTGTTAGAGGAAGTACACCAGCATCTTGAATCTGCCAAAGATTTAGTGAATGACCGATTGAGCGCTTCAGGCTCTCCGGCTCAGTTTTCCATCAGGGATTTGGTGTTGGTAAAGAATAACCATTTGGCGGATCTCTCCAACAATGTTACCAGTAAACTCGTTCCTAAATACATTGGCCCTAACACAGTGATTGACTTCCCTATCTACTGGCAAAATGTCTAGGAAGGCACATGTGTGCCAATTAAAGAAATTTGTTTCTAGAGTGTAATGTGTAACACTGTTGCCGGATTTTGTTTATTGTGTTATTGTTATGTGCCTGAGTGACTTTGCAACCTTTTTCCTTCCCTTATTATTTGAGCTTGT
Source organism: Dryococelus australis (assembly GCA_029891345.1). Classification (NCBI taxonomy): domain Eukaryota; kingdom Metazoa; phylum Arthropoda; class Insecta; order Phasmatodea; family Phasmatidae; genus Dryococelus; species Dryococelus australis. The sequence continues at coordinate 75,247,149 of CM057000.1, forward strand.
ATTTTTTCACCCTTCTGGCTAATTTCCCATGACATTTTTGTCTTAACTGATCATCCCCCTGAGCAGCTTGGAGGAGATTGTTCGTGTCTTAGGCTGGATTGGAGTTTGGCAGCTGCCAGAAGATGCTACCACTTGGACTTCGTGCCCATACCTCACCCTCCGCTCGAGAAGAGACCCTGCTCTTGGTGCTGGGACTTGTTCTTGGTTGCCCACCGAATCTTCCCCGGGGAAGAAATTTGTTAGTGTGCTTATGTCCAGACTGTTTACCTGATTTCATTTTTTCAAGAAGGATTGTTACTTACCTGCTGTGAACTGTACTGTCTGTTTGACTGGGGAGACTGTTCTCTCTGTGATTATTTCACGTTTCTTCCTCTCTTCATTATCTTCAAGTGCCTTTTCTTCAGACTGTGTTGTGTATGAATTGTGTTATTTTTTTTAAGTATGGGTCACCCACCAGAGCTTACCATGAACAGACAGTTCTTTAGTTTTAGGCAGTGAGGCACACGTTTAGGGCAGGCGGTTGCAACGATGCTGTTGCGATAATTAGTACTGCAATTTACCACCAGCAACGCTGATAGTTTCGCTTCTCACCGCTCAGGTCCGTTTCCCTACTCTTTGTCTTTCCCCTCTCCTCTTCCCCTCCTGGTATGTCACGTGGTAGTTGGAGGAGGATCTGAAGTCAGCTGGATCATGAGTTGCTAGCCCTCGGGCACTCTACCTTAGGCACTTCCTACGAGCACCACTTTGGATACAACTCATCTGCATCATGTTCTGCTGGACCGCACAATTGACACCTGAACAGCCTGATGGAGTGCGACTCCGTGATTAGAATGTAATACCGGCACAGTGCCTTTAGTTTTTCAGAGTAACTTGGTTTATGAGCTTTAAATTATTAGTTAGTGTTTAGGATTGCCAAAATGGGAAGTTTACTGGTGAATTGTGGACGGCACGTCATATAATTGGGCTAGTTTTTGGTACGTTTTGTAGCTTTGTAATCGTAGCTGGTTGTGTGATCAAGCAGTTTATCCTTTGTACTTTCAATACCTTAGTAGTTTGGTATGCATTTAATGTTGATTTGTGTAGTTGCCGTTCGTATTTGGGAATGTCCCAAGTGTGTAGTATAGTTGTCAGATCGCTGCCCCATTTGGCTAGCCCGGCTGTATTTTATTGTGTGTCGCTTGTCCACAACTCATGCGTGGGTAGAGAAAATCTCCTTAATTTTTAATAATTTTGTCTTGTTTTACGTTCAGGTGCTTTGATAGGCCCACACATTTTACCCAGTGCCACCTGAGAGGAAATTAATTGTTTTAGTAACATTTTAATGCAATTTTTAACATGTTAATTTTTGAGTACCATCCTTTAACGGGCCCCTCTGGTCGCGGTGCACTTGCCCTCGTGGTTTTTAATATTATTCATCATGTATGTCAATTTCAAATGTGAGTTTAGCATTTTGCAAATTTCAGAGAAATCTGGGATTGTATTCAACTGGTGTTGGACACGTTCGCCAATTGTTTATTGACACTGAAACCTTCGGATGGGACATGAGACAAACGGTGACACAATAAACTTATGGTACATGGGCGCCAGCGGTGTTTCCCAGTCACTGCACTATTGAGACTCAGGGTTCTCAGGGATGCTGTGGGTTCTGTATGTCCGTCTCACCCGAGCGTACTTAAGAAACACTTTGTATTACTAACATCTTTACTAAACATTTTATCACTGAAACATGGCAAGAGGTTGCTGTTACTACAAAGAAAGACTTTAAGCACTGTGATACTTGCTTTTATTCTGTAACTCGTACAAATTGTGTCAAGGTTAACTTTATACATGAACTTGCGATGTAGCTAGCTAACTCCGTTTGGGTGCTCCTCAGCCCGCAATTAATCTAGCGCAATTCTAGATGGATGACTTCACTGTGGTGTTAGAAAACACAATCTACACAAGGAAAGGGGTTGACAACCAATTTTTCTTGATGACAGGGCGCAGAGAATTATGAAATGAACAAACACGTGTGATTATTTAGCATTGCTAATGCGGACTCGTCGGGGCTCGCCTTGCCGCACGTGGTTGGTGTGGTGACGGCTTATACACATAGCCTGCTAGGATGGAAATAATGTCACCGTACAAATTACATAAATGGCACAAATACATATGGAACAAGTTGGGACACTACATGAATGGTCACAATAAACACGCGGATGCGTGAAAGCAAGCTTAGATGATGCAAATGCCACTGGATAAGATTCACAGCGAATCACGTGGTGCAGATGAAATTCCAATATTTCTCCATGAAAATTGCAAATTCTGGCCAAACAAATGGTTAATATTAGTAAGAAAAATATTCTCCTGTAGATTATAACCTTGAGAGACTTTTAGCACACCTGATGGTGGGAAAACCAATCTTGAAATAGACTGAGTGGTCATACATACAAAGTATCAATTTCATGAAAATTACACGGAACCCTGGATGAAACAATACATTACAATACATCATCATACATACATACACTTGCAATTAGGCTACCGCCCGGCGGCGAGCTCTCTCAACTTTCCTTCACCCAACCAACTCCTTTTCCACTCCCTTCCTGAATTTACCAACCCCTCTCACAGATACCAATTCCTCCCTCAACACATTCCACTTCCTCACAGACCTCACAAGCATGGACTGCATACCCTGCTCTGTTCTCCTCCACACCCTCTGAAGCTTCTCACTGTTGTTTCCTCTTCCCCTAAACACCCCCTTACTTAGCTTGCAGTGTAGCCCTCCCCATCCTCCCTCTTCATTCACCACCCTGTACATCCTGACTAACCGTTCAACTTTCCTCCTGCCCTTCAATGAGCTCCACCCCATTTCTTTCATCATCACTGATGGCCTATAGTTCCCTTCTTCCTCATCATCCTGCCCTTGCCTTCTCCCCTTACCCTTCACCCATCTTGCTGCCTTTCTCTGCACCTTTTCCAGTTCTCCACCTCCACATACGGGTCCCATACTGCTGCAGCATATTCTAACATTGGCCGTACCATTGTGCCATACGCCTTCTCCTTCACCTCACAGCTGACTCCATTCAGCATCTTTCCTAGCATACCCAGAGCCCTTCTTCCCTTTGCAACCACACTCTCTGCCTGTTTTTTCCACCTGAGGTCTCTCTGCAGTACAATCCTTAGATACGTAAATTCTGCTGCTTCTTCTATCTCTTGTCCCTCCCATCTGTACATGTCCCTGCTTATCATCTTCTTCCTTGTGAACCTCACTACCTTAGTTTTTCTTACATTTATCTTCATTTTATTTTTTCTGGTCCACAACCATATCTTATCAATGTCCGCCTGCAAATTTCCGCCACCCTCTCCCACCTCAGCATATACAACACAATCATCTGCAAACAATCTGATTTTTCCTCTAGTCCCCAAACCCATGTCATTTACCATTATGGTAAATAACAAAGGACCCAGCACGCTTCCCTGTGGTACCCCTGATGTAACTTCCTCTTCCTCCGATATTGCCTCCCCCACTTTCACCCTCTGCCTTCGCTCCCTGAGAAAGTCCCCTATCCATTCCACTACCCTCCTGTCTGGTATCAGCGCCTCCACTTTCCTCAGCAATGTTCCATGGGGTACCTTATCGAATGCCTTCTCAAAATCTATGAAGCAGGCATCCACCTGCTTCCCCTCATCAACTACCTGCACCATATCCTCTAATAACCCAGCCAGTTGAGTCTCACATGAGTAACCCCTCCTGAAACCATGCTGGGACTCCTCCAAACAATTCCTATTGTTCATTACCCTCACCACATACTGCACCACCAGCCTCTCCATTACTTTTCCTGTACTTGATGTGAGACTCACTGGTCTGTAGCTGTCAGGTCTCCCCTTATCCTCTCCCTGCTTGTGTATAGGTACCACCATAAAACCTTGAAATAAATTATAACGCACATGATATTACAAAAATAAACCCTCAAAGTGCATGGATGGCGCAGATATTGACTTGGTGGCTATCAACCACATAGTCGCAAATGATGTGGCTGTAAAACAATTAAATATAAAAAATACCATTACATACATACGTGAAAATAAAGCCCTTAAAATTGCACTGAAATGCCTTTAACATTGACGGATGGCACCTGATTAAAAGTTGTGAGGGGCCAAGTGGCCTCTCCGACATCTTTCTCCTCCTTCTCCTCGTTTACATTGAAAAAGCCACGAGGGCACAACTTATTACGTTAAGCGGAAGCATAATGCTGGGGAATGTCTGGCAAAACATACGCACAGCAAAGGTTAACCGGTATACTAAAAGTGAATTATTTATAATCTACATCACTGCACAAATTTTGTGGTGCATACGTGACAGCGTCTTACCTCGCCAGCTCTCCTCAACGGACTGCCCAGAGGCAGGGGTCGCGCGGCTACCATAGCTGCCTACGGGGTTCACACAAGTGGAAGTGCTATGTACACTGAGTGAAACTTTTTTATTTTTTAATAAATGGCATATAAATAATTTAAATACGTATTGATTTAGATTTTTAGATTTAAATTGCGAATTTTCTGTATTCTTTGAATGTCTCTTAGGACGGCATTCACGCCGGAATAATAATGTTCTTAGTCTTTACGCAGCGCACATTTTGAATTCATAACCAAACATTGTGCAATATTATCAAACATACATTTTAAACATTTAAACAATTGAGAAACCTGGAAATAAAACAAGAGACATAATTTTACACTTTAAGTCACTATTCCGTTATTGGAAAGTTCCGGTTATGGCCTCTTTGCGCACGTGTCACATGAGTGGTGAGCGCCGTCATGGTCTTAACGCAGCTGGCTGTTAGCCAGAGTCTTGATCTGTAATCTAGTGTAATTTTAATTACTTAAATTAATCAGATAATTGGTTATGCGCCTTAATGAGGTATTAATTGAATTATGAATGAAACAGCCCAATGGTGATTAAATTCTGGCTTGCAGTTAAGGGCCTTATGAGTAAGCATAATTTACATGTAGTCAATTGCATGCTTTGTAACTTGCTGAATTATTATGGAGGTAATGGTAATTAACGGCATTGGCTGTATTTGTTATACAACTTGAATCTTTGTTATACAGACTCTTGTTAACATGTCTTATTTATGAAACTTTTCAAGTTTTATGCACCACACTTGGTGCCAGTCAATTGAGTAAAAGAAATATTGTGGAGTGGAGTAAAGATTGTATATCAGTATTAATGATTCTGAATCATCATATGCTAGTCATTGCACAGTGTAAGGTTTTTATTGCAAGCCATTGGATCTTTGAATTTTAAATATTATAGCGTCACCTATTTTTTGTTTGTTAAATGGAATTTTTTTTATATTGGGCAAAGCAAAATAAACAAAGCTTAAACTGAATATTCAAGTGTACTATTTACTGTATTGTGATAGTTGTACTCTGCTTGTCTTGTACTACAATTGTGCTGAAAGTCAGTGCAAAACTTTTAACTTTCCTTAAGTCAAAATAGCTATTAAGTTCACTATGGAAACAGTTTTGAAATGACAACCTTATTCAAAATTATCATTACCACCTGGAGTGCATATAGGAATCTGTATCTCATGTAAATTAATGATTATAAGTGCATAAAATGGCATGCATGATCATAGCTTTGAATGTCAGCAAACGTATGTAACATTTCATAACTTTACAAGAGTGAATTAAAGAATAGACACCGTAAATGAAATAGTGGACAATGTAAATGAAAGGTTGGACAGTGTCAAGAATGAAATGAATCAGAAAATGAATACACTACAGAAGGAATGGAGGAATTTCTTTGGCAGTAGAGTTCCACTACAACCACAGTGGCAGCCGAGAAAAGTGAAGAAGCAGTGCCAGTTGTAACCAAAGCAGCAACCTCTGAGGACATCCAGCAGATCTGCAGCATGGGTATCGTGCATCCAGGAGCGGGGAGAGGGATATCAATTACACCCACCCATTACGATGGACAGACTTCTTGGTGGGGGTATCTACACCAGTTTTAAATAGTCCCCCCCCCCCCCCCCCAGAATGGCTGTTAAGCCAAACAGCAGGCTTACTACCTCGCCGCTATACTGAGAGGACCCACACTGAGCATACTACAATCTCTGCCAAAGCAACATCAGCAACATCAGCTGGAGTATTCCTTGTCAGCCTTGGAGCTATATTTCGGTAACCAATATCTGCAACATGTCCACAATGCCTAACTGCGAAGCCGTACCTAGCGACCAGGAATGTCTTTGCAAGAACTATGAAATTGGAGGCCTGTTACTTTCCTTTACCAACACATTTTATGCTCCAAAACTTTAATGTTTATGACCGTAAGTGTCAAGTTTGGAATTAATTTCTAGGCATAAGGAAACATGATAGACCAATTTATGTTGGCATTAAAATTGTAGTGTAAAATGTGCTTAGAATTACAGTTTTTGTTTCACAACCCTATAATAAACCACAGCTGAAATATTGATTTATTTTTAAAACCTCTACAAACAAAAGTGGTTATCATTCTTAAACAAGTTAATGTAAAGTAGTAATAATGATTTTTTTAACTTTCAACATATAAAGTTATCACAGTGAAAAATAGCATTTTTCAAAAATGGTTAAGCAAACTATAATTTTTTTCTGGGCCCTTGTATAAGCAGCATTCACATCTGTTTATTCTAGTCATATGAATTCTCATATATATACACATTAAATTGGTTACCAAGAAATACTTTACCTGGATGGTTACAGTTTGTATTTGTTATGTGAAATAACTGGAAATAGTGACACACAAATAATTCTATCCAAAAAAAAAAAAAAAAAAAAAAAAACCATCCAAATTGCCATCAATATAAGGTTTGTTGGGGCGACCTGAGCTTTTTGCTCTTGAGAGCAAGTTGAGAATTTCTGAGAGCAGGAAAGAGCAAAAAGCCCATTGCTCTTTCTGCTACTAATCAGCTGATCACAACATCGTCAATCTGTAATTTTCAACTTGATGAAGTATGACATTGTAGGGCGATGGAGAGTTTCAAAGTGGCAAGAAAAGGGCATGTCTGGTTAAAAGAGGATGCCTGGCAACCCTACAAGCATAAAATAATGTATAATGGGCTATGCAATGACAGTTGTAATTTCGACAACCCTAACCTTGTGACGTCTTATAAAACAAAAACTAAATTATTGTCAATGTTTTTAGTTACTAGGGGTAATTCAGCAACAGTTTAATTGCTTGACACATTAAAGTGTCCTTTGATTGGTTATGACAAGTATTTAAATTACTGCGACTGTCATTTTAACACTTGCCTTCAAGGATGAACGTAATATTTTCATTATTATGTACAAATTACATTTACATGCCATACCACAGTTCTCAGAGGATGGCCAAACATACTCACAAATAAATAAATGTGACAGTAAAGATTTTTCAGCAAAACTAGATCATCTCGTAGCCCAGACTATAAACACACGAATTTGGTGCCTTTTTTCCTTGCTCTCAATTTCACTGCTCCTCTGCTCTTCCTCAACAGCAAGAGCAGAAAGTTCATGATCTTTGTGAGAAAAGGAGCAGTGCTCCTGATGCCCGAACAGCCATAAAAAAAAAAAAAACCCACACACACAACAACCACCACCACCACCACCACTACCACCTTCCGTTGAAACAAATGCTCAAAATGAAAAAAGAGCAGAAGTAGTAGAAAGCTCAGGTCGCCCAAACAAAACTATAACTGAAAATTTGTAGTATACTTTTGTGTTCTAATATTAGCAGTACTGAAGAACCTACTTCGGCTGGCCTTGCAAACAAATGAAGGTTCTCTTCTTATACTGTTGAGTTACAATTCACCACTTGTATGCTCCTTGTTCGAAGCTCACACAAATACCAAGTATAAAATACCAAATCACCGCCATATTAGTTTGATCTATTTGAAACTTTTAAATATTCATACAGGCTAGGTTATTGGAATACAAATATGTATCATACATGCAATAATTATTTCACAAAGTGAAGTTGATGAAATATTCTGAAAATATGTATTTTCTTACAATACAATTTTTGGTAACAATTTCATACCATAATTATTGTTAGTTTGTTGATTTCAAATTTGAAAGTGTTCTGTAACAACTTCCATGAATAATTTCTCTTTGAGACTTTATGGAGTTTTAATTTTGGAATTATGATACAAGAAAATACACTAGCATGGATTGCTAGACAACTGAATGTTGTGGTGTTCAACTTAAACCTTACAAAAAGCTAAATACAAACCGCAAGAAATGAAACTCAAAACTAATTGGAACAAGGCCTTAGACATTTTTCTGAAGCTTCTGTACATATTAAAGGCTTTTAAAAGTCTCTGGGAATTATTTGGACTCTTGCTTCATCTACTACAACAGTAGCACACAAGGCTAAATTACATTGATATGTAATTTTGATTGTTGCAAAATATTCAGCAAGAAAAGTCTTTACCGTGAATTGCTTTTGGTCCATATTTTTGCCCCCAGGACAATAATGAATGGTTGTTATGATGTTTATGCAGAACCGGGTCATGACCCGCCTGAACTCAGTTTGCAAGAGTGTTCTCCTGATTATCTGTATGCAGTGCACATCTGTACAGTGCTCCATACAGTACAGTCACTAATTAGCAAGATGAAGTGTAATCTACACTTTACTCCCATTAAGTGTGACGTAGTAAGTTTGCGAGTGTAAAGCAAAGTGGGTTTGACACCACTATCATACACAAAACCATGACACTTATAATCCTTATTATCATTTTCTAGTGTTAATCATAAGTTTCGTTTATTAAAAAAGGCAATTTAAATTTTCATGAATAAAAGTAAGTTTAACATGTACACATCCTGGCAGTTTCAGCTTCCACCATGCCAATTGCTCAAAATTAAATTTTTTTGCTTTGTGTTATTTTGATTTTATAAATTGTTTAAGTGCCATAATGTTTTAACGTAACTTCAAAATGTCATGTTTGTTCATTATACACATTCACGTGCTTTGCCAGCATATTCCGGCTTGCTTTTCTCAATTAATGCATGCAGACAAATAACAGATATACAGGCTCAGATACTCTTATTACCAAATTTATCATGCAGCAAGGCTTTTGTAAATAGTTCTAGTGATTCTTTATATCTGCAATTCCTTGTGTACTTCTTGCAATTTTGTATATTATTAAATTTCTCTCGCAGAGTTAGTGGGAAATCACTGGTGTGGTGGCAGGCCATCTCTCCCCTACTCTAAAGTCTTAAGTTAGTGAGCAGAGGGAGTGCACACGTGTCATGTCACGGGAGCCTTCACCTTTTGTCTCATCATCATTAGTCTGCAATAATGTAGTTTTAGTGCACAGAAACCCTTATATTTCTTCAGTTCCTCTGCGATTGTACTCTCATCTCCATCAGACTCACCATCCCAGAGATTTTAATACTGATATCTACCATGCTCGTGCAAATCCAACAAAGTGGCAAAATCAGGATATCAAGGCTCAACTTTGCCTAAAATTCGGCGTAGACCACACTACATGAGTAACGCACGTACTTGACATAGCTTTTTGTTTACGCAACGGCACTAATAAGACCATGGGAAAATCAGCCAAGTTACTGTATGGTGCCGGCCTCGCATGCCTGGGAGAGTTTGCCTACAGCGCACCGGGTTCGAATCAAGATGCTGCTAACTCTGAAGCGATGGAGGGGAGAAGGAGGAACCGCCATAAAGAATCACATGAAAACCAAAAAAACTATGTTTTCGCAAGTGGTTACCTGAGACCAAGAGGCCATCTATGTCCCTACTACCAGGTGAGTACATGTACGTTCATACGCACCATCTGTCAGCGGTAAAACAAAACTTCTGTGCGGGACTCACCACCAAATGGACTGGGCGGCATTGAATACTGGAACAGGTCAGCACAACATCGTATTTAGTCCAGATCAGGCCAAGAAGTAGGAGCAAGGTACATAGGGATGACAAACGCTCCGCCTCTAATCCCGAGGAAATTGACAATCCACATCCACCTGACAACCAAGAGAGTGCAAATATCATGCCCAAGCCGACTCTACTGTATTGAATGTGAATGCGCCAATAAACACCACTGTGACGCCGACATGGATGTCCGACTGTAAAATTTACGACCAGCCAATCACTCAGTGCGGTTATAATGACAAAACACATTCCGACCAGAATCTACGTAGTGCTGTAGAGGAAAAAAAAGGAAGACTTTTGCACCTAATTTATACTTGCACAGAACACAAGGTGAAAGTTAGACACCAACACGAGGGTGGTTACTCCTCGACTTCCGCAACTTTCCTGCACATGCTGTGTCCACTGCCATGCCCAGTGCTGCTGTAACACAGTGGTCTGCAGCAGGAAACATCAGTGACATGTGGAGGGAGGTGCCACACCTTGCACACAGCAAGAGCAACGAGCGGAAACAGACAACTCAAGAGATGGGAGTACCTCTTCTGCTGCCTCTACCTGTTTGTCGGCGTGGCGCCTGGCTCGCTCACAGTGATGTCGCCGGTGACCACTTCGCTACCGGCAGCCAGACAACGCCAGCCAGAGTTCCAGTGAGCTCATTCGCGCTGTCTGTACATGTATACCTGCAGACCCATCTACAGGGGCATCCACACAAACTCCGAACGCCCCGTGTCCCCGAGGTCATCGGTGAACACCCAGTATGGCCCACCATGAGGTAAAGAACCAGCCATTCCAGACCTACAGGTTGAGGCAGCACCCCTTGTACCACCACACCTCGTGCTGCACTTCAGCGTAGTCAGTGGTATGGTCAAGGTCGTCGCATCGCATCAGAAGTCAACCCGGGAGGAAGGCATTTGACGTCACCCTCACTGTTCCACTTGGGAGGCAGACCAATGTTGCTCAGCTCATGCACCAGGCATGCATGTCCATGCGCCTAGTGCATGGGTCATCCTATCGTTCATGCAGAACCCGGTCACAGAGCTGGGTCACAACCCACCTGACCCCAGTTCCAAGTGTGTTCTCCTGATTATGTATGTGCAGTGCAAATCTATTCAGTGCCCCATACAGTAGAGTCACTAATAAGCAAGTATTTTACTCCCTTTAAATGAGACGTAGTAAGCTTGTGAATGTAAAGCCACGTGGGTTTAAAACCACTACCAGACACAAAACCTTGACACATATAATTCCAAGAGGGGTAACGATAATTTTAGGAATGAAGAAAACCAGTACTACAGCATTACACACTCAGTCGGATGGGATGGTCGAGAGGCTAAATTGTACTCTAGACCAGTATCTGGCTTAATTCTTTTTATAATTTTCTAATGTTAATCATGTGTTTTGTTTATTAAAAAAAAAGGCAATATTAATTTCCATGAATAAAAGTAAGTGTAGCATGTAAACATTCTAGCAGTTCCAGCTTCCATAATGCCAATTGCCCAAAACTAAATTCTTTTGCTTTGTGTTATTTTATGCGCTGAGCCGATAAAGATACCCAATGTCAAAAATCTGCCGATATTAATAATATTGCCCGCCCCAACCAATTTTATTTTTAGTTGATATTGAGACTCAATATTTTCCATTAAACCAGATGATGATAGGGTGGCAAAGTTGGAGTAAGAGGGGCTCAACTGCTGCCGTTTTTAGTCGGCAGTTGCAGTTGTTGTTCCAAGCACTAAACTGACAATTTGTCACACCAGGATGGCAAAGGGTAAAGAGTGAGTAAGAGCGAGAGAGAAATGCCACTCCCACCCCACTGTGGCCGCCTGCTGTGACAGGCACTTTAGGAGATAATCATCTACGGCTTGTATTGTGGGTCACCCAATTACCAGCTTTGCAGGCACCAACTTAGCTACACATTCAGTATTTAAAATATTTTAAAAGCAATGATTCTGAAATTCATAACCTGGGAACTGGCACTGCTTCAATTTTTCTCTCAGTAAAATAAGGGAGTTCTGAATTTAAAAACGAAACATATTAATAATTTTTAATTTTCTGAATACGAACAAAGTAAAATTATGCTGAGAATTGTGATACATCTTGTGGATTTAATATTTTGAATTTTATTTGTTTAAAACATAAATTGCTGAAATTGCCATGACCTAAATTAAAAAATAAATTACTAAAGTATAATTTAAGTGCTGTTTTTAATCTCTGATTTAGAATAATTAATGTGAAATTAATTTTCCTAACATTTTAAACATCTAATAGTATATTATATGACATTGACTTTAACACAGATTTTCATCAGATTTCCAAAATACTTTTTGTGCTTGTAGAAGTCTTTCAGACCATTACTCATGTGCCTATTGTATCATTATTGGATATCGATTGTATCGGCAGGAAATATCGGTTCATACCGGTATCAGTTCAGCAGTAAATATTTTGTTTTCATAAATTGTTTTAATTGCCATTATGTTTTAACGAACTTCCAAACATCACGTTTGTTCATTATACACCATCACACACCTTGCGACCCATTTTGGCTTACTTTTATTAATGCATACCGACAATTAACAGACAATACACAGTCTCAGAAACTCTCATTACCAAATTTAACCTATTCGAACATGCACAATTCAGTCTAGGGTCGTCATGTTGTGTATCAGTGTACTGCCGCTTTTGCCAACATAACTAATTCGTGACCCTTGTCTTTTGCTTCATTGCTTCGTACATAAGTACCTTCGGGATCTGGCCCACTTCAAGCACCTTATAACGTAATCAGAGTGTATAGGCTGTGTGTAACTCTTCAACTTTTATTAATTAAACGCGTATGTTGTGAGGGGATCGCCATGTAGCTGTCGACCTGCTACCACCTTGACAGAGTCCATGTGCTCACCCATGTATAGATGAGCTGGTGCCCTACCGGAATAGTGTTCTGTTTTAACACAATCTAAAGAATGTATAAACTTTCCAGCCATGAACCAGGGTTCGCCTAGAATCTGGTGTATCTCGCCTCTCACTCATGTCAGACCCACGTTTTATGGCGTCCAATGTGGGGCTATTTCAAAGTGCTATGTAACTCTTCGAGGCATTTTCCCGATGTTATATGGTGGCAAACTTTTGTGGATTAAATGTTTGCATTGCGCAAAAGTGTATGCGGCAAGAAAACTGTTTGAAACATCGCCATTATCCAGGAAAAATAAGTGGGAACAGTGAAACGGCAGCCATCTTGTGTGTGTAATGACCCTCTTTGTCCGGAGGGCTGGAGTCACAACTGATGTCACCGCCTGCCTGTCGCTTGGCATAGTGCGTGCATGGTCCGGTTCAGGCTTGCACAAGCCACCCCACCACAGGCCAGGTCACTCGGCCCAGTCCGGAAGCCCTCACGCCCATGGACTTGCGAACAACCACGACTGTGAACAACTACGACCATGAACAACCGTGACATGTTGTTCGCACTGCCTGTGTGGAGTACAAGCAGGGTGTGCGAGTGGTGTTGAAAGACTGTATCGATGGACCCTTTCACGAAGTTTAACCTGCAAGTATCCATCTGCCACTGCTTACCCAAGGGGGAGGTGTGCTGTTCGCTCCAACAGTAACATCAATGACCAAGGTAATTCACTGTTCACGCCCACTGTACAGCGATGCCAGCAATAATACCATGTGTTGTGAACTGTGCCAGGTGGGAGCGCACTTTGCATGTTTGTCAGCGGGAGAATGGCCATCTGTGCAAAACAAAATATATAACCAGACCAGCCAACCTGCAGTCACAAAGCTGAAAGCACCCAACGAGTTCCTGCCACCCGAGGGGCATTCAACAAGTAAGTGCAACGCCAGATTGTGCCACAGTTCAACGACCCGAGCATCCAGTCCGCCTGCACAGCTGATCCTGGCAGGAAGACTGGTCTGCATCCATTCTGGGCAAGAGTGTAATAAGTGCCACACCCACTCAGCTGCCAACGCCAAAGTACAGCGCTCTGCGCCACGGAGCCGCATATGCCACGATGAACAGTACCACTGGCACAGAGTGTGACCCAACTGAGAAACTACGGCAACGGGAAACGCACAGACAGGGTAGGACCACCACAAGGGCCTTCTATCCTGCCAGCATGCCAATAACTTCGTCCCCTACAAAGGTAAACAAACAGCCAGCCGCATACTTCCTAAAAGTGAGTACAACCATTGATAAACTTTTAGGGGTACCTGTATATATTAAGAGTGTCTCCACTGTTGCCTTAATTGATACTGCCGCATCCCATAATTTTGTTCGCACGAAATTTGTTGTAAGATTTTTGGACATCCAGGCTACTAACTTAACTGTTGAACTCGCCACACTAAATGGCAAAAGCCATATCATTGGTGTTACTCAACTCAGTGTAAAAATTAGGGATGTAGAAATGTGTGTTCCTGCCTTAGTGTCAAGCAAAATTTACGAAGATATCATTCTCTGCGTACCATGGCTTATCGATCAGGAAGTAATAGTAGAAATTCCTAGAGACAGAATTCACTTTGATAAGCAAGTAAGATGCTCTGTTTACATCCACGCAGATGTGTTGAAATTAACCTGCAACCTGTAACTGTATATAGCTTTGATCACGGCGTTAACATATGACAATCAATGGCCTAACATGTGCCAACCACAAATGTAGCATAGGACAGACCAGTATTAAATACCTTGGCAACCAAGTTGACAGAGAAGGGAACCGCTCCATGCCCAAACAACTGAATATCACCAAAGACTACCCAGTTTCCACCACGCAAAAGCGCTTGCAAAAATTATTTTGTCTAATTAATTGGTTAAGGCAGATTGTACAAGATTTTGCAATGGTAAAAACTCTGTTCACAGAAATGCATTCACCTGCCAAGACATATAAGTGGGATGTAAACATGCAGAACACGTTCGAGGAAGTTAAGTACTGTTTCGAACAATGCCACACACTCTCACGTATAGACACTATAAACCACTTGTACTTATAGACTGACGCCAATCAAGAAGGTATCAGTGTAGTAGTGTTATTCCAATACAGTGATGATCAGGAATGTTTCGTCATTGACTATTGCAGCGCCAAACTTAGCAACACCGAAAACCGTTCAACGTCAATGAAAGAGAATGCTTGGCAATCATCTGGGCCATTAAACAGTGTCGTATTCCCCTGGAATACAGACGTTTGACATAAGAACAGATAACCAATGCTTGTTATGGCTGCACAAAATGGGCGAAGTCCGGAGTAAACTCACTCATTGGTCGATGCTACTGCAAAATTTCGACTTTGTGGTACAACATGTGCCCGGCAGAGACAACCAGTTAGCAGACACCTTGTCACAAGCCTGAAACGAGTACAAGATAACTGTTGATGAGGAGGAGTGGGAGAACGTTCCCCCTCCCAGAAAACGCCCCCACTACACAAGCAGTTCTCCAACAAATTTCCGTAGTGCAACAACAAAACCCGCTAGCAGAAATGTACACCGATAACTTGTACATATTCGTGTTGAAGCAACAACAAATGTCTGCAAAAGTAATGGAGATCAAGGCCCACTGCGAACAGGAACCGATCGAAGGGTCAAGAGTGGTTGACAACAGCCTCGAGACATGCAAGAACGATCAGTCTAGTGTTTGACGCCTCTATGCGCAACCAGAGGCGTGCACTGCCATTGTTCATGTCGTCCATTAAACTGCCTGTCTAGACATCCGGTAACAGCACAGACAATATGAAACATTACCACGACACATTTGAGACCAGGCCTCACTAAAGAGGTGAGGGAATATGTGTGCAACTGTCATGTGTGTAACGTAAACAAAACCTGTAGGTCAGATGGGAACGTCCAACAACAATCGACGTTACCCAAAGGTCCGTTTGAGTGAAAAGCCCTAGACCTAATGGGACCCAGGTTCGTTGAACAGCAAGCACTTCCTGTTAGTCATAACAGACATGTTTTCATGTTGATGTGAGCTATATACCCTGCCGAGCACACGCATACGGCACATAGCAGCTGCACTGAGAAAGGAGTTTCTTACCTGCTGGGATTTTCCAAAAACACTACTAAGTGACAATACCACCCAGTCTTCCAGACCTCATTGGAGGAGTTTGTGCACGGAAAGGCGTGTTGTACACCACACTACCAATATCTACCACACTCGTGCGAATCCAACCAAGTGGCGAAATCAGGAAATTAAGGCTCAACTTTGCCTAAAAGTTGGCAAAGACCACACTACATGGGCAAAGCACATACCAGACCTAGTGTTTTGATTACACAATAGCACTAATGAGGTAACAGGAAATTCTCCTGCCGAGTTACTGTATGGTGCCAGCCTTGCATGCCCGGAAGAGTTCGCCTGCCGGGCACAAGGCTCAAACCCAGATGCTGCTGACTCTGAAGCAAGGGAGGGGGGAAGGAGGAACCGCCATAAGGAGGCACATGAAAACCAAAAACACTACGGTTGCAATTGTGGTTACCTGAGACCAAAACACCACCTAAGCCCCTGCTACCAGGTAAGTACGTGTACATTTGTGTGCACCACCTGTCAGTGGCAAAACAAAACTTCTGTGCGGGACTCACCCCCATGGAACTGGACCGCATAGGATAGTGGAACGGATCAGTACAACATTGTATTTAGTCCAGATCAAACCAAGAAAGAAGTACAAGGTCCACAGGGATGACATACACTCCACCTCTAATCCCGACGATGTTGACAATCCATGTCCACTTGACAACCAACAGGACGCAAATATCATGTCCAATGCCCACTCTACTGCATCAAATGTGATTGCGCCAATAAACACCACTGTGACACTGACCTGGATGTCCAATGGTAAAATTAGCGACCACCAAACACTCAGTGCGGTCAGAGTGACTTAACATCTTCCGGCCGGAACATGCTGCAGAGGGAAAAATGAAAGACCTTTGCTGTCTAATTTATATCTGCACAGCATACAATGTGAAAGTCAGACGCCAACATGAGGGTGGTCACCCCTCGACTTCTATGGCTTTTCTGCCGACACCGTGTCCACTGCCATGCACAGTGCTGCTACAACATAGTGGTTGGTAGCAGGAGATATCAGTGACGTGTGGGGGGAAGTGTAACCCCTCGACTTCCACAGCTTTGCCGCCACCAACCCGTCCACTGCCACAGCCGTCACTGCAACATGTGGTCGGCAGCAGGGGACATCAGGAACATGTTCATCAGCGTGCTGCTGGCGACCGCTTCACTACCGGCACCCAGACAATGCCAGCCAGAGTTCCAGTGTACCCATTCACACTTCGGCACGCATCTACCTACAGGCCCCACCATGGGGGCACCTGCACCAATGACCTGTTCCCCGTCGTTATCGGCGACCACCTGGTACGTCCCACAATGAGGTATGGAACCAGCCATTCCAGACCTACAGGTTGAGGCAGCGCCCTTTCCGCCCCCTCCCCACACCTCCTGCTGAACTTCAGCATAGCCAGCGCTATAGTCAAGGTCGTTGCATTGCATCAGTGGTCTCCCTGGAGGAGGGGGGCATTTGATATCATCCTCACTGTTCCGCTCAGGAGCTAGACCACTGTTGCTCAGCTCATGCACCGGGCACGCACATCCATGCGCCTCGTGCATGGACCATCATGCCGTTCATGCAGAACCCGGTCACACAGCCGGGTCACACCGTCTGACCCCAGTTTGTACTGCAATTGATTTATTTAGCACTCTTACAATAAAACACAACATATAACACACAATAAAATTCTCTCTACATTAAGATTGTAAAACAACTCGAGATGACCATGAATATGCATGTTTCCAACTGTACCAACCAACTTTCGATACAACCAATTCTGATCACGAATGTCAAACCTCATCTTCTAACGCGAATACAGTGAAGCTTTACCAAAGACACTAATGAGAGCAGTATTGTCCATCTTCCCTTCATGAACTTGAAAAGTTTCCCAACATATTATATCACGGGTAACTATGTTAGTAATTTCCTTAGGAGTAGGATCCTTTACACGCTGCGGTTTGCTAAAGAAACACATTTCCAACAAACCACTACCTGCCTTAGCAGTAATTCTTTGAAAACTAAAACGGTACAAAAATGACAAAAAATAATAATAATAACTTTCTTCTGCATAAACAATTTTAACAGTCTGAGACCCGTATTCCTTATAAACATCCTTTGAAAATGACTAAATACTATGGTATACCTTTCTAGGGTAATAACCTGGCTGCGAACACCTCCACAACATTGTTATGTCTCTTCGCTAATGACACGGAGCAAAGTGAATAAAACTATACTCGAAAGCTACTTATATACTAACCGAAACCTTTACTCAAAGTACATTGTCACAAATACAAAGAAGAATAAACAAGACCCATATCCTTACGGTCCCACTACTAAGAAATTATTACAAAATTGTGTCACATTTAACATGGGAATGCCAGTTCTGCGTCATTTAAATATTACTACAGAATACAGTTCTATTCAGTGGCAGAAGTTCAAAGTTCATGTAATTTTATTTTATCTTTGCAGAATCCTATTTAAAAACATATATATGTAAGACTTTTTGCACCTCAGAGAAATTGTTTTTGACGTAAATTTGTGACAACAGGACAAAACGCCATCTTAGATTTTTTTTTTGGGTCAGTGGCTTTTTGTGTGAACTCCAGGACTCTCAAACCAGACATGATGGGAGGCAGTCCATAGTACTTTTGGTCCGGCGATTTTTCTGTTAAATTTTACTGCGATTGCCCATCGTAAGCCTAGGAGAGGCGCAGCGAGGCACCTCAAAATACTGTAAATGTACGTGGACAAGCAAGAGTCCTGAAATGCCACATTTTTAGATTTTGAATGGTGTATATTCAACCGCAGCTGCCAACTCCACTTTGGAAGGATGAGTATTTCCAAAGGCTTACGTTACTATCTTATCAATAGCCATAAAAGAATTTTCTGTTTTCTTATCAATAGTTAATTATTTTCTGGAACTTATAACTAATAATTTTATTTTGAAGTTGACGCTTGACGGTATCGTGACCCTCCAGACCGTTTGCCATACCGCATGCCCACCAACAGCTGAGCCAGCATTCACCTTTTACAAGTGCAATGCAGTGTAGACTGGAGTGTGTCAAGAGCAGGGCAGTGTAGTGTCATACGTGGTCCCCCCCCTCCCCAGGAAGTGAGGAGGCATAATAGGCGACTAGCAAAGGAAATTTTTGTAGGGCAAATTACAGTGAAAATATTCCTGAAGTGAAAGATCCAAATAACTTGGGGGCACTAAAAGATGCCCCTACAAAAATATTGCAATATTTGTTATTTTGTCATTAAAGTAGGTACATGTGACTTCCAACTCACCTTTTCACTCACACTTCACATAGTATTTAAAGCATGTGTTGTGTTTTTGTGTTCATCAAAATTCAGGGTATTTTGTTTATATATTTTATTGCAAGTGTTCATGTTTATGCAAAGTTTAAAGCAAGTTTGGCAACAGAAAGTATTACCCTGTGGGTTGCATACCGTCAAGCCGGCGCCATGTGTCCCCTCAGGGAACTAGTTGCAGTCAAGAACTCAGAGGGTATGGTTGCATTGGTATGTACTCCAGGTGGCACTCAACTTTACTTCACCAACCACGTTAGTTTTCAATAGTATGTAATTACATCGGAACCATGGTTCATTTAACCACCCGGAGACACCGTCCCTCCTTCCCCAGAGCTTGCATCACCTGGAGAAGCATTAACTTTTCACCTTATTGTTCATGTAGGATTAGCACCTTTTTCTCAGCATTGCCATCCTGATGGGCTACAGCTAGGAAACTATGTAAGTTTTCACCTAAAGTGAAGTGTAATTGTTGTGCAACGGTAAACACATGAATGTTTCCCAACAACATGTGTTTTATTCCAAGCACTGCCTTTGGGCATTTTGGGGCACAGGTCCCCTAGAACCCGCTTCAATCCCATCTCAGACCATCAGTCAATAATGAAAGTTATCTATTTACAGTGTTCTAAATTTAAGGCATGTGTGTCAGCCTTAAATAGACCCACTATACAGCAGTGTAAGTACTTCAAGTGAGGGATAGTTATCATTCACCGAGGGATCACAAACATCCGAGCAGTCGGCCCGCAGCATCCTGAGATCACCCACTTCAGCAGCAACACCGTGGCAATGCTTGGTAACAGTTCCTGGTGCCTAGTCGGGAATTCCAATCCTTAAACATTTCTCCTTAACAATGCCATTCACCATCCCTCAAATTTACTTTAACCTCAAACCATACAGCCAACAGGCATCAAATTTTACTGTTTTCACCTACTTAGAACTTTCCAGAGGTCTTAGAACTTGAAATTACATCATGAACTCTAGCCGAGGTGTATTAGTTTTCTGCTTATTATTCTGAGATTCTGATAAACCTTACTCAAGCCAGAAACTACAGTATCAATTATTTTTTCACATAATTTGAAATGAATTATGACTCACAAAAGAGAGGTGATAGTTACATCTATTTAAAAGTATCAATTTGCTTCAATCATTTCAATATTTTTTTCCTGTACAACTACACCAGTATTTCTTTATATAAATAATCTTGCTAGTTAAAATGTGTTACATTAATGTAGTGTTGTCTGTAGTTAGCACACTTTATTGGTTGATTCATACAAAGGGTATGAATTCTCTTTTGTCTTGTGTAATTTCCGAGTTTTTTGTTTTAAATTATCACGGGTATATTGTCTTCCTGTGTTCTGTTTTATCCACTTTTGATGGTTAAAAGCAACAAATTTGGAATTTGGTAAATATTTTTCCTATGTACGTACTCTCTAAGGTGATGCACATAAGAACTGGTTTTCAGATTGCAAGGAGAAAGGTTCTGGCATCCCTCAAATACTCTCACAACACACTACAAACGCTCATTGCATTTTCAGATCCAGTTTTAAATCACATACTTACTTAAATATTTTCCTTCCTAACTTAACTAATAATACAGAGCATGGATGTAAAACTGATATAAAAGAAAGAACATTAGAGGTAGGTAAATCCACAGTAAATCTGAGTGATGGAAATCTCCGAGGCACAGCAGGTGTGATAATGAGA
Source organism: Dryococelus australis (assembly GCA_029891345.1). Taxonomy (NCBI): domain Eukaryota; kingdom Metazoa; phylum Arthropoda; class Insecta; order Phasmatodea; family Phasmatidae; genus Dryococelus; species Dryococelus australis. The sequence continues at coordinate 75,268,077 of CM057000.1, forward strand.
TCTAGTGATAATTGAGGCACTTGTAGTAGGGAGAGCCTGGGGAAGGGTTCCAGTGTTTCACAGTGCCCAAGAAGCAGGTAGACAGGATGATTTTATAGGGGACAGAGAAGTAGAGAAGCTAGCGTTCAATGTAATTTAGTGAGGGAAGGAGTCCGGTAATGTTGAGTTGTTGTGAGGTTGAAATACACAATAATTTATTGGGGGAGGAGGCCCCTGATAAGTATAAAAATGATGAGGTTAATGTGAAGTTTCACAGGGAATGTGGGACAGGTGTGGTTGGGGAAAGGAAAAGGCAGGATGCTATGAAGGTCAGAGGGATGTGCGTGTCGAAGACTGAACGAGCCCTTGTTAAGTCTGAACCACCACAGAAAGTCATAGCTACTGCTGCGTTGCAGTCTAACAACAGAGGCCAGAAGTTAGGTCCCAGGACGGAGGGTGGCTTGCAGTCGATCGAAGGAGGCCCGAAGCCCAGATTCTGGCAGACAGAGACAAATACAACCTTGCAGTCAAGAGATGGAGGCTAAAGTCCCGGCGACCAGGATGCCCATTCCTGTGTGTTTAAGAGAGGTGCAGTTACAGAGTTCTACCGTAATCCCATGGAGGTGAGAACTGACCTTTAGGGTAGGGTTGAGATCCCCAAGTTTTGTGAAGTGGTGATTGAGTCCAGTTGCACAGGACAAGAAATCAATATTATAAGTGTATGTAAAGTGAGTACAGAAAGGTACATATCCGTGAGGTTTGATAATGAATCAGAGGAATTTATTTAGTTGGAGAGAAATACAGAGGTAGGATTAGTTAGCACCCTGAGTAATGTGTTGGAGAACATAGATGGAATTTCGTTGTATGTTCAAAAGGACTATTTAATGATAGTGATGTGCCTAGTAAGTTGAATGTTTTAGTGCCTCAAGGGTTGTGTAAGGAGAAAAGATTTGATAAAATTAATGTATCAATGCCTCATAAGTGTTGTAATGGAAAAAGTAATGATAACATTAATGCACCAGGTTATAATGAAATTAATTTTAAATGAGGTGTAATCGAAGTGTCTAGGTTATGATAGGAATATGAGCTATTTTGATTTTGTGTCTAAAGAAGTACAAGTAAGTGTAAGTGAACAACTTAGGTTAGAGCATTTGAGTGATGTAGATAAAAGAGTCCTAACTTCAAGTAATCATAGAGTATGATGATGTATTTCTGAAACCAGGCCAGAAGGTAGGGTGCACACTTAGGTTAGAGCATTTGAGTGATGTAGATAAAAGAGTCCTAACTTCAAGTAATTATAGAGTATGATGATGTATTTCTAAAACCAGACCAGAAGGTAGGGTGCACAGATAAGGTGATAAACACAATTGATACAGGAGAAGCAAGGCCAATGCATGTAAGGCCATATAGGGTACCCCAGACCCAACAGCCAGTATTAAATAAACAGAAAGATGCCACATTAGAAGCAGGCATGATTGTGCAATCTAAGAGTCCCTGGTCAGCTCCTATTATCTTGGTCACACAAAAGAGGCCCGATGAAGGCATTAGGGTTAGGCCACGTATTGATCTGTGCCAATTAAATAGTGTAACTAAACAGGATGTTTACCCACTGCCATTAATCAATGACACTCTGGATACGTTAGGTGGTGCAAAGAAATTCTCAACCCGCAACTGCGTGTCGGGATACTGAAAAATTCAGATAGCACCGGTTAACCAGGAAACAAACCAGCTTCTCCACTCCAGATGGCCATTACCATTGTCTGAAAATGCCATTTGGTTTGGTGAATGCCCCATGCATTTTTGCTCACTTAATAAATAATACCCTTGCTAGATTGATTGGAAAAATTTGTTTTGTTTACTTAAGATGATATTACTGTTTTTTTCTGCATCAGAAGATAGGTATTTTAATAATTTGAAAACGGTTTTCGAAAAACTCAAGGCAGCTAAATTAAAATTAAAAACTGAAAAGTGCAGCCTCTTGTTAACAACAGTAAAATATCTGGGCCAAGTTATTTCTGCAGATGAGATTCAACCAGACATAGAAAATGTTTCTGTGATTTGTTCATACCCCCCCCCCCCCTCCTAAGAATGTTAACGAGATCAGGCAATTTCTAAGACTGGTGGGGTATTACAGAAGCTTCATTCCAAATTTTTCAGGGCTAGCCAAGCCTTTGACGGAATTAACCAAGACGGATGACAAGTTTGCGTGGACAGGAAAAAGAGAAACTGTTGGACATAAATAAACATAGGTGTGAGGCACAAAAGTATGAACTTATTGTAGCCACATAATGCATGTTTCTATGACTTTATACCCATTATGCAACTGTGTCCGTCAGTTGAAGGTAGAGATGAGATGAGAGATGTACAATGGTGTTATATGTAATGGCGTTGAGTTGAAATAAATGAATGCAGTGTTTTTTAGACAAGTTCAGTGTTAATATGACCAGTCTTTTCCTAACCTAAACAACAGGTTATGGGCCCAGGATGTTTTTGGACAGAAGAGAGCATGCAGTTGTGAGTGCGTGCCCATGCTTGATTATAAAGATGGTGAATCACAACAAACCAGAATATAGGAGCAACATTCCGAGGCTCAATCTGAAAAATTATTTTGCTTGGAGGTTAAGGGCGAAAGCGGAAATTATTCAGTCAAACTGTTGGAATGTGATTGAACCTGGCTTCGCAGAACCATTTAATACTGACCAAGAAAGAATTAATAGAAAGACTCTCTTGTTTGTACAAAAACATATCAGACACGTATTTGAATAATATTACCGAGTGCTTGCATGCAAAAGAAGCTTGGAAGATTCTTGCCGACATCCACACAAAGGTTAGTTACCTCCAAGGACTGTGATCACTTAAAAGTCTGTTCCTTATATCCAAAGGTGATGGAGAAGAACTCCACGAGTACGCCGCCCGAGTGCAAAACCAGTATCAGAAAGTGAAATCAGCCGGTTGGAACTATACAGATAAGCAGATCGTTGGCTTGATCCTGCTTGGCCTACTGTGGGATAAATATGGTTCACTGGTTGAAGAGTTGGGAAAGGAAGCAAACCTTTCCATCAGATTATTGAAGGCTAGGCTTTTAGAAGACGGAAATAAGGACCATGATGAGGGCGAAATACAAGCACTTGTGGTCACCGAGGAAGTGGTCACCAGTCGAGAGGCTGTGGGCGAGGGAGAAGGCAACGTTCTGAGAAGACTGAAAACATGGAGAAACCACTGGGGTGTCAAAGCCTGAGCTTCCATCAGAAAAGAATTGCTACAAATGCAGTGAGTGGGGCCCCATCACAAATTTCTGTGACAATGTTACATGTTTCAGGTGCGGTAAGAACGGGCATTGGGCGAGTGACTGAAAGGAAGAAGTACAGACCAAAATATCTGTAACTATAGCTGACAGACAAAGAGATAGTAAGCAAAAACACAAAGTGCTGATGAGTGCACGTGGGCTAGTTTCTACTAACGAAGCTGTGTGTTGGGTGGTGGACTCCACTGCTACAGACCACATTGCAAACAACAGGGAATTGTTTGTGAACCTCAAGGCCTGTCAGGGTGAAATAACCATGGGGAAATGTTTGGCAGAAGTTGAGGGATGTGGTGCTGTTGAGGTTAAGGTTGCAGACGAATGTGGTGGATGGACACTGACTGTTTTGAATGTCTTATACGTGCCTGATTTTAAATTTAATTTACTGTCCGTAAGCAAAATAAAGGGCAAAAGGAGTTAATGTTGAGATGAATGATAAGGAAGCCCTTTGTTATGATGGAAAAGAAGTTCTGTTCAAAGCCCCCTTATCAAATGGCTTGTATATGCTATCTGCAGAACAGGCAACATGGTGTGGGATAAACATTGCAAACAGTGCCAGCGATTGTGTGGAGGTTAGGGATGGCACTGCACTCAAGAGCATTTCACTGTGGCATCAAAGACTTGGCGACCTGAACGAAGCCTCAATTAAGAAAATACCGGAACTGGACATTGAAGGCAAAATGCACGAATCATGTGAAGTCTGCATCAAGGGGAAGATGACCAAGATAAGTTTTCCCAAACTAGAGAGAGAAGGTCTAAACAACCAATGGATTTGATTCACTCAGACCTACTGGGAAGGCTGCCAATGTCAACTGGAAAAGCAAGATACTTGTTAACCTTCATTAATGACTACTCCAGGTATTTAACTGTTAAATTTCTAAGTGTCAAAAGTGACGTATTCACAACTTTCAAGGACTACCAAAGAGAAGTTGAACTGCCGCATGGAACCCAGATAAAAGCATTACAGACAGATGGGGGCGGCGAGTACTGCAGCACGGAGTTCAAGGCATAGAATAGTGAATCGGAAAACAGTCGCAAGTAAACCCCAACAGAATGGCATCGCCGAACGAGCAAACAGGACAATAGCGAATTCTGTCAGATGCAAGCTGATTGAGTCAGGTTTGCTGAAGAACCTTTTGAGCAGAAGCTGCAAACACAGTGACGTTTGTTAGGAACTTGTGTCCATCACGTGCCATTGACTTTCATATAAAAATGGAGCTGTGGAAAAGGGGGAGAACGTCAAGACAACTGTGTTTGATTTTCTGAAAGTGTTTGAGTGTAATGCATGGATGTATGCAGATGGTAAAGATAAGTTTGATTGTGAAGGGGTTGAATGTGTATTTATAGGATATGAGGCAAACATTAAAGGTTATCGCCTGTGGTGTCTTGAGTTAAAGAAAGTCAAGATTGCCCACAATGTTATTTTTCAGGAGGATAAGTTCCCCTTTAGAATTCAGAACAAAGTTATTGTGAGAGATATTGTAAATATTGAGTGTAACGGTGATGTCCTTGATGTAGAGGGTGTGAATGTGGAGTTGAAAACGAGACTGCCCTAGGTATAGAGAATTGTAATAACTCCTACAACACTGTGCCAGGGAATAATGAAACATTTGCGAGATTGGAAGAAGAATCCATGTCCCAGGTAGCCTCACCTAGGTTAGGTGAGTTTGAAAGCCGTATTTTGTCAGAATCCACGTCCCAGGTAGCCTCGCCTAGGTTAGGTGAGGTGAGCTTTAAAGCCCTATTTTGTCAGAATCCATGTCCCAGGCAGTCTATTCTCAGTTAAGTGATTTTGTAAACCCCATTTTATCAGAGGATGATGAGCCATTTTATGGGTGGGGGGGAGGAGTCAGAACCCCAGGTCAGAAGATCAGCTAGGTTATGGGATAAAATTTGAAGAGTCCCTTCTTGTCTGGACGGGTGTTTGAATGTTTCTAATTAGGGCTGTTGTCATGAGCCCAATAATTTGGAGGAGGCAATGAGTGGTGAGGATGCTGACAGACGGAGAATGGCTATGGATGAGAGCAAAAATACTTACCAGATTGTAGACAGACTTCAAGGTAAAAATGACTAGGGATGCAAATGAGTACTAAAACTGAAGACAAGTTTTGATGGGACCATTCGTAGGCACAAAGCACGATTAGTAGCTCTCTGCTTTTCACAGGTCCCAGGGGTGGATTTCAGTGAGACATATGCTCTGGTGGTCAAAAAGAAGACCATCCATGTCCTATAACACTGTTGGCGCAATTAGGGTGGGTGAGAGAGTACCTTGACGTTTCAGGTGCGTACCTAAACTCTGAAGAAATTTATATGGAACAACCACCCATGTACCAACAAGGGGGAAACAATAAGGTATGTAAATTGCTGAAAAGCCTTTATGGCTTAAAGCAAAGAGGGAAAGAATGGCACGATATGCTCAACAACATTGCGGGGCTGGAGTCTAAAAAGACTGAAAAAGGATCAGTGTGCATATGTAAGTGACTGTAGACACCTTGTTGTTTTTGTGTATGTTGACAACCTAGGCATGTTTAGGTCATGGGAGAAAGTAGAATGGGTAAAAACATGTCTGGCCTATACCTTTCAGGTGAGGGCAATGGGGGAAATGACATTTTCTGTCTGTGAACATTTTTTCAGATGGTGACTCTGTCATGTTAGACCAAACACAATACATTGACCAGTTGCTAAGCATTTTCGAGATGTCTGGTGCACAAGAAATCATTTCCGGAGGAGATTAACAGAATTGATGGGACAAGGCAAGAATCCGAAAGTTTTGATGGAAGGATGTATCGCGTGGCAGTTTACTCCACCTTTCGCAGACCACTAGGCCTGACATCTGCTTTGCAGTCTGCAGGGCTAGCCAGAAATGCAAGAACCCTACAGTCCAGGACTGGCTGGACATCAAAAATATATTGCGATATTTGAAGCAAACTAAGAGCCGGAGATTAAAGTTTGCAAGACAAGGACCGGCTGTTTTTTATAGTGATGTGAACTTGGCGAATGACCATAGTGACAAAAAATCTATCACTGGGGTCTTTGCAACCTTGGGTAGGGGTTCAAACATTTGGTTGTCAAGGAAATAGAGGTGTGTGGCTGATTCCACAGCTGTGGCAGAGTACTACACAATTTATGAAGCCACAAAGGAGGCTAGGTGGTTATCGCAGTTTTTGTTAGAACGTGGGACAGATGGGGCTTGCACCTGTTCCCTCAAAAATCTTCTCAGACAATGAAACTGCCATGTCCATGAGCAAGACTTGGGAGGTGACAGAGAGGACAAAGCACATTGACATAAAATACTATTTTGTAAGAGATATGTCGGAAAAGGGTAAAATGAAGTGTAACATGTGTCAGGTAGGGAAAACCCAGCTGATTTGCTAACAAAAGCCTTAAATGGTGCTCGCACCAAATACATGTCCAGGAAGCTAAATCTTATGTGTTTCCATAATGTTTTTGGGTGTACAATAAGACTCAAACATCGTGCCTCAAGGGGAAATGTTGGACATAAATAAATATAGCTGTGAGGCACAAAACTTTGAACTTATTATATCCACATAGTGCATGTTTCTATGCTAGTGTTATCTATGACTTTATACCCATTATGCAACTGTGTGCATTAGTTGAAGGTAGAGATGAGATGAGAGATGTACAATGGTGTTATATGTAATGTGGTTGAGTTGAAGTAAATTAATGCAGTGTTTTTCTAGACGAGTCAAGTGTTAATAAGACCAGTCGTTTTCCTAACCTAAACAACAGAAACATCCTTCAAGAAACTACAAAATGCCCTATGTGATAGCCCCATTTTGAAATATCCAGAATTCAGTTCCCATTTTATTGTAACTTGTGACAGTTCAGGTACGGCAATACGGTGCTCTCTCAAAATATTAATGGCGCAGAACATCCCATATATTATATCTCATGACAGCTCAATAAGGCAGACGGGAACTATTTCACCAGAGTGGAAATGCCTATCAGTTGTATTCACATGCAAGAAGTGGCGATATTATTTGTATGGGCGTAAGTTTGTTGTCATGACCAACTACCGATCATTGTGATGGCTGCTAAGTTTAAAGGAGCCCAGCTCTAGGCTTGCCAGATGGGCGTTATCAGAACATGATTTTGAGGTTGAACGTAAGGCAGGAAATAACAATCATAATACAGGCGAACTTTCGTGGATACCCATTCAGGCTATTTCACTTCCATACACTCCCTTATAGGATAGACAGCGAATAAGAGACGAACAAGACGGAGACCCTGTGGTCCAAGAATTAAAAGAAAAGGTAGAGGCAGGAAAAGAACTTCTTTATTTCGTAGACAAAGATAAACTTTTGTACCATCATAGATATAGAGATTAAAGGGAGGATAAACTAGTTGTTCCTGATTTTATGAAATTAAAAGTTATTTCAAGCTATCATGATTTATCTTTTTCTGGACACCAAGGCAAAAGTAGGGCGGATGACCTAGTGAGATCTCTTTTCTTTTGGGAGAATATGTATACAGACATTAGAAATGATTGCCAGAGCTGCAAGTCTTGTACCATTAGAAAGAGAGGCCCAAACAATAAGACTACACCTTCCCAATGGTTTCCAGAAATTATTTACCTAGCAAGCATTGATGGGGTAGTATCATTGACGATTACAGACCAAGGGAACAAGTATATATTAACATTCCAAGACACATTTTCGAAGTACCCTGAAGCAATATGTCTCCCCAATCAAAAAGCTGAAACTATAGCTCGGGTCTTTGTGAAAGAAATAGTACCTAACACGTCACGGTGATATAGAACAACTCTTAAGCGATAGAGGATCAAACTTTACGTCCAAGTTAATGAAGGAAATTTGTGCACTTTTGAGGATAAATAAGATTCAGACAACAGTATATCACCCTGCATGTATTAGAAAGCAAGAGAGGGGCCATCAAACCTTTATTATAATGATTTCTCACTTTGTAGATACGGATCAGAAGACGTGGGACGAATGGGTGCCTTAAGCATTGTTAGCATACCGTAGCACTCCACATAGCGCAACTGGAGACATAGTAAAACTCAGGTGTATTCACTATGCAGTAGAGGATAATTTTCGAAAAAAATCTGTTCTTATGATTACACGACACTTTTGAACTAGTTACCGAAAACATTAGAAAAGCAGTAGATGCCAGGAAATGCCATTTAACAAAAAGTCTAAATACGTAAATATACAGGTTGGTGACAGAGTTTCCTTAAGGAATGATGTAGTGTCGAGAGGCTTTATTGAAAAGTTTATTCCAAAATGGTTAGGACCCTTTACAGTTGTACAGCAAACTTCCTCAGTTAACTTGAAAATTAAAGCTATATATGGTAAACAGACCCAGCATGTTCATATCAATCTATTGAAGCTTTATAAGGGGTTACGTCTTGTGCAACAGGGACAATATGATAATGAGAGTAAGGATGAAACCAGTGTAGATGGAAATATGTTGCATTATAAGAGAACAGGTGGGGAAGGAGAGAACGAAGAAACTGTGGTATCCTGTCCCATAATTATTCCCTCCAGACAGGAGTTAAATACAACTCCTACACATGTTGTAACAGGTTACTGTCTTGTCCTCTTGTTGTAGTTCTCAGTAAACACCAACGAACTAGCTCAGTGTGAGTTGGAGACTTTGACTACATAATAATAAAAGTTTGTTGATACCAGGATTGCCAATAAATAAAAGAAGTTAAATGTTTACTGGAGATTTATTGTTGTCTCGGCAAAACAAACTATTGACACTCACAGCTGACGAACAAAAAAATGACATAATGGCAGCCTTCATAAAACAAAACTTCCACTTCAAGAGTTACGAAGACGAGCGAGAGTCGTTACTTTTCTCTCCCGGCGCCCTATTGACTCCTCGCACAGATGGAAAATAAATTTAATAGATATTTGAACTGAAATGTCCGAAATACAAAAGCAGGTTAAAGTCACGGGTGCTGGTCGGTGTGAGTAACGTGATTGCTCGTTGCAGGCTGTCCGATTGACAACTGACAAACGATCATGCTGCGACAAACTGTTGTAATACCAGAGAAAGGTCATGCTTCCCTATATGTTGGTCGAAAGTTTCCTCATTGAAAATATTGTTTTCGAGCAGTCTGTCACATCAGCTAAAGGTGACTTCTGTTATTTTCCTTGTCGTGCAATGCGGTGGCGATGTTTTTAGTTTACTAACCCAGTGAAAAGGAAAAGATGCGCTATCGTCATATGATGTCTGTTGATGAAATGAGGAAAGAAAAATAATAAATTTAGAAAAATGAAAATATATGAAATACAAACAAGTTGTCATTGCCCCGACCTTTCAAATATTACATGAATTACTATCCTTGACTGAAATATAGACAATTGAAATACTTCCCGAATATATCAAATATATATATATATATATCTAACTGCAATGCTACAATGTGGTAGAACCACACCGAGTGGAAGATACTGGGTATGCTCTGAGAAAAGGGTCCAGTGCCAGATCTTCTCTGGGTAATGCCCTAAGGTGAGACACACTGTGGATTTTCTGTATTTATAGTTTTATGGAGCCTCACATCCTTGGGGCTGTCAAGTGAGCAAGCTGTCGATCTACAAATCCTTAATGTCATGGACCACAAGGTAGACCAAAGAGTTGTATTCATCAAAGAAGGTAATGTGTTAATTACATGCAATGAGTGGGTCCTCGTTAATATCGATATCAGTTACTATGCTGCAGCCATAAGACAGTGTAGGTATTTTATAAATCATGTAAACCAATACTATACAAAAGATTCGGAAACAGACAGTATAAATTTCAGTTCTTACGCAAGGAAAGTCACATATCCAGGGAAATCAGTGTTTTAGATGCACAAACAGAAAAAAGTACTTGATGCGGTGAATAATATTAGGAGTACATTGCAACCAACAGCTCGAGGTAAGTGGGGACCGTTACATATAGGTGGGGAAATTCTAAAAGTTCTGTTTGGTACAATGGCCGAAAAGGATGCCAGAAGTATTAATGAAAAGATAAAACAGTTAGCCTACAGTAATAAGGAAGTAGTACACATAGTCAGAGAGCAATTAACATTTCCAACCAAACTCGTGCAGCATTTGAAAGACATAGACAAATAATAAGTAAATTAATTTTGGCAACAAATAAAATAGGTACTAAACAGAACACTCTTCAAGAGACACTTGAAATAGAAGTTAGTTAATATTCATAATCAATTGGGTGTGATTTACAATTTAAATTCAGTTTTGAGAACCCTTGAATCTATTCTTAGCTATATTCATGAAGCGGTAACCTTGTTTACACAAACACTCAACTTGACTAGTCTCGGAAAACTGTCTCCAAAATTTTTTACCCCAGAGAAACTAGTTAGTATTTTGAGTAGTATAAATTTGCCTACAGAATTGTCATTCTTGACTAAACTTAAAACAAATGAGATGTACCCATATTATAATATGGCATTAGTGCATGCTGCAACTACAGGAATACACTTAAGGGTCTATATGTAGAACTCCCTTTCAAATCTCAAAACAGATTTTTCTCATTATATAAAGCAATAAGTTTGCCGACCCTATCTTTACCTATCTCTAATGATAAACTAGCCTTTCCTGAACACACTCCAAAAGATGTATGAAAATGTCAAAATTCAATCGTTAAGATTTGTCCTCCTGAAGTACTGTAAGAAACCATGAAGGGAAGTCTTGTCTATACAACCTTTTTGTAGAGAATCACATTCAAAGTGAAAAACTGTGTCATGTTAAGATTCTTTTTGATTTTCACCCAGTATTTTACAGGAATAGTGAAACAAATGCATGGATTTATAGCGGAAGACATCCCACTAGTACTGCGAATTATTATGGTGTCCAAAATGATAAACGTACCCAATCTAAAAGGTTATATGGAACAAGTGTAAATTGAGCTACCCAAAGGTTGTAGACTCCACAGTCAGGAGTTTGTTTTATTTCACTGTTCCTCAGGTGAAACCTCCATCGCGTTGCTTCCAAATAACATCCACATTCCAAAAGTATCAAATACGCTCAGAAGACTTTGGATGTTGTAAAAGTGGCAGCCAAGAGGTGTGTGAATCCTCCCGCCACTGCAAGAATGGATGTTCCAGCCTGCAGATTGTATTATTCACCGGCCATCGAGGCTATGCATCTAAGGCACCGAGTACCACAGCACATCGCTGATGGCTCTACAAATACGATTCACCGCATCTCGATTCTTGAAGCCAGCTGGTGACGACACGCCTCGAGGAAACTGTGCTACAGCTACCTCCTCTCCATGGCCACCCCTATCCAGCTGATTGAAGGGGAAGGACCAGCCAGAGTATAAATATTGGGCAGCAGCTCTTAGACTCCAGTCTGCTCCGGGCCTTCAATGCATTCATGCCGAAGGTCCCAACGGAATACAAGCGACTCGCCCATTGACCAGTCTTCATTTCTCCACCACAGCCCTTGCTGGATAACTACCAGTCTGCTCACTTTCCTCCAGCCTACCCTCCATCGCATTCATGCCAAAGGAAACACCTCTCCTTGGTCTCCACTGCGACTCGTCGCCAGAGCCATCCTTACCAACCTATCTTCACTGCATTTGTGCCAAAGATACACCCAGCCAACACCGTCTACACACCTAGACACTGCGGCCCCTTCTGGGCAACATATGCATAGAGAGTAATACCAGTTTTAATTATTTTCATAACGCTCGTCTACCCAGCCATAGTTAGACTAGGCCCAAGTCACCTTCACCTGGCTCAGCATAGGTTAAGCTTCCCTAAGCTCTTGCCAACGTTAGAAGGTAGTGTGACACCACTCTGTTTACTTCCCATTAACAGAATAAACAGAAGTTTTATCAACTCAAAGTTATCCTTTCCCATAGTTGTAACACCTCTCCCAGTGCACCTCACGCCGCTCAAGGGAATGCTGGTGACTGGGGAAACTACTCATACGAGCCATACACACCAAACTAGTACCTACATGCACATTGGACGGTCAGCCATTCTGTGCTCCACGGAGTCCAGAACAGTAGAGCCCCAACACTAAGTACTCAAGTCTCTTGAGGCCTGCTTGCCTGCTCGGTAACCCACACCCTCCACCGCATTTTGACGCCGAAGTTAGTGTTCTCTGAGTGTGGGGAGACTATTCCCTCCTGAGATGCTTACCTACATAAAGAGACTGTCAACGGCGAGACCTGACTCTCAGTGCTAACCGCGTTATGATGCTGAGTGCTGATATTGGGTGTCCGCTTGAGTCTGCAGTGCTACACGTCTCCTGCAATCAATTCACGGACGTGAGAGTATGACTTAGTCCAGATGCCCTACTCCCGTCACATTGGTATCCAAGAGGTCAGACAGGTGCTTACTGCCTCTGGGAGCTTGCAGGAGGTTACACCCCTCATCATCGTGACAATAGCACAGCTGTCTCCCAAAGATCAAGCCCAGGCATTGCGCAGACTCAAATTTCCTGTCATACTAGAGTTACATAATGACCTTTTCAAGGAACCCATCCGTCTGAGTGAGGGAATGCATCCCTTGCTGGCAGCATACTTAAGCGGACAGGACAAGTCCTTGGGACTCGTCAACTCGCACTACGGAGGAGCAGAACCAGCAGAATCTAAGCAGCTGACCATCGCAACTTTTAAGTCAATGCTCTAATCAAGCCTAGTTCTCACTCACATCAAACAGAGTTGACCCAGGTTAAATCGCCGCTTGACGTTACGCAACGCCCAGGTATACCGCTAAAAACCAACCCATTGAAGAGGAAGATCAAACCTTACCGAACCCAATTTCGTGCCCTGCCAAAAAGCTACCAGGCCAATCCTCTACACTGGACGTGCACCAGTGCCACGTAGAGACTGAAATAATCCAGAAACCCCCGCCCAAAGGGTGCGCCTGACATAGCACACAACAAAACCAACTTTGTTAATGTAGTGACAACCTTGTTAGCCCCGAGGCGTCATGCTGGAGGATATAAGAATTTTTCTGGTGCCCTACGTGGGGCATAACTGCAATTGTAACAACTAAGCAGTTCGATCAGGTCTGCCACACCCTAATCAGTCAAACACAAACTTTGAGGAATCCATTAAACACCTTGTGGTGCTCAAACAGCAACCGCAATGTTAGTCGTCGATACGAGTGAGCCCAAGCTCACAGCACCATTGCAGCCACAACCGAACACAGCCGCTATTCCAAACCAGATGCCCCAGCACAGGGACACACAATTCAGTGCGCCCATTGTCAACAATGGTTTCACTACACCTACCTAGGCTGGGCAGATGAGCTGTGCTTTACCGACGGCCTCGAATACAGATGCGACGAATGGCGAACCTGTCAGACCGCATTCTGCAACTGGATTATCTGCCCAGGGCCCAGGACATGGTACCCACATAGTGCGCTGCATACTATGTGGGGAGTCTTACCACCATGGATGCATAGGTTGGCCAGACGAGTGCATTACTTGACCAGGAATGGTATATCAGTGCAAAGTCTGTCAGTGTGCCTCTGAATACAGACCACACAACCCAAGGCCGGCCTCCCACCTCAGCACCACTTGTTATATGGGAGATCCTCAATTACCGGAGTTACGAGACGTCCTAATGAGGACCCGCTAGTGTTCAAGGCCGAATGTGAGAGGGAATTTCGCATGCATAAAGTGCCCGAAAAACAATGGGTCTAACGAGCACAATTCAAGTTGATGAGCAAAACCCTTGAATGGTGGCAAAAGTACAGGGAATTCGTTTCTGAGTGTTGCAGAATCAGTAGCTAACTCGTGCAACAATTAGCTGACGAAAAGATACTTGCACGCCTCACTAAGGGATTTTACAGCCGCACCTAGGCACCAGACGAGGAAGTAGAGATTTGTCTGGTGCAAGGTACAGTTGTACCGGCGTATTTTTCCAGACGGAGATGACGAAAGTTGTGTACGGCAGATAGTTCCCCTGTTATTACCCAGACTAAAAAACATTCTACTCATTCCCAAGCCACTCACACTGGACAAACTTGTAGACCATGCGCAAGGAGCGGAGCACAACTTTAAAGCGCAAACCATCCTCGACTGACCGAAGCCAAACAAACGGAATTAGAGAAACCGTCCAAATAATGACAAAAACGCAGCCATCCGCACCACCCACTTACCAAAATGTTGGTATTGCCCTGCGTACCATTTCAACAATACCTGCCCACAGTGGCCAGCACCGAGGCAAGAACATGTGGAAAAAGGGGCAGCAACATATATGCCATGTATCATATAACCTGATGCCGCTGGACAAGAAAAGCAGACCATTCAGCTTTTAGACGAAAAGGCTGATTCACCCAAAGCCCCACACATTGAAGTTCAAGTTAATGGGAGAAATGTATTAGCACTGCTCGACTCGGCCGCATCCAGCAACATCATCTGAAGAGACATACTCACAGAAGAGCAAAGGACATCACTACATACGTAAAACAAGATAGCGAGAATGGCTAAACCGGAATGCACACTCACCGTTGATGGTCGTAAAACACTCATTGTTGAGCTGCCCAAAAATCAAGACCCAAGTGAAGTTTGTCATGTCACCTGACATCCAGGAAGAACTTATACTAGGCAACCCATGGCTCAAGCAGCAACAGTGCATAATGGACCACGGGCAACGGAAAGTATAACTGGGCAACAAACACTGTGTATCCATGAACTGGGAACACTGTTCCGACAACATGAAACCTCAAGCTCTCCGCGAAGAGAATATCGACCATGAGCTCTCCGAGATGCAATTCCAACAACTGAAAGAATTTCACGATGAGCACGTTGGCACTTTTGGAACCGGACGAACGCTTCGTCAGACAAAAATCATCCAGCACGAGATTCTGCTAAACATGACTGCACCTGTATACAACCGACATTTTAAGGTCTCTGCCCGGTGACACCGTCTTACCATGGGACAACTTGAAGACATGAAATGCCAGGGAATCGTAGAACTGCCGGACTCTCCTTACAACTCCCACACTGAATTATTTCTGAAAAAGAATGGACAGCTAAGATTCTGTGTGAATTACAAATCTTTGAATGACGTCACACTTCCAATTCCTCTACCTGCCCTCCACCTAGCGCACACTTTATGTGACATAGGAGCGGCAAAAGTGTTCAGCCCCTTGGACATGCAGTCTTGAGTATTGGCAAATTGCAATGCACCCCAAAAGCTGGAAATACAGAGCCTTCATTTCACTAGAAGGAAAACCCTTCAATTCAGAGTCATGCGCTTTGAACTCAAGAACGCTCCTGTTACATTTCAGCAGTTAATGTCGGCTGAAGTCTTAACATGATACATTAGGCAATTTTTTTTTGCATACCTTGACAACCTGATTGTCTATTCCAAGACCTGGGAAGAACACCTCACGCACATGCAACGAGTATTGGAACGCCTGGAACTCCAAGGTATGATAGCAAAACTTTCAAAGAGCCATTTAGGCAAGTTTTCTATACAATACCTGGGGCACTTCGCTTCTACCATCCGAAACTATCTTCAAGCAGTCAATACAGGCTATACAAGAAGCTCAGGAACCTCACACCAAGAAACAGCTCCAATGCTTCCTTGGACTGTGTAACTGGCCCCGAGACTTCGTACCTAACATCGCTGACCCAATGACTCCACTGCACCCACTCCTAGAGTATACCTGATACCGGGACGAACCAGGCCTCTATCGTTGGACGAGGAGGGGGCGCCCATCAGAGCAGTTGAGACGGACGTTGCTTTCTTAACCTCTGCAGCAGCCCCAACTTCCAAGGACCAAGAGACCGAGGGGAAAGGCCATGTAGCCTAGAGACTCCCCCTGATGACGGCAACTGTGTCACTTGATACCGGGAACGGTACGACCGAGGGAGTAGGCGACACAGCCTCCCGACTACCCCCGATGGCAACGCAGACCACAGAGGAGTACAACTATGGAGCCGCAGCCTATCCCCTGGCACCTAGAGGCCAGTCCTTGACCACTGCTGGGGACAGCCACTCCACGACGGCCAACCTTCCATGTCGCATGCAGTCGCCCTGCCTGCCAGGCCAGCTTGGTAGCGGGCTGTTACCAAGAGACGCCTTGGAGGCCATCTGTATGCTTCAACTGGCCGAACCACCAGTATGCACAGCCACGTAAGCGAGGACGACCATCAAAAGCTAAGAGAACGCCGAAAAAAGTGAGTGATAGTGCCACGCATAAACAAACTTAAAAACTGACTGTCGTTAGTGTCCTATCCTTTTGTTACCTACCAATCACATTAACATGTATCATCTACGTACATGTGTTATTAAACAGTGCAGTTACGTAATTACAGACATTATTCTGGACGCATTTCTTAGCACAATGCTCGCATCAACCAAAGTATTTTTTTCAGGTAACCTGCCTTTTTGCAGCTATATCAGCTGCCCGTACCTTCGTAATTGCTAACTTGCCAGAGCATAATGGCCCATTAATTGCCATGTGGAATTTGTAAATATTACATAAACACTCTGGACACGTTAGAAACAGTGCCACGTATTGTATAGTAAGTGAAAAGAAGACGTCACGTGTGTAAAAAAACATTTGAAGACGCTGTGAAATTCATGTTGAAAATAATTTGGATAGAAACTAAACAAATTGTCAGTATGTTGACATATTTTTGAGAGACTTTAAAGCTTTCAACATATCTTATTTATAATGAGTCACGTCAAGAGAAGTGTAAATATATTCCTTTGCATTTTGAAGAAGCAATATGCACTTTTCTTATATTTTTAAAGCACACTTAAAGTTAATTTTAATAATGTAAATAATATAGCATTTTTAATTATTTATTCTTGCACTGAGTAGAAGCACTTCAAGAAACCTCAAGCCAAATTAATATGTAAAATTAATCAAAGTTTTTGCTAATTACATGTTGAATTGTGCCGAGTCACATCAAGAAACACAACCTAAGAGACATTCTAAAAGGTAAAAAAAGGTTGTGATGATGATTTCATATGCAGATATTTCCAGTGATTATGTTGTTTTAAAGTGACTTCTTCATGCTCTCTTTTTCTACGATGTAAAGTGGTGATCGTAGGCATTTGTTGATACAGTCAACTCTCGCTCTATCTTTATTCAGGAAACTGCCACAAAATGTCCATACATGCAGGGTTTCAGTCGATGAGCGTTCTGACATGTACATCAATAAAATACAACTTCTAACCTTATATAACTTTATGTTCAGTATAGTAAGAGCTGTACATTATCTGTGAATACAGTTTAGCTAATAAACACAATAAAAATGGGAATTTTAGAAAAAATATTGTAAATAATACATTAAAAACATTTCACCTAAACTCGTTTAAATAAAAAATAAATTATGTGTCAAAATATTGTATATAATTAATTGTAATCTAACACCAAATGCAAGCTGACCTAAAACTTTCAAACCCTCTAAAAATGCAAATAATATGACGCACATTCCTTTAGCTAAGAGCGCACTGAGAAGTTATAGATCAGGTAAGTGTGCTCACGGCGGCGGGCTACTTGTTGCTGAGTGCCGACACCTTGTTGTGTGTGTGACAAATGTTGGTCGTTTAAAGTAATTAATGATATTTAACTGCAAAGAAAACTTTTAATTTTGAGACATAAATAAATAAATAATGCTATTATAATTGATTCCTTAACTGTCTAATAATAAATCATTCAAAACCATGTCCTCTGATTTCCCCTGTCGTAAATTACTATGCACTCGGCTCAGTGCTTACCTACCCATTATTAGATGGCAAAAGGTGTCGAACTGGTCCTTACATTTTATTAGTTTATTCAAAAGATGCATGTCTATTGAAATAAATTAATATAAATCTTCAGATTTCCCCGCAGAAATTACTGAAAATGAATTTTACACTTACAATACAAGTCACTCTATGTTCAAACAATTTTTGGTGACAAGTGGAGTTCAAGTATGTGCTTCCGGGAATATAATTTAATTTGCGAAGATACTGCCTCTTGGGTTAAATAAATATTAGATTTTAAAATCATGTTCATTTTATGCCAGAAAAAATAAACCACCAACCTTACAAGGAAAAACCACCTTTAATTACAAAAGAAAACATCTTTTCAAATAATAATTCCTCATTAAAATGAGCCTGGCGAATGTAATTTTATCAAGATTACGCATTTGTCAGGCACATTTTATTTGCTCTGCTGCCAGCGGGCGGCGTGTGAAGGGAAGGGAAGCGAAGCGGGCAAGGCCGAGAGAGAGAGAATGTACTTTATATTTTGCTAGACAACGTACCCTCTCTGTGGCAAGAATTCTTATCATATTAAAGAATTATCTCCCCAATTGTTTCTCTTTTGAAAATGTATTTCCAACCAAAGAAAGATCACAATGTTGTCACACTTAAATTTTGCAGTACAGAGGATTTATGGGCAGATTTTTGTGAATCATTTCAACTAACGGATGAAAACACAGACTAATGACCGACTGATGGGCAAAAAACAAACAGATGATTGACTGACATGCAACTGACGGATGCGATGGATGGTTGTGACCCCAGCTTAATTTGAATTAGGAATGTAAAGATTTTTAACTACAATATATTTAATTCTTAGCATACCTATGGAAATAATTTTATCATTAATGCTTGTTACATTAGTGTTCTTTATTTTCAAAAGTTCAAATCCCAGCAATAAAAGTTTTGTCTGTTTAATTACAAAAATTCAATATACAGCAATAGCTAATTAAAATAATGACACCTTTCTTAGACTTTACTCATATCTTTGGGCACTGCGGGACCATGGTGGCTGAGCAGTTAACCTGCTTGCCTCCCACCAGCGTGATCCGAGCTCAATCCCCGGCCGGGACACTCCAAATTTTCACGAGTGGGAATTGTGTCGGACGATGCTGTTGGTCAGCGGGTTTTTTCAGTGATCTCCCGTTCCCCCTACCCTTTCATTCCAGTGCTGCTCCATACTCACTTTGATCACCCTCACTAGCTCTGAAGACCTCGATGTTAAGAGTCGCCCAAATCTATTGTTTTTTTTTATAAACTTCTGTTTTTTGTGCTCGTGCTACCATATTTCTGCTGTGTGTTTTGTGCTATTGTGCTTGCTGTGCGTATGATAAATTATAGTCCACATTTACTATTATGAACAATATAATATGGGCTACGCTATTTATTTATCTTTCACTCAGGAGATCCCATCAAGTGTCTCAAGGCCAGCAGGGACATGGAGCATGTCAATACAGTAGTTTGATTTATACAGATTTACACCTGACACATTAAGAATATTAACAAGGTAAAACCATATATAATATACTTTAAATACATACATTGATTTAAAAATTCAGAAAATGCACGCAATTAAATATTTTACCAATTAATTTAAAGATATAGCCATTGTGAAGCAGTGCAAAAATTAAACAAGGTAAAGGCTGATGATAAAGTGAGCACTTTGAAATCAACCTTAGCAAAAAGTCATTGCAAAAATACTTGCATGTATTTTAATTGGTGCAATAAATGACGTGCCCAGTACAGTTGGTAACGATGGAAGGGAAAGTAGTTTTATATATTAACATTGAATAAAAAGTGGTAGGTGACCATTTGTGATAACTGAAATTATTTCTCTCGTTTTTTTTTTTTTTTTTTTTTTTTTTTTTTTTTTTTTTTTTTTTTACGAAGTGTAAAAACGAGCAGATTTGTACAATATTTACTTTTCTAATAATTTCACATTTTCACTTGACCAACGCATGAATAAAGTGATGAAGCCTATGGCAATGTTAATTTTACATAAGGCAGAGGAACTAACAACGTGTATACACGTAAATCTTAAAGCAGGGTTTTAAAAGTGCTCATTTTACAGTGAACAGTCTATACCAGTAAGTCAGGATACTAAACTACTACATCAACCAGAGAAATTAAAATATTCTGACAGAGTAAAAGATATGAAAGTAACTTTTATCTTAAATTTTATTGGTTTTATATAATTAAAACATAGTTGCTTATATTCAGATGGTAAGGAGTTAAATATCTTTATTGCTGCAAAATAAACTCCTTTCTGACAAAGAGAAAGGGGGACTGTAGGAATATGTAAATTACTGTTGTGTCTGGTTTCATAGTTATGCACCTCACTATTTGATTCCAATTTCTCAAAGTTATTAGCAACAAAACAAAGACCAAAGTATACATATTGGCCTGTAAATGTTAAGGTCGAAGTTGAACAACTGTCTCTGGAGCACTGCACCAGACTATAAAACATGAAGAACTCATAAAAAAAAGTAGTATAGACAACATGAAAATTGTCAGAAAAGTGTGATTTAGGCTGTAGGGCCTATATGAATGATGAATGTATATAGTATTTTGCAACATTATAAAATATTCTACTAAATTATACTTTTTAAATGTAAAAAAATTGATTAATCAATACGAGTCTGCATTTTAACCAAATTTAAGCGCATTTCCATTTTGGATACTTCAGCAAGAAGAATATACAATAAAATCTTCTCCAAGAAAGATCTTCGTAATATTTACTACAATTGCATGTAAGAAAATTTAAAAATAATAATGTACCATATCAATTTTATAATTAACTTTATTCACGCTAGTTTCAGCCAAGTCTACTACAAATGAATGCACATAAAATCAATTACAAAAATTATTCCGTACATTGTCAGTACAATTTTTTTTACGTAGGCCTACAATCATAGCAACTATTATGACCTTTCTTGAAGATTTTATTATAAATACTGTGTTCTAAAGTATCCAGAATGGAAATGTGCTTAAATTTTGTAATAAATGCTGATTCTCTCAATCGATTAATTTTTTTCATTTAAAAAGTATACTTTAGTAAATAAAATATTTTACAATGTTGAGAAATATATACATTCTTCTTTCATATACAGCCTAAATCACACTTTTCTGACAATTTTCATAGTGTCTGTACTACTTTTTTACGCGTTCTTCACATTGTATAGTCAGGTGCAATACTCCATAGGCAGTTGCTTTACTTCAACTTTAAGATCTCATTTTTAAAGAGTTGTCTGCAAATTTTTCTATTATTCTTATTGTACAATACTCTGATTGCTTTCTTTTGATGTAGAAACACCTGATTACTATTAGCTGAGTTTACCCAAAAAATAATTCCATAAGCTAGGATAGAATGAAAATATGAAAATTACCTATATTTGTTTTAATGAACACTTTGATACTAAAGATGATAAGTGAGTAAGTGAGAAGCATGTAGCACTAAATTTATTTGTTGTGGTCTCTTATTTTTTTTCCAATTTAAATATTTATCTACCTGTAACACTAAAAACTTTGTCGATTGTACTCCTATTAAAGTTTCCTTATTGTATTCAATCTTAATTATGTATTAATCATATTTTTTGTGAGAAACTCAATATAATTAGTTTTTTCACTAATAAGGACAAGCTCATTAGCTGCAAACAAATTTGTAGCTTTATTAGAACTTCTCGAGATTCCTCCTTTAATTTTTTTTTTTTTTTTAGATCTTGCATTTATCAGAATGCTTGTATCATCTGCAAATAAAATAAACTCTACCATACACTGCAGAAAAGTAGGCAGGTCATTTCTAAAAATTATAAATAATAAGGGACCCAAGATTGAACCACAAGTTACCCCATGTTTAATATAACCAGATAAAGATGTAGAATTTTTAAAAGTCATTTAATCTGCAAAAATGGTCTTCTGCCGGCAATTAGTAAGGTAAGATTTGATCAACTTTTTATTGTTCACACCACAAAATTGTATATTTCATGATTAACACAATCAAAGACCTTTCAAATGGTAGTATTTAATTCATATATTGTATCATTTATAGAATAGCTATTTCTAAAACCAAACTGACATGATGTGAATATTTTATTTGACTCAAAATTATTAATAAGCCTAGTGTAAATAAGCTTCTACAAGATTTTCAAGGAGGTTGAAAGAATAGCTATGGGCCTATAGTTTTTCTTTTTTGTCTGTCTCCCTTTTTAAACATAGGATTGACTACTGATACTGTTAAGGCCGGGCTACAATTGCATCATAACACATGCATCATAACAATCATAACACAACACAGTGATATACATAAGAGTTAAAACTGCTTGTTTTCAGTTAGAGTGGCTACAATCAAGCATAGCGATAAGCACTGTTACCTAAGCATTGTTATAGTAACAAGGAAAGTTCAACTTGGTTTAACTTTCCTTATTATTATCACTGTGCATCAATATTCAGCCAATCAGAAGCCCCGGCACTAATACTACGTTATCAAATGGAAAACTTATTAATGAAGTCAGGAAATGGGTATTTTAACTTTCCTCGGGCAGATATTTTCTTTTGTTTATTTCTGGACAACTGCAACCACGGAAGTTTTGTAACATTTTTAGGTCTTAACATTAATGGTAAAAATTGAAATGAAAATATCTAATTTTAAAAACGTCACAGATCACTTGAAAAGATTTATTTTTGCCAAAATAAAAACCAATACCAACTATAGAGAATTTAATTTATTCAGCACAAATGTAACAACATACCTAAACAAACTAATATTATCGTTATATCAATTGTAGCTAGGCCACTGTACTTGTGCTGTTTTGTATGTGCTTATCACTATACCTGTGAATGTGTACGGTATATGTCAATTGTAACCCGGCCTTAAAGCATTTTGGGAACATTTCAGAATATAACATACAATTACAAATATGACTGAAAAGTACACAATTTAAGTAGCACATTTTTTCAATAATATACTATTTATTCCATCAAAACTATGAGTTTTTTTTGGTTGAAATAATTTTATGTGAATTACTTCCTGTGCTATAGGATGTGGTATAGTAATTTGCGGAAAGACTGGAGGATTAGTTTAAAAAATTTGTAAATTTACGTAAATAACCGTTTACTTACATCTTTACGTTCTGTGTTGAACTTGGCAAGTCTCAAATGTTCTGGTTTAACATCAATACTACTCACTAACTTTAGAACTTTGCACAGAAATGCAACAACCAATTTAACTTCACCAGTCATACAGGTGGGGCATCATCGTATCGTATCATGCTATGCTATCATCTGTGTCACATTGTCAACAGTGATGAAAATGTTTGTTTAGGTATATCTAAGTTTTAAACGACATATGACTAGACTATTTTTACTAATTTTATTTTAAACAATGTTACAAATTGGTAAGAGCAAGTAGGCGTACAGCTCTATGCAATAGTAAACAAACAAGTCAGTTTCAAATCACAAAACAAACACATTTGTTCGGGTAGGGTTGCTTTCTGCTCTCGAGGGAAAGCCGAGATCCTGCTAAGAGCAAGAAAGGAGCACATTGCTCTCAACGGCGACCACCCGAACAACATAGAGCAAAAATAGTGATTTGGTATGAATATAGCGCGTAGACTAACGAGCCTTTGCGTAGAAGAGAGCTTGGGAATATGTTATAAGCATACACTAAAGATGAGGTAGACCGCTTATTCGTCTTCTGCGCATGTACCCTGCAGTGACCTATTCCAATCGTACACAACTGTCAAAGTCAAATGGTCACCAGTGATGAACGAGTTTGTTTGAATCTAAATTTTTAAATGACAAGCACTATTATAATAATAAATGACTTTTATCAGTTTGGATATAATCAAAAAGCATTACAAACTGATTAGAGGAGTATAAAAACAACTCAAAGATACTTGTTTACTAAACAGTGTTCTAACATCAAATCCGATCCACATCATTTTTGCTAGACGTCTAGACAGAAAAGCAGTTCATTGTTGGGATACAAAGAATTGTTATGATCAGCCAGCAAGATCATAGACTAAAGATGAGGTAGACCGATCATGCTGGCTGTGCACAACCAAACAACATGGCCCAAAAATGAACTGCTTTTCTGTGTACACGTCTAACAAAAGTGGAGTGGATTGGATTTGAGGTTACAACACTGTTTAGTAAACAAGAGTTTTGGGATGTTTTTATACTTACTCTAAACAATTTGCAATGTTGTTTGATTGAATTAAAACTGGTAATAGTATTTTATTAATATAATAGTGCTTGTCTTTAAAAATTAAGATATAAACAAAAACGTTCATCATTTTTGACCATGTGACTTTGACAGTTGTGTAGGATTGTGGTAGGTCAATGTTGGGTAAATGCGCAGAAGACGAATAAGCAGTCTACTGATGCCATCCACTTTCCCTTAGCAAGTTTGCCGGCCGTGGCCGGCAGCGGATGCATCAACCAGCCCTCTAATCGGCGCTCGTGCGCACCTGTTGGAGAGTGAACCGCAGCGGTCAAATTGCGAAGACCTCAATTACGAGTGCGGCCGCAGGGGCCGAAGAGAGCACTCATAACGTGAGCAGGAAAGTGCAAGTGTTGAGCAAGCCACGTGCGCCTGTGCGCATGTGTCTTAAAAGAAGACCCTGCGAATTTGGGCCTAAGTGTAATCAAGCTTAATTAAGAAATGCTCATGGATGCATGTTCACAGAACGGCCAATCAAGGATTCCTATAATATTTTGATGCCCCCGCAGGCCTTAGTTACAGTGTTTTGTATTTTTCATAAATTATCATTTTCACATGTTTCATCTACATTTTGTTTTATACGGTGTCATATGTCAATTAAAGGATTCCTGTGCCAAGGCTAATTGTTTTTGTAAATGTTGCAGCATTTAAAGTAATGTGGATATGTTTTTCTGGTGTTTGAGAGTATAAGAAAATTGTTCACGTAAATGGCCTGCCTGCCAAACCTCGGCCGGCACGCCATGCGGGACGATTAGTCATACCGTGGTGTCTCGAGGAGTTGGACGTGCTGACAGACGGGGTCGCATTTCGCACACTCGGCCGGGGTTTCATCGTTGTACACTAATCACTTCACAGCAACAGATATTAATTTACCGGGACTTTTGTTTCTTAGCAGGTGCCCAAGATTCTCCACTCCTTCCTTTCCGTGGAATAGCATCGCCCAGGAAGGCTTAAGGTTTCACGTAAGTTCTTTGTCGCCTTCGGGCCACTTGTACAGTGTTATCCCTGCTGGCGGGTTAAGCCCAGCATCATGTATACGTGTATAATTTTGCTTCCTGGAGGAGCTGTTAATAAAACCCAATGATTCAATGTAAAATGGTGTGCTTTCTCATTGGGGTTGCCTATGGGCGAAAGGGGCGTGGTCCACCACCTTTCCCACCAATCATTAGGGGTTATGTATCAGTGTTTTGTATTATCATTCAGTGTTTTTATCTACGTACAACTAATTATGGGTGTGTGAGCCGCCCCAAGATCTCACCTTGCAGGATTTCAGTAACATAACTTTTTTGTATTAATCACGATGGTCGGAGCACCATGAGGACACCGACTGTAGGTCGTCGGCACACAACCCGGGGAGGAGAAGCGTCTGCTCTACACTAGCTAGTTGGTATTTCACTATAAATACCTAGTGCTCGTCATATAGAAGTAGAAGAGTTGGTGAGAATCTATGGAACATTTACCTGGCCCACTCTCAACCTAAGTGAACACCACTTTGCTCCACTGCGTTGCCGTCACTATCTCATATTTAGTCTATGAGCAAGATCCATCTACCTCATATTAAGTATATGGTTACAAGCAGTTATCTCTCATATTTATTCCTCCAGTGAAGATGATAATAAAGTAGATGTTTGACAAACCCACTTACCTAAATCACATTAAATCACCTAACACTTCGGAAGCAACTGTACAGTTCAGCCTTAATAAATTATGGCTTTGCTTTCCAAGAAAATCGTGATTCCTTTGCTTGCATTAGCAATAATGTATCCTTCAGCACTTCTTAATGCTTTTGGCACGAAATCTAAATTGTTCCATTCTGAGACAGTTTTCTGTAAGGCAGGAATTATGCACGTTCTACAATGACACACACGCAGATACACATCACAGAGGTGAACGTGTAACACAATCTACAATGAGACATATGCGAACGTGGATAACATATGGATACAATAAGAAAGCTCGGCAACTCCCAAATCTTGCATGTCTGTGAATCCGTGTAGCCAATAGAAATCAAGAGTTTTGTTTGTTGATACTTGTTTTCGTGACCATTGTGGTATACATGCCAACAAGTGCTTCGATTTGGTTGGGTGGTTAACATTTTTGTTTTAATAAATAAGTGCACGTGATTCTACAGTTGTACCTATGCATTTTTGAACACTGTAAAGATATACAAAATGAGATGTGTATGTTATGAAACATGTATCAGTAATTTGCAACAGCTGAGTATTTTTGATTTCATAAGTTGCAAGACCATACGTGTATTTATATTGTAGAATGGTTAAAATTCATTCCGAGTCGTCAGCTTGTTCCACTTGCATTTCCTAAATCATTTTCTTACGTATCCGGGCATTGTAGTATGGGCCTTACAACGACACATCGTGTCCGTCCGCCCGTCCGACATTCATCCATCAATCACATGACCAATAGCCAATCAGAGGTGGCCGTTAACTTTATCCGTCCGTCCATGGAAACCTTGGCAGGTTTTAACTTATGACGGACGAACGGGGCAAATTTCAGCCTTCTAATCTTGCACTTTTGTAACTTGTTCATAGAGAGTTCTTTACAAGGCTGTGTAGCATGTGCAATGTTTTGTTTTGGCTGTATTATATTTTCATATGTTTCCATTAAATTTTTACTGAAGATTAATCGATAATTATGTTTGGAAACACGAGCTCCTTTTGTGCAATGGCAAAAATGATAAAAATTATGCTTTATATGGTATTACATTTTTTTTGCATCAATTAATTTCTATTATGTACATGTATGGTTGTTTTTGGGTACTAAGAAACACAATACCGCAAAATATTTTCACATTTCATTGAGAATTTTTTCCTATTTGTAAACAGTTTTGTCTTTATTAGTTTGCAGCATTGAACATACGATGGACCAACGAAGTTTTCTTGTAAATCGCTCAGCTGGGAGATGGACGAACATATAACTGATGGATGGACTGATGTGGCCCAATGGCTCGGAAAGGTGTAGGATATGATTTCAGGGGCAGTGAAGGTGAGGTCTAGGATGTGGTTTACCCGGATAGGCGCCAGACGCCATCGAGGCGACATCAAGATAATTGTTGACTCTCCTGATCTCGGGGTTGCGGGTCATCCATCTGGACTAAATCTCCTCGCCGATGAGGCTGAGGATCTCTGCCCATTGATTGTCACTCCAATACAGAGGAATTTGTAGCTGTTTGTTAAACAGTACCCAGTGGGTCGACTATGTACCACAATGCTTCTTTTGGCAGGAAAACTGACTAGACATTAACACTTGTATATGTGGATTGGCAGGGCCAAGCACACGCCCATAAGACACAGAATAATGTGTTGCACCGATCCTGATCGTTCGCAGGCACTCTTGTGCATGCTCTGCCCATCGGTAGAGCACACAGCCCTGCTGTGGCGATGTTGCAGGACTCGGCCAGACAAATAATCTTTGGGGGGTGGACACATGGCACATGTCAAACACCCCCCCCCCCCTTTTTCGAGGCAGTTTGTAGGCCGATTGATGTTACTTGCAGCAGCTGCAGGTGTGGGCCAGCCTGTGTGACAGCCGGTGGTACTGCTGCTCCTGTGGCCCTGCTGCACGATATGTTGCAGGCGGTTTACCCTTCGTGGAAGGCCACTCCGGATGCCTGCACTGGTGGCACCCCTTTGGCAGGTGTGCCCACCGGTGTGGATGCCGAAGGCGAAACAAGCTCCCCAACATGCTGTCCTCGCTGTCTCCTTCCTCACTCCTGCTGTCTTCCTGGTGATTTCATTGTCTCCAGGTGCGACCCAGCTGAACAGCCCTTGCAAACATATCTCCACCTGTATTATAAACTTGCACTTGCATTTTCCCCTGCTCCTGCTTATCCTGTTCTTGCTCTTGCTCTCCCTGCCCTTGCTCTTGCTTCTCAGTGAGCGATCCAATACTGCTGGGCACCTCACCCCCTATGCTCTCTGTCCGAGGTGCTATAAGCTCCCTGTGGGGCGTAATGATGCCTGATAACTCCAGCACACTCTCCTCCTCTTCTGCTCCTGCTAGAAGTTCAGATGCACTCTCCTGCTCACTCCTCTCCTCCTGGAGCACACCGATGGTGTTTCCTTCCTGCGCCACATCTGGTGGTATCCCGGCATTGGTAAGGACGGGTAGGTCCTCTGCGGGTTATCCCCCCTGAAGTGCTACCACACCTCGTGTTCCATCCTGCTGCTGCGTTTGCTCGTCACGGCCTTCACCATCATGGGGTCTGGAAACACCGGGACTGACTTCGTCGTCGACGACATACAGGGTTATCCGGATATCACCTCGATGTACACATACCCTCCTCCTCCCCATGCAAATGGTGTAAGTGGTGGTTCTGTGCATTTGTAGCACACAATGTGGCTCACTCCAGCTTGCTGCTAACCCTGGACAAAAGTCCTTCTGTACCGTGGACTGGGGATGCATCCGCACATACACATCCTGCCCCTCATGCAGTCTATGCGGTTGTCTGTTAGTGACCAGTAGCCATCTTGCCGCACAGCCATCCTGCTGTTGTCTGATGTCACATGTGCACTACATATGCTGCCATCTCTGTGTATTCGTGTTCGGAAGTTCGCTGCTGTTTCCTAGCTGCTGACATTTCACTTCCCCTGTTAGACACAGGTTGCAGACTAATAACACCTTTGTGTGTGATCTCCCCTTCACTGTGTTTACTCTCCTCCGGAGTGAGTACATAATGACATGTGTGTCATCCGCCCAAGTGGCGTGTTGTTCGCCCACGCAGAGCCGTAATTGTGCCTTAATCTCTTGGTTTCTGTGTTCTGTGGGGTTGGCCCTCGGGTGATATACCGCAGTTGTGACATGGTTGACTCCACACTTTGTGCACAATTCCCTTCATTGCCTGCTGGTAAATTGCGTGCCGATGTCCGTAAGTAGATTGTGCAGGAATGCCTTACACGGTAAAAACTGTTCCTCTATACTCTCTCTATGTTTCTATCCCTGTCTCCACTGGTAGGATACGCCTCCGCCCAGCATGAAAAGTTGTCGGTTACTATGACAAGATATTGCTTTCCTCCTCTTGTCCTTGAATACGGACCTATCAATTCTATGCATACCATCTCGAATGGCTTTCTTGGCTTGCGCGACCGTTGTTGCTACCTTCCATCTGAGCGATATGCCTTGTATACATTGCATTTCTAGCATTGTTGTACAAATCGTCTCGCATCTCGTCTAAGGCCTGGCCAGAAAAAATGGCCCGCACATTTCGACCTGTCTGCTCAATGCCTAGGTGTCCAGCCACGCTGCCACAGTGCGAATAGGCAAAAACGTGATCCCTCGCACACTTAGGGACATACATCCTCCAATTCCCAGGATGATGGGTGGTAAATACCTCATGGGCTGCTGTAGACCGGCTTCTCATCTATGAGCGGAATTGCATGATTGGAGATGGTAGTTCTTTCTAATGCATCATTTTGGCCGAACACGTCACTGCTATCATCAAGGGGCATGCTGGAACACGGCCTGGTGTTCTAGCTGGACCTGGTGGTCAAACTCCTCTAGCTTATGTTCGGGTAGGCTACTCGTCGGACAGCAGTGCAGGTTATACACACAGTGTCTCTCTCTATCTCACGCCAAGATGAATACGCCTTGAGGCCGGCTCTATAATCGTGTTTTGTTCTGTCAGCCATGGTATCCCCAAAATAGCTTCCTCATGGATGTCTGGTGTAACAATGACTGTGGTACTAGTTTCTATGTTACCGACTTAAACGGTCACTACTGTCTGTCCCACGGCCGTATTACAATGCTTGTTCGTTGCCAACCGAATTATGTGGTCTGTAGGTATAACATCCTGCTTGTGTACGAAGTGTGGTCGTACGAAGTTATGTGAGGCTGCAGTATCAATTAAGGGGTGGCACAACTGACCACTAATGGATACTAAGATGTGGCTAAACTGTGCACGACTGCTGCTAATTTTTAATGAAAGTTTGTTGTGGTGTTAATTTTGAGTCTGGTGTGAGAATTGTAGCAGGCAGGGTGTCGGAAGCATCAGGCCCCTTCATCCCTGAAACCAATTTCCCTGCTTTTTATGTTCTGCTGCCTCTTCAATCATGTCCATATGTGTATTATTACGACATTTGTTGTGCCAGTGGTATTGTTGGTTCGGGCAGTACCTGCACGGATATAGTGGTGGGTAGTCCGGATTCCATCCTTGCTGCATATTATTGGTATCACCTGCTAATCTCCTGTATTGTGGTCTCTGACCACTTGACCCCATGGCTCCACTATGTTTCTGGCCCTACTTACACAATTTTTCATGTGACTGTCCACTATATATTTTCTCATGCTATGGCCCACTATACATTTTCTCATACAACTGTCTACTATAACTACATGATCGTTGTGAGAAAAATTTGTGATGTGGTGGGGTGATGATGTTTGTATACATTCTCTTCCCGCTGCTTGTGCCACAATTTTACTACATTTGCATCACAGCATGGTTGTTCATGCATTCGTTCCAAAGGATTGCAGCATGCATTAAGTCTTCTAGTGTACTATTAAGCAGAGGCATTAGAGCTGCTCTAAATTCAGGTCTGGCTTTTACTGCAATTATTTCAAGCACTTCGCACTCTGGCAAATGTGGATGGAAGTGATTAATGAGGTGAATTTTATGTGTGATAAAGGTTATAAGTGACTCACTCAATTGTTGACCTTCCAGAGTCAGCCTGTTCTGGGCCTGTAATGAGGTAAAGACCCCTCTAAATCTGCACTGGAATGTGCGACGAAACTCCTCCCACTGAAGTCCATAAGGGTTGAGAGATGTTCACCAAGAGCACGCATCTCCGTGGAGTTGCGCTACGACACAGCTAGCCCATTAATCTCAGCTTACCTTGTACCTGCTGAGGCGGAATATGCAGTCTTCCAAGAAGGCTGCCGGATCCTCCATCGGCGTCCCGGAGAACGTGGGCAAAGTTTGAAACTTTGATGGCTTTTGACCTTGATTGGCCCTGGTGAATGTTGGATTGGGCTGGACTCCGCGGTTCCAATTCGTGTCGCACTTTCTGCCCTTGCTGTTTGCGGTGCTATTGTTTCCATGCAATGTGTCATGCATGGGTTTACGGGTGGGAAATTCGCAAAATTCTGTGGCAATGTTGGCAATACTGATGGAATAACAGGTGTGGAGAACATGTGCGGCAGGGGGGGAAAAATGATGCGAGTGGTTTGAATGGGTACAGTACCTGTGTTGAGGTAGGTTCGGGTGGTGAGGTTTTGTTGACGCTAGCCAGGTGCATGGTGGGAGCGCACTGCATCTCCGTTTCACGTTACATCTCGCCCCTACTCTGCTGCCACTCCCATATTTTGCCTTACGTCACTCCACCCTACACATTGTTACTGTCCTGTACCACTATCACTTGTGAAAGATTGTTATTAACATTTATTGCCACATAATAATCCCTCTGACCCAATAAGTCCAAAATCTGAACACATGGGTTGTCTGTGGATACGGATTGCATTCGGTTTATACCCTACATGAATTGTGTTGATGTCGAATGATATGATAAATAAATGACTGTTGGTCCCACAGCTGATTTGCATTCCGTGTCAACAGAGACATTCTTGATATTGTTATGGCAAGAATTTTAGGGGTTAGAATTTTTTTTGTGTGTTTTTGACTTAATTTAAGCTTTTTATGTTAAGTGCAATATTTGGAGTGCTATTTTCGGCTTGCTCTCTCTTTTTTGTTCGGATACCCTAGATTTTATGCCAACAGGAAGTTTCCTATCACTTTTTTTTGTTAAGATATTGGTCTACCCCTACTTTATTTTCCTTTTAGAATTTTCATATGGTGTTTCCTTCCTTGTATGTTAGGTTAAGAACTTAGGCGGTTTTGGAATGGGTTACTGCCACCTTTTTATTTGTTCCTTTTTGTGTGATAAGGAACATGTGCTATATATATATATATAGTGGTGATAATTAATTGCATCATTGTTTAGTCCAAAATGTGTTTTTTGGAAATCAATGTCTAAAGTAAAGCTGCGAGCTGCATCGACGATTTCCCTGATAATAGCTGCGATGTTGTGATGATCAATACTTTTTACCCCTATGCTTGTAAGACTTGTAAGGGGAAAGAATAAAATGGCGGCGAGCTATTGAGGTATCGATCGCAGTAGTGGCGGGCTTTGATTGGCCAGCCATGGAGTCGGCCTCGCTCGTGACGCCAGGGAAGCTGCTGGTGTTTATCGGCAGTAGTTATCGAGGTCAGGAAATCGTGAGTGGAGAGAGAGGGTCGTAGGTGGACAGCTGTTATGAGCGAAGGTTGCAGTACGGGTGCACAGCCTGGGAGGAGGCTTCAACATCAAAATAATGATAAGTCTTCTTTGAAAATCTTTGTTTTTCTGCGTGGTCAGGCCCCGACCATGCCTTTAAACAGTTGGGCTTTAGTAAACAAGATTTCAGTTGCTTGAAGATGATGTAGGAAGCTGCATGTGAGGTGTGGTGGTGTAAGAGGTGTCGAGAGACCAGGGCTGCCATTTTTAAGGTAAATATGTTTTATCCATCAGCACTCTCCGAGAGCCATCGGACTTAGGTTTCTTATGTTGTAATTAAACTAACAAAGACTTGGGTAGGAACCTACTGACGGCAAGATAGTGGAGCAAAATTATGTTGTTTTAAGGTTGGGAGCGGGACAGGTATTCTGTAGTTTTTTCACCAAACCATCCGCTAATAGATTTCTGGGCACCAGGTATTATAGTGGTAATACCAATTATCTGTAGTAGAGCGGACTCCTCTCCTCTGGGTCGTGTGCCGACGGCCAAAAGACGGTGTTCTGCTGGTACTCCAGCCATCGTAATAAAAGAAAATACATCACCTGTACTGTGCATTCTATGCTGTGATATCTCTGGGCTGCTCACACACCCATGTTTAAGTACACGAAGATAAAGCACTGAAATATATGATAACACACTTGCACAGTACACTTTAATGAAAAAGCCCCTATAGCCCTTAGGCGACCCGAATAAAGACAGAAACACTTCAAGTTAGTTCATTGGGTTTTGTTTAACATGCTCCTCCAGGAAGCAATCTTACAAGTTGCGCCGGGCTTAACCTGCTGGCAAGGTAACACTTATTACAAAAGGCATGTGGCCACTATTAATTAATATGAGACAATAAGTTTTCCTCGGCAATGCTATTCTTGGAGAAGGGAGCAGCGGAGAAGTCTTGGGCAGCTAAAACACGCGAGGTTCCGGTAAATTAAACAGTATATTGCAGTGAAGTGGTAGGTCATAAAATGTTGATGTGCCGCCCAAGTGTGCGAAATGCGACCCTGTCGGTCACCACATTCGACTCCTCAAAACACAGTGGTATGACTAAACTCCCCCTCGCGGCATGCTAGCCAGGTTGGTGGGCAAGCAGGCCACGTGAACTACTTTCTTACACTTCAATTTCAATCTCTTACAAATACATATGCACATTATTACATATTCATAATTCCTGCATAAACAATGCTATAAGAAACAAAAACCCTTTACTACATGTAACACACTGGGTGAGGTTATATGGGGATAGAACACGTAAAGTTTGAAAATAAAAGAAAAACAACAGGTTTTACACTTAAACCCGCAGGGTCACTTAAAACATAATAGGGTCATTATTTTATATGTTTTTTTTTGTGTGGCATGTCCGAGCGTGCTGTAATTAACACTTAATTACACTTTTCCTGAGTTTGCAGGATCTACTTCTGCAAACACGTGCATGTGGATGCACGTGGTTGCTCTGCACCTTACACTGCACTTGTTATCTCTTCACGAGCACTTAAATGTCTATGCTTACTTTACTCACAAAGTAGCATACTTCGGTAGCATTGCGGCGCACTAATGCACCGGGGCACACCAGCGCTTGGAAGAGTTCTGGTTCCTGCAGCGGTCGCCGGCGATGGCGGGAAAATGGGCTTGGGGGAAGCAGCTGTTGTCATTACATTCTTGCAGTGGAGTTGTTTTTCAGACCTCTTAGGAAAGATTTAAATGTAAGGATATGGGCAACACTAGTGCCTGGTTTGTAGATGGCTCCGCTGGTTGTTGGGTTTGTTGGTGATGGAGTTGTGTTGGTACTACTACACTGACAGAAACCGAGGTCTAGGTTATGTTTCCGTTTACTTTTGACAGGTTCCTCCCTAAAGTTAAATTTCAATCGTTTGTTATTTCTTTTTTTATTTTGCATTTTTAAGTAGTTTGACCCTTATCTTGGTCCCTAAAATAAATCTTGTTCTAGTTATTCAAAGCTCTGTTAATTAACCTGGCCATTCCATCTATAAAATGAATGGTTCTATAAGTGCCCATAAATAAAGTCACTTTAATGAACCTGGATTTTATTTCCATTTAAGCCCTAGGGGGCAACTGGTTGAGCGCTACTGTGATATATACATTTAAGCAAATTCAAATATTTCGATGCACTGACCCCAAATAATTCACGTTAAGTTATCTCAATAGTAGCAAAGTAACTTTAATGAACTTGTCCATAAGGGGACTGTCTACCCTTATTATATTTGAAGCAACTGTTTGTTTATACTCCCCTATAGGTGAGCTACACCGGTGAGAAGGGCATCCTGATAGCCTTACAGCAAATTCTTTATGTTCCCTTAATTTGATCACTGGTTAGGCCAGTGAAATTTATAGTTTTTTCTGATGATGGATTAATGAATTTAATTTAAAACAACCTTTTTTTTTCTAATACAATACTTTACCGAGTAATGAACCTTAGCTATAAAAGTTAAATATTTATGTCTAGTACTATTTTTATTATTGTTATCTGTTTATATTCCTTTTTATTGGATTTAATAAAACCCTTGTGTTTTTTAAACTACTATTTGTTTCTTACTTCTTGTAAAGGACCCTGCCCTTCTGTTTATTATTTTTCTCATGACATCACTCCACACCTGTTTAGTTGTAATTGGCCTATGGTAATCTAATGGAAAATGTCACTGTATTGTTTATGTGTCAGAGTCAGATCCATGAATCGGTCGCAGCATCCTGTTGCTCCCTGAGCGAGTAACCCCCTCCCCCCTTTTAACCCTATCGCTTTTTCTCTTTTGGTTTAAATGAGCCTTTTCAGGTGTTAAAGTAAGTGGTCCAAATT
Organism: Dryococelus australis; assembly: GCA_029891345.1. Lineage (NCBI taxonomy): Eukaryota > Metazoa > Arthropoda > Insecta > Phasmatodea > Phasmatidae > Dryococelus > Dryococelus australis. The sequence goes on from CM057000.1 coordinate 75,303,386, forward strand.
GCAGGTTGAGTAAAGGTGAGGTTTTGAATCTGTTACAATAGTTTGTTTCCAGTAAATTCTTATTGCATTGCAAATGAAAAGCATAGTGGTGGTGACTTACACATTCACGTGTTTTTAGCTTTGGAGGGGAAGTTCGATTTGGTGTATGTTGGCGACATATTGACTTCTCACATGGGTAGGAGGCCTGATGTGCAGGCATCTATAAATCGTCGTCAGGGTTTGAAATACATAACCAAGGAGGATGTCGAGCCATTGTAGTATGTAAGTAGGGGTGCTTTGCATTTCAATGTTCAGTGTCATCAGTGGTTGAAATGCACTCATTGCTTTAGTTACAATGATCTGTTTGTTAGGAAGCACCCACAGTATTATAAATATCTAGCGTGTTATTTTAATGTTCTCATTTAGAAAGAAACAAGGTTTCATGTTGCTTATGACTAATGCTTATAAGGGTTGGCATGAAGAGTGTTCTATTTGGCTGTTGGCAGTGGAGTGTGTAGGGGGATGGGTAGGGGTAGCCTACACCCCGTAACTTCTCCTTCTCGCTTCTTCCCTCTCTCCTCCTCCCAAGCGATGTGGCATGGCTTGCGGTATGGCATCCTTTTCCAATTGTTGACACACTTCCTAGAGTCTGAACTGAATCCCACAAGCGTCCCGGCGCTGCTGCTATCCTTGCTGATGCATTACTGTCATCCTATCACTGTTACAGGCAGGAAAAGGCAGTAGTGTAAAATTCTGGCGGGAAAAATTTTCGTCGAGATATTTTGCCACACCAAGGGGCGACATTTTGACGACGTCATTTGTCGCCAAGGAGGAAAATTGTCATTATGGGATAATGACCATACTTTGGCTCGTCATTTTGACATGGTCCAATGGCTTGGAAAGGTGTAGGATATGATTTTGGTGGCAGTGAAGATGAGGTCTAGGATGTGGTTTACCCGGATAGGCGCCAGATGCCGTCGAGGTGACATCAGGATGATTATTGACTTAGCTGATCTCGGGATTACAGGTCATCCACCCGGACTAAATCTCCTCGCCGATGATGTGGATGTTCTTTGCCCCATTGATTGTTTCTCCAGAACAGATGATTTTATAGATGTTTACTAAACAGTAGCCGGTTGGGAAACTATGTACCATGATGCTTCTTTTGGCAGGAAAACTGAGTAGCCATTAATACTTGCGTATGTGGATTGGAAGGGCCAACCACACGCCCATAATAAACGAAACAATGCTTAATACTGACACTTGCAAAAATCAATTATGTAAGGCATGGTGAAAGTGGGTATTGTTAGAGTCTGTCCCCTGACAGTCATACAGTGATCGAAATAAACTACGTACCACACAGTTTTCAGCCGTATTTATTCGATGAAATAAAATCTCCCCTAAGGAGACCACTAACACAATGAAGGTGGTAAATCAGACCGACCACTGCAGTTACACAATTACAAAGTCTTATGACACAAATAAATTACAGCAGAATTATACTTCCCCAGGCGATGTAATTCCCACGGGAAGGGAGTGTGGTGTACCCTAACAACCTACATACACAAGTGTTAATGGCCAGTTATTTTTCCCACCAAGAGCAAGCATAATGGTATGTAGTTGACCCACCCGCTACCATTTAGCAAACAACTACATTCTCATTCTAGCTGGAGCAATACTCACCAGCATCAGCGGCGAGGAGATTTATTACAGGTGGACAGCCCACAACCCCGAGATCAGCAGAGTCAACAATAATCTTGGTGTCGCCTCGACGACGCCTGGTACTTAGTCGGGTAAACCACATCCAGACCTCACCTTCACCACCCCAAAATCTCATTCCACCCTTTTCTGATGCATTAACCACTGTCAAACGATTTGAAGAAGTGTGCTGTTGATTTTTGTGTGGAGGTACGTGAATTTATTATCCCAGTAAGCTCCATAAGAGTGCAGTTGTTCTGGTCATAGACTAGTGGGTAGAACTTCATTTCTGTTCAAGTTTCTGTATTGCTGTCACCATAAGACACAGTATACACCTCAACCAAACACCGGAGAAAGTGGTCCGAGATGCCATGATCAAAATAGTTGGAGCTCCTTCGATTTCTCTAACTCATGACCTACCTACCCCGTCTCACTCTCACATGAGCTATCATCACCAATACCTGACCACCGAATTCGAACATATCTGTGTAGATGTCGTACAAGTCGACTCTCAGACGACAAAATCGGGCTACAAAATCAGAACTTCACCAGCTACCAAACTGACATCATCGCCAACTTGATCACTCCATATCTCCTAAATTATTACAATTTCAGATCTGCCACTTTTAACGTTAACTCATCTCATAGCCACTTTTCACATATAAAAGTCAACTTCTGAGCACTTATAATTCATGTCTTTCGATCATCGTATCAATTTCAAATTTGGTACATGGAGTCATCATACTTTCCTCTTTCAAGCGATCAGAAGTGATCACCTACTATCTGGATCTTAGTGATCATCCCATAAATATATCGCAGCTGGTCATAGTAGTGACTACACAATTCGCCACACCCACCTTACCAGTAATACAGCAGTCAACATCCAAATAACTTTCTCATGCTCATAATTGCTGTCAATAAAGAATCTCATTCCACAACAGATTTTACACAACAATGTACTTCATCATCCAGGCAGCCTCCTAGAACACCTCCTATGCAAGGCAGATTATGCACAGTGCACCATCCCCATACATCAGTGTGAAGGATGCCCTACACACTTTGGGGAAAGCAAAGGTGATGACCACTCTGAACTTGCACATTGGGTACTAGCAGGTGCTCATCAAGCTAGTAGAGTATCACAAGACTGCATTTATTGCCCCTATGGGTGAAGGTTCCAGTTCTGTGTCATGCCCTTTGGGCTGAAGTGTGCACCAGCAATGTTCCAGGCCATGATGGTCAGAGTACTCGTGGGAGACTTTAAACTTGCATACCTGGACGATGTAATCATCTGGTCTGAGGACTGACAACAGCATATCAACCATCTGTCACTGGTACTGGAGCACTTGACGATTAATAAATTGAATTGCGCAAATCGGAAGTGCCACATTGGCAAGCATCGCATCCAGTTCCTGGGACACTTGGATTATGATGAGAGCAGTACACCTATATCCGAGCAGTTAGCCCTGATCGACCATCGCGAAACCCAGCACACTCACAAATAGAAGCGAAAGTTTTTTGGGTTAGTGAACTGGTTGGTCGACTGAATACCAGGGTTTGCAATCATCATAGCACTCCTCACGGACTTTCTGTCACCAAGCCGCAATTTTGTGTGGACAGTGGAGCATGAGGAGAGTTTCAGAGAACTCAAGCAGCAATTCTGGCACTGCACCTAACTGGCACGCCATGAACCAAGCAAGCACCTGTACTTGCAGAAGGGTACAAGCAAGAAGGGGCTAGGGGTGGTGTTATTCCAAATGGGGGACAATGACAAGAGACAAATCATTGAGTTTTGAATTGCCAAATTTAGTCCAACCAAGGCATGCTACGACGTGAATGAGCAGGAATGCTTAGCTGTGGTATGGGTGGTAAAGACATACCGTGCTTACCTAGATTACCAGCGATTCATGTTGCAGATGGACAATAGATTCCTTCTGTGGGTACATTCAATGAAGGAAGCTCGGAGCAAACTAGCACGTTGGGTTATGTTGCTCCAAGTTCTTGAGGTACAGCATGTACCTGGAGAAGAGAAACAGCTCACAGAAGATTGTCACGAACACCAGAGGCAACAGTAGCCATAGACAAAGCCGAATGGGACGATTTATTGCCTCCAATGCAGCAAGGAGTTGATGTGGATAAGCAGAATAAAGTAATGTGCAATGTCCTGGAGGCAGAGCAATGCATTGACGAAGTTATGGATTTGTGAACAACAGCTAACAGCAGTACAATTTTATGCAGCAGAAGAGGGAAGAGCTCACCCAAGGTGACAGCGAACTGTGGGGAATAGAGAAAGGCAACATTGAGAGTCTCTCATGGCATCCAGGTGCACAGAGGTGCCTTTATGTATCCCAACATGTATGTAGGAAGATAGTTCAATATGCGCATGGCAGTAAGTATGGTGGACACCCTGGAGCCACACAAACCACAAGAAACTTGTTTCAGTTCTTCCACTGGCCAGGAGCAACCTGAGACACCGGGCGATACATGAAAGAGTGTGTCGCATGCAACCTCTTCAAGAGTCTAAGATCAGGCGGACTACACAACGTTAGCCAAAATCCCAAAGGAGCCTTTCGAGATGGTTTCCCTAGACTTGATGGGACAGCACCTGAATACACCAATGGGTAATAGTTTTATCCTGGTGGTTAGTGACTACTTTTAGAGGTGGATGGAGGCATACACGGTTTTCAGTGCGCACACACCATTGTGTGTACCCTGGAGACCTAGTTTTATCTTTGCTGGGGGTAACCAAGGAACATCCTCATGGATAATGGGTCCCAATTTACAGGTCGCATGTGGAGGGACCGGTGCACGTGGTGGCAAGTGGTGCATTTGACAACTGCAATTTATCATCCGAGGGTGAACCCAACCGAGAGATGCAACCCAGACCTCAAAACTCAATTGTGTCTCCAGGTAGGGAGAACCACACCACAAGGGCATAGCACATACAGGCAGCATTATTCGCCACAAGGCACCAAGTCAACTTAGTAACAGGGCAAACACCAGCCACATTATTGCAGGGGTGGGAGTTAACAGCCCCAGGTGAATTTGCAATCAGGCAGAACGAAGGAGCAGAAGGGCCAGAGGGTATAGAGGAAGGGCAGCAATGAAGGCAAGAGGAGCTAGAGGAATCACGGCAAGTACAAGAATGATACATGGCCAAATGGATACCAGCCACCACACATGCACCCCGCCGACTAACTGCGGGGCAACAGATATACCTGAGGGAACACTGCTTGTCAAACAGTGCGAAAAAGTAGTGTGCCAGATTCACTCCTAAATCAAAGGCTTCACAACGTCATGCGAGCACATGAGGTTGTGAAGCCTCTTTGGTATACAAAATACCTCATATAGATGAACAAGAGGTGAAGGGTAGCATTACACAGAGGCGACCTTCGCCTAGCAGTGGCTGCTCTTGCAACCGACAAACCAGGGGCAGTAGAGAGCACGCATAGGGCAGGCAGCATCAACCACCCACAGAATCCTTGCAGATACTGATAGTGTGGAGGCACACAGCTCAGAGAGTGATGGAGGTACACTCCAGTGGTTATTTAAGTTCACAACACCCGGTCGCCAAATACCCGTCAGGGACATGGCGGAAGATATACCGACAGGAGGGGGCCTAGCCGTCGGAAGGACAGGAAGATGCACGGGAATAGCTAGTAAGATTTGCAAGCCCCGACTCCAGCATCGCAAACGTTATTGCCGAAAGTGAGGCACCTGAGACATCAGTGCGAGGGGCTACTACACTCGTAAGTATCGAGGTTGGCTCAGCTGCAATATCTTCGGGAGCACCAACAGTAGTGGAAGATGAGCCAATGAGAGATGATGGTCAAAGCGACAGGGGGAGTAGAACCCACTTGTACGAGAAATGATCTGGGCCGCCACCTCCTCCGCCCACGTCAGCATCTGGGTTCCAGCAACCACATCGAGAGAGCACGGGAGTATGCAGAAGCTGCAGCACAAACATCAATAAATACAGCAACAGCCGATGGAGTAGTGGCAGCAACAGCAGCAGTGGGGATGAGTTCTCACAACTATGAGTAACTCAACCCCCTACCCCACCCCCCTGGAGAGCGAAACAGGTGCGCCGTTTGGCCATCATGGCATGTGTTGGTTGTAGTGTTCACACTCCCCACCCACTTGCACACGCATGCAATATATCGATGTGCAGCGGCGTATGCCTTATCGCCTACGACCACAGCATTGGCTCGCAGTTGTTGTCATTAACATGACAGCAGTGTAAATCATGAGAACATGGAGTAGTGAGTGTATGCAAGGAATGTAACGATGTATTTATGTATTGAATAAAAGGATGTACTGGTCACACAAGTATTATGCATTAAGTTAAACATAACATGGCACAGTCGTGTGGTGTTTGAATGACCTTGTTACATGTTTGGGGTGACGTAATTCCTTTCAATAGAATCGTGTTTTCGGCCGCCGGCGCCATTGAGGCTGGTGTGTAATCACCATGATAACTGGAAAAAGTTTAGGGCGCAATTCGATAATTTCATAAGTGCGGTGGCCTTGGACAGTGAGTCGTCTGAAACAAAAGTCGCGATTCTGTTAAACGTGGTGGGTGAAGAGTCGGTAGAACTGTTTGAGACATTTGGGTTATCAGATGAAGATAGAAAGGCATTCAATGTTGTGGTGCAATCGCTTGAAACACATCTGTGCCCCAACACCAATTATGTGGTGGAGCAATTCAAATTCAACTCGAGGGTTCAGGAACCAGGTGAGTTGTTTAACAATTTTTTTAACAGAACTAAAAATTTTTAGGTCTTGTGACTTTGGTCACTTACATGATAGTTTATTGTGAGACCGGATTGTGCTTGGTATTAGTGACCATGACCTACAGGAAAGGTTATTAAAGGAAACAGAGTTGACTCTACAGAAGTCAGTTGACATGTGTCCGTGCGGCAGAGGTGAGCAGACATCAGGAGGAAACAATTACGAGAGCAGATAAACTCCTACCGGTTGCAGAGGTAAAGTCTAGCATAACGAGACAGGGGACGCCATGTACCACGTCATCGTGGGCCTCCTGGCACTCTGGGTCACCAGGTGAAGAATGAGGCCTGGACAGTACTGCATGTGGTAAATGTGAGTCGAAACACCCCAGGTTCAAGTGTCCGGCCTTTGGTACAAAATGCTTCAAGTTTAGTAAGTTGAATCATTTTGCGCACAATTGTAACATAACACAAAAATGAGTTCAAAGGGTGACGTCGTAAGAAGAACAAACTGCTGGGGGCGACGACGAGGTGTTTGTTATAGCGTAGGTGGGCACAAGTGAGAGTAAAATTTGGTTTGAAAATATTTTGTGTCAAGGACAGGGGTTGACAATTAATCTGGATACTGGGGCCTAAGTTAATGTTTTGCCTGTGAATGTCTTAAGAAATTTAAGACCATTGGTGGAACTGAGAGAGGAGCGTATAGTATTGGAGGCATTTGGGTGCTCTAAAATTAAAACACATGGCACTACGATGCACCAGTGTGCTGTAAACAATGGTGCTAGTATACCAACCAAGTTTGTGGTTGTTGGTGATGTAATCAATGGTGTGAGAGTGCAACCCGTCTTGGGTCTACACAGTTGAACTTAGTTTTAAGGAAACATGTGACTGTGCTACATTATAGCGACAAGATGTCACTTATAGAGAGTAATAGGGAGTTATTTGAGGGTGAGAGGCATTGTGCTGTTGAATGTACAATTAGGATGAAAGATGATGTTACCCCAGCTGTGAGGCCACTCAGAAGAATTCCTCTGGTAGTAAAATACCAATAAAAATATAAACAGTTGGATCTTGAGGAGCAAGGTATCATTAGAAAGGTAGAACAGCCACAGGGGTGGGTAAGTAACTTGGTGGTTGTAGAATAAATCTGATGGATCTATTAGGTTTGTTTGGACACTCGACACTTATATGAGGCAATTCTGAGAGATCCGGTGCTAATACCTACATTTGAGGATCTGATGCCCAATTTGATAAACAAGCGTGTATTCACTGTGCTGGACTTAAAGGATGGGTTTTACCAACTGCCACTTAATAAGAGGGCAAGTGAGTTATGTACTTTCTCAATGCCTTTTGGGTGTTTTAAATTTAATAGATTACCTTTCGGACTCTCGTGAGCACCATAAATGTTTCAGAAATGTAATGACGCTAACTTTGGGGATATTCAGTGTGTCATGATTTATTTTAACGATATTCTCATAGTGGCATCAAAAGAGGTTGACGATGATCAAATCCTACACAAGGCACTTACTAGATCTAGGCACCTAAGTGTCAAGTTCAATATAGATAAGGTGCAGTTTAAGGTGAGCGATGTGAGATATTTTGGTCATGTGTTCAACAAAGGAGACTGTTTATCGGACCCAGACCAGGTTAAAGTGGTAGTGGAGCTGAAGCCCCCAACAAGTAAGAAAGAGCGTCAAAGGGCACTGAGAATGTTTGACTACCTTCATAAGTTTGTTCCCGATATGGCGCGGGTCACCGCCCCACTGCAGAAACTCTTAAAAGCTAAGGTAAATAGTGTTGGTTTCCGCAGCATGAGAAGGCATTCAGAGACTTGAAAGCTATGGTGACCTCAGCTCCTGTTCTCAAAACATTTGATAGCAAACTGCCCATTGTGATTAGGTGTGATGCATCTAGCATGGGTTTGGGAGTGTGTCTGTTGCAGGAGGGCCAGCTGGTACTGTATGAGTCGAGGAGTTTAGCACCAGCCGAGAAGCTTTACTCACAATTGGAGAAAAAAATACTATGTACTATTTTCGCGACAAAAAATTTTACAACTAAATATATGGCAGAGAGATAGGTGTGGTAAATGACCATAAGTGTCTACTATCGATACTATCCAAGTCAGTTCTAGAAGTAGTGTTCCACGGTTACAAAGGTTCAAATTACTACTTTCTAAGTATCAACTTAAATGTCAATACCAGGCAGGGTCGATGTTGTTTATAGCTGATTTGCTATCATGGAATTCATTACCTGGGGGGAATGGTGACAAGCAAATGCAGGAGATGCTATTAGACAGTGTGAATATGGGTAGGAATTTGCTGACGACAGAGGCGAAACATGCAGGATTGGTGGGAGCCACAGCTAATGACGGGGTTTGTAAATTGCTTATTGAATATTGTGAGCAGGGGTGGCCAGTGGTGAAGGACATATCACCGTGTGTAAAAGGGTACTATGCCCTCAGTGATTGGATTGTCCTTGATAATGGGTTACTATTTATGGATGATAAGCTAATAGTGTCTGAAAGTTCACAGTTCACAGCCAGGTATGTTGTTAACTTTGCATAAGGGTAATTTTGGTATGACAAAAATGAAGTCAAAGGCTAGGAAAGTTATATACTGGCCGAGAATGTCCCAGGATATTTAAGTTTTTGTAGTTAAGTGTTGAGTTCGTAAAAAATTTGCTGTGACAAGCCGAAGAGAACCATTGTTGTCACATGATAGGTCCAGTCTTCCCTTCAATAAGATTGGGGCAGATATCTTTACTTTTGGAGGGAAGCTACACTTGATTATAATTGACTATTTGTCTAAAAGCATTGAGTTGTGTCAATTACAGAGGGTATGGACAGAGGAGGTTAAATTCGGCATTTAAAGGCATGTTTGCCACGCTTGGCATCCCGAAACTGGGGATTGCTGATAATGTACTGTTCTGGTCAAGTGAGTGCTTGTTGTTAGCGCAAGAGTGAGGTTTTACAATTGTCACAAGTAGCATGCACTACCTGCGTTGTAATGGGATGGCGGAGAGGATGGATCAAACAGCTAAAAGTATGTTAAGAAAGTGTCTTGAGGATGGCAGCTTGATAGAACTTGCACTCTTGCAGTATCGCTTGTTACCGACGTGGGGCACATCTCACTCGCCATCCGAAATATTAATGAGTCGGAATCTCAGATCACTGTTACTTTTGTCTGAACACCAATTAAGGCAGGTGGTGGTAGACAACTTTGAAAAGCAACTGAAATAAATTACTCGGAAGTCTAAGTTGTCGGCAGGCAGACTCGGGCGAGGGAGGAGTTCGCCCTAGGTGATTAGGTGCTTGTTCAAAAGGAAGAGCTTTGGTACCCCACAGCAGGGGTGGACCGGCACACGAGCTCGCGATCGTATTGGGTGAGGGACTTGGCTGGTAAGGTAGTACTGAGGAACTCGTGTCATCTGAAATATTCGGGGATTCTGAAGATAGTGAATGTTCCCCTGGAAGGCGGGGATGCTGAGGAAAGAGATCAGTCGAGTGGCGAAGAGGAGTTGGCGAGGGGGCCAACATGGATAGGGGATAGGGAGTCAAGGGATAAATCGGTTACTGAAGCCAAGTCAGGGAAGGAAGGTCTAAGTGTCCAGGATTGTAGGAGTGAATGGACCACCAGAGTGGGCAGAGTGGTTAGGAAGCCTGGGTATTTCAGTGACTTCGTAGAGTAGTGATAATAGTGATAATTATAAGGATTAGTGAAATATGTGGATGTACCTCTATGTTAGTGTAAGGCGGGGATGTTGGACATTTAGAGTTGCCAACAGTGCACGGCATTGGCTGGCAGTTGTTGTCATCAACACAGCAACTGTGTAAATCATGAGAACATGGAGTAGTTAGTGTATACAAGGAATGTAATGATGTATATCTGTAGTGAACAAAGGGATATACTGGTCACACGAGTATTGTACATTAAATTAAACATAACACTTATCACCTACGACCTCGCCACCTGTTGAAGGGGCCAACAAAATTTTGTACCTGATGATGTGGTGGAGCATATGGGGACTGTGGAGTCAAATGGTTACCAAAGAGCGGGGCGATTGACGTGAACACAGGGTTCACTATGCATTTCCCTGACCATTTGCTCCACACAGTCATCTGTCACAGTTAGATCACGCCGAGGGCCGACAAGAATAGCCGAGAGTACACTGGTGTAGGATGCCAAGAACAACAAGTCACTTTTCTCTGAGACCTATATTGCATATCTCACGAAAGTCAATTTAATCATTTTCCTTCAAGAGGTAACTCCTGGTGGAAATTAGGTAACGATCTGGCATGGCCTCCCCATTAAACCACGACCATCAGGTACAACATGCATAGGTAGAAACGATTGTGCTGCCCTCACAGTAGTGTTATGAGTTCTACCATGCATACTACGTAGGCGGGCCTGTTGGCTTACGCGTAGTGCTCTGCAGCCATTATGTAATCCCAATAGGCAGGGAATAATATTGCACTGCCTAACCTGAAGGTTTGTCTGTGTGAAAGTGGAGTGATTAGGAGTTTCTTTTATAGTCAATGAAAAATGAAGTTTTATTAATTCCCATTTCGCATGTGCAACGAACCTCATATGTGGAGACATCATAGAACATGCTGCGAGCAGGGCGGATGTGACGTTCTGTGGCGCATGGTGGCACATGTGATGCCTTTTTAAAAGTAGCAATAGAATGGCAGCAAAGAACCTGCATGCAATTTAAGAAGAAGTAAATTCAGTGGTGACTTAACTTGAATACAAAAGACTGTACAGCACTGCCTTGGAGCATATTATTTATTATGCAAGTGCGGTACACTTGGTTATTCGTGGGGATGTCACAAACATATTTTGTTATTTCAGTGTATGACATGCATCACCTTAGTTTAAGAGGGCGCACACTTCACAATCATGCAGATAGCAACTTAACCTTGGTGTGGATACTTGGCGCTGCTGATGCAGCCATTTTGGCATCTTTGTCTCTGCACGCAGAGAGAGTGGCATTGTGGGAAGCCAGCTTCGCGAACACATCCAATTCACAGCATGGAGGCTTTTAATCATTTCAATCAGTAATAGCAGTAAGTAAAGAAAAAATTTTTCATATTTGTACGGGGGTTGGACCTGCTGCTTTTCCCATCAGAGTGAGTTTAAAGGACCTTGTCCAGTTTAGCAGCATCGGGTCATTGCCAGACCCCAAGTGCCAAGGCTGTTTCGCTTACACTCATATCAAGAATATGTGTAAGTAACTCGTTTGTACATCAACAAAAAATGTTCAATGACATATTTTATTGTGTTTACCCTGAAAGGTAACTCTGGGCACAGCGACCTTACGGCCGTGTTTGCAGTGTGTAAAGTATGGTTTCTGCCCCTAGACAAGTATAAGCAGTGTCACTAAAACAGCGTATAGGTGGCCTGCAGCCTACACTCTTGTGGTAGTAAAAACTAACACCTTAAATTCAGTGTATGTAAGTGCACGTGGTAAACCGCAACTTCACCAGCAACTATGATGACATCAGGGATCCCTTTCGGCTGTCGGCCAACGACCCCAACTCAATGCTCTATAAGATTAGCTGGTGTCGGCATGCATTCCATTTTGCCTGTCTAAAATTTCAAATGGGCGAACACATCATCCCTAGAGCCTGGAGCAGATCACTATACATTTTTCGAAGTTAAATTCGTAATGTTTTTTTTTTTTTTCATTTAAATAGCTTGCTTATAAACACCCGATTCCAAACAGTCGAAATTTTTTTCTATTTGCATTATTTGTAAAAGCAATATTGGAGGTACTCGACAGTTTTGCCGACTTAATCTACGACTTCCATTGGTGAAATTCGCTGCATTTGTAAATTTGGCTATAAACTACAATAAAAGAAGTATACTTATTTCGTGAATGCAAATTGAATCAACTTAGCAAATACTTACACTCTCAAAAGTTCAATTATTTTTTTTTACACTACAAGCACATAATTTCCCGATCAAGCGCTTAACTTTGTGATGTCCTCTATGCTAGAGGATGCAACAAGGGGGTAAAACCATAAGCCCAAATTATAAAAAATCCTGAAAGAGAATAAACTTCAGAAAACCTTCCTATGAGCAAAATGCACTGTTTTAGAGGGACACATACATACTGTATTTCAATAAAAATTCGAATTAACTTCCTGTGTTTTTATTCATATTTCTTTTTGATTTTTTTCTCAGTTTATGAGATCATTTAAGTAGATCTACAATTGGTATCATAGACAATGCTCACCCAATATATAGATTTTACATGAAGTTCTAAATTCATTATATTTTTGCTCCAATGCAACTTTGAAATACACCATTAGTTTGACTGTTAAATTTTATCTTTCAAAAATGTTAATATAAGTCAGTACACTGGCGGTAGTTAGGCTGCCGTGAAGGGGTTACTGGGGTTTTCAGGAGTGGCAAATAAATTGCAGGGAAAAATCTAAGTTAGGATTATACAATACCTGGGTGACAGGCATTGTCCAGCCTCAATGTCGTGATGTGGTAGATCTGACTCTGTTTATCTGCCTTGTGTGCCGACAACCAAAGGCGGTGGTCCTTCCAGCATTGAAGTTCCTCAGTGGTTTCCAATTAAAACATATGTATTGTGCAGTGAATTATAGGCGATTCACACATTATAATTGAAGTAAACGAAGACAAAACCCTTAATGCATACATAAAACACTTGAAAGACACTTGCTTGATAAAACACTTTGGTGGGAAGGTGGGGGCACGAACCCCATAAGCACCCGAAAGCGATACGAATGAAAACCGCATAGCCACATGTACTTTCCAATGGGTTCATTAACATTACTCTACTGGAAACATATTGCACAGTGTCGGGCTTAACCCACGAACAGGGTAGCACTGTTACAAAGTGGTGCAAAGCCGATAAAACTTACTTGTATATTAAGCCTTCCCTGGCGATGCAAGCCATGGAAAGGTGAGAGCTGGCGAGTCCAGACGGCTGTTACAAAAAGGTTCCTGTTAATTAAAAGTCTATTGGAATTAAATGATAAAGCAAAAAAGTTGAGGACCGTCCAGGCATGGGGCAATGACTCAACTTTGTAGCACGGCGTGCCAGCCGAATTGGTGGCAGGCAGGCCGTGGCACTACTTTCTTACACTGCTAAAACATTGCATCAACACTTGCACTCACCTTACATGATCAGAACTTGCATTAAAATAAGCGTGCTTGCAAAACACAAACATATAGCACAACATAGACTCTGGTGGATGACATGAAGGTGATAAACACGTGTGTGGAAAATAAAAACACTGGAACTCGACTAATGAGGCCTCTGGAGTTTAAAGGCGAGTTTCTTGTAGTGTTTCTTATGCACAGGTTACTTGCATGGCATTCTCCTTGTGTTAATTTGTGTGTTCGCCCTGGACAGCACACAAGGTCTACTTCCTCAAATTCATGCTCATAAGCGCCCTTGGCCGCATGGCCTCCCGTCACTTTCCTGCCTAGCAGTTCCTTGCTACACACACACACACACACACACATCACTGCTGTTCAACTTCCACACACTGATGCAGTGTGTTTGACTTTAGTTCTAACATGCCACCGAACTGCACTGGTGTATGTGGATACGCCGGTAGAGACCGGTGTCGGATGCGTTGCACTGACTTCTTCGTAGGGCAAATAGTCCAAAGGGTGTTGTCGGCGTCAATATACTTACACAGAAAAAGTAATATTTTTACTTTATATTCTGGAGCGAAATAGAATATACAACAATCTCTACAACAATAGAATAAACAAAAGAGCAAACAACTGCTCCCTAATAATCACCCACACAAGATTATTTTAATACTGCTGTAGTTTCTTTTTAAAAATGTTTAACATTTTGATCTTTTATTTTCTGACTTAGCAAGTTAGCCCAAGGCCAACAAGGAATAATTCCTCTATGAATTAACACACTGGAAATGTCTTACACAATAGAATAATTTAGCATTTGACTTTACATTTCCTTTCCCCTGACGAAACCACCAACACAATAGAATTGTAAAGTCAGATTTCAGTCAGTTAAACATCGGTTATGCGAGCTTCGTAAAAATGTGTATCTTGATCTGAAAATAATTACGATATTATTCAGGAATGCATTTTACGTGCCTTTTTTTTTAAATAGGCATAAATGACATTAATGGAGTAATTGGATCAAGACATTACAAAATTTCATCGTTTCTGTTGACATCAAAGAAGCTGACAGACTTAATGTACTTATCAACTTGGTTTCTCCGACCATTTATGAGCTTATAAGTGATTGTGGGACTTACGATGTGGCAATAGCAGTTTTGGAAAATATCTATGTAAATCCTGTTTGCGAGATTTTTACGAGACATAAACTTAAGACCCGACGCCAAGAACCAGGAGAATCAGTCGACATGTATCTAGAGTCTCTTAAGCTGTTAGTCAAAGAATGCAAATTCAAGGCAGTTACGGCAGACATTGATAGAGGTGAATATATCCGGGATGTATTCATTGACGGGCTTCAGTCTCATCATATTCATCAGAGGTTATTGGAAAATCTCACTCTCTTGCTGGAAGAGGCCTTTACCCAAGCTAGGTCACTTGAACTGGCTCAACATCAGTCTCAGCTATTTTTATCTCCTTCTGCTGTCAATGTGGTCGTAAAGGATGTACAACCTGAACAACTTCCTGGCATTAGTTTGAATCCTCAGGAGGAACCAACAATTGCAGCCATCAGCACCAAATGTTTTTTTTTTTTGCGGTTGATCAAGGCACAATAGGGCTGTCTGTCCAGCGAAGGAAACAATTAGCAGAGGATGTGGAAAAAAAGGCAATTTCGTAAAATTGTGTCGAAATTCTAAATCCGCTCGAGATTCGAGCTAATCAACTCAGATTTCTAATTGTGTTGCTTCCTTGCCTGCTTTCTTAAAAAAAAGTGGTCGTGGATGTAACCATACATGCCTATAAAGCATATGGTCTTATAGACACAGGAAGTTCAGCTAGTTTCATTAATGAAGATACTATCCATAAACTCAAAGTACCTGTGTTAGCATGTAAAGGAAAACAAGTATCTATGCCCTCGACATCTCTTAAGTCGTCTGTTAAAGGCCAGTGTGTAATAACTCTTTGCTTATGAAGGCCTGAGTACAAAGATATTACTGTTAGTATTCTTCCTGACTTGTGCTCTGATATTATTGTGGGTCATGATGTCCTCAAAAGACATCCTAGCCTTCAAGAAACTTTTGGTGGTGAAGAGGATCTGCTCGATATTTGCAGTGTGGCTCCTGCTAATGTTGAACCTGCTGAGTTAATCTCACCACTGTCTCCCAACTGTAACCCTATACCCATAAAATCACATAGGCATGTAGCTTCAGATTTAAAATTAAATGATTCTGAAATACAGAACTTGCTAAAATAGGGCATCATTGAGAACAGTGTATCACCATGGCATGCTCAGGTAATGGTTGTAACCTATGAAAACCACAGACATAGAATGGCTGTTGATTACTCGCAGACTATCAATAGGTATACTGAGTTGGATGCTTTTCCATTGCCTCATATAGATGACATTGTTAACAATGTGGCCTCTTATAAGATCTATAGTCGTATAGATCTCCACAGTGCCTATTATCAGGTACCTATCAGAGAAGAAGACAAGCTATATACAGCATTTGAGGCAAGAGGACAACTCTATCAATTCACATGTGTTCCTGTTGATATTCGGAATGGAGTTCTGGATTTTCAACGAGTAACGCATAAGATGGTACAGGATAAAGATTTTAAATGTGTTGAGGTATAGTTAGACGATGCTAAATTGGTGGACTTACTCAAGAGGAACATGACACAAATTAAAAAAAAAATATGAAGGCTATGTCAAAAACAATCTCACATTGAATATGGATAAGAGTGTATTCTCTGTCAGCACTATCCATCTTTTGGGGTATGTTGTGAGTCATAAACGTGTAGTCCCAGGTCCTGATTGCCTAAAGCTTCACAGAAATCTACCTGTGTCGACAAACACACATTCGCTCTGTCGTGCACAAGGTGTTTTATCACTACGCTCATTTCATACCTAAATTTGCTAAGAAATTACAATGCTTAATGCAGAGTACATTCCCACTGAACCAGGAAGCTGTCAAAATATTTGCGCAATTAAAATCGGATGTGGAAGCAACGGTGGTCTCTTATATAGGTGACGTAGCTACCTTTACCATAGAGACTGATGCTTCAGATTTCGCAGTCGGTGCTACTTTGTCTCAAAACAATTGTCCAGTAGCTTTCTTTTCCAGGTCTCTATCCAAATCGGAATATCATCATTCTTCTATTGAAAAAAAAAGCATACAATGCAATTGTGGATGCCTTACGAAAATGGAGGCACTTCCTTATGGGAAGACATTTTCAACACGTGACATTTCAATGTTCCGTCTAATTTATGTTCAGCAGCAACCATAAGGAAAACTGGAGACTGGAACTCTCTGCCTTCAAGTATGACATAATTCACAGGCCTGGAAAAGAAAATGAAGCAGCAGACACTCTATTCAGAATTTGCTCATCAATTAAAGGAAGCATGACTCGGTTATTCACACTGCACAAAGCTCTATGCCATCCAGGGGAGACAATCATATTTTACTGGGTCTGGAGCAAGAATCTACCCTTTTCACTAGAAGACACAAGAAAAATCACTTCTTCTTGTTGGATTTGTGCTGAAGTTAAACCTCGCTTCCACAAGCATGAGGGAAATCTAATCAAAGCCACACAACTCTTCGAGAGAATTAACATGGATTTCAAGGGTCCTCTCCCATCAGCAACCAGGAATAATTATATGCTAGTCCTTGTAGATGAAAATTCCTGTTTCCCTTATGCATTCCCATGCTCTGACATGAGGGCATCTACAGGGATTAACAAACTCAAGGAACTGGTTTCTCTTTTTGGTGCACCGGATTAAATACATACAGACAGAGGTTCTAATTTTATGTCCCAAGAGATAAAATCATTTCTCTCTGCCATTGGTATTGCGATCAGCAGAACTACTCCTTATAACACCCAAGGAAATGGTCAAGGGGAATGGTATGTGGGGACAGTCTGGATAACTATTGAATTAACATTGAGAAACTAGCAACTTAGCATTTCTAAATGGGAAGAAGTTCTTCACGAAGCCCTTCTTTCTATCCGTTCATTTCTTTACACGTATACAAGTGCCATGCAGCACGAAAAAATGTTTGGTTTCTCCCATAGCTCAACCAATGGTTTGGCAACTCCTTCGTGGCTAATGCAACCAGGCCCTGTGTTGTTGAAGCATCATGTTCGGTACTCAAAATGAGACCCTATTTGATGAGGTGCTTTTGTTGGAAGGAAATCCAGAATATTCGTATGTAAGATTTCCTGATGGAAGAGAGACGTCAGTGTCCACAAGGCATCTTGCTCCAGTTGAAGGGAGGATGGAAGAAATTCTATCTACTGATGGCTAGCACCCTTCATCGCCTGTGTCTCGAAGTCCTCGTAGTGTAAAGGCCAGCACCCAGCTTTACCTGAGTCTCGAAGTCCTCGTAGTGCAGAACGATCGCCTGCCTTGTCTGAGTCTAGAAGGCCATCGACATGTGCTAAGAAAGAAGTTTTAAGAAGGTAATTTATTTGATTAACCTTCTGATGAACTAATGGATTAAGCTGATAGGCCACTTGAACATAGTGCTCGTGTGCGCCAGCCTCCCACTTACCTGAGAGATTATTTCACTTAGGGGAGTGTGAATGACATCGATATGTTATTATCTTTGTATGTTATCTTTGACACCTGTGTGTTTTCTTTAATGTATGAACCTATCCATGATTATATCTATGAGTTGTTCAGTTTGTTGTTAGAATCAGCTGTGTTTCGTGTGTTACAATGTAGTGTACATTTTTGCTCAATAAAGCCTATTTCAGGTCATGCAGTTCTTTATAACACCATGGACACACCCCGAAAGAAGAAGGGTCTAGTAAGGGGTATAGAAAACCAGGCAAAGCAGAGAGGGGCTGGGAAAAACTATGTGACAGTCACGGAGGATAGAAATAATTCCTTTTTTTAGATTAGGGCTGGAGAAAGTAGGGTTATTGTTAGTTCGCTAAGATAGAATTTGTGGGGTTAATGAGGGTGATATTAAATGGGTCGATCCATTTCTTGAATGTCTCCTGGGTCGTGCCACAGTAGCACGGCCCTGGAGGTGGGGGACAGAACTGCACTACCCACCTTCAAATGCCAGTCATCTCTCTGGAAGCAGAAAAAAAGCATTAATTTCCAGGCATAAAAAATATGAGTAATTAGGAAGAGGAAAGGGGGTGGTGGGGCAATGCAATTAAATGACATTACCTATGGCGATATTTCACTTGCAGTAATTTATGTAGAAATGTATTTTATGTGTTGTAAGTGTTGTGTGGGTCAGTGTGAGTGTGCCACTTCACAACCCTCACCAGCTACTGCAGAGAGCACACTATGCCACAGCCTTCTCAATTTTTGCTGGTAAACTAACCAGAGACCACCTTGGGATCGGCAGTGGCGATGGACCATACATACAAACAGCTGTCGGATGGGAGAAGTGTTGCAGCACATGTGTGTGTAATGGGACAGGTGTATGCAATGTAATTCGCAGGGCCGGTGCCAGCCAGGGGCTTAATGGTGTATGTTTTGCCATGTTCTGCGATCAGATATTGCTTTGCTTTAATTTAATGCTTTATATATTTAGTATTTGGTGAGTATGGGAATTATCATGCATGGTTGATGGCCAGGTTGGTTGATTAAGGGAGTTATGGCTGCATTGGGGGCCAAAATGCTTTTTGGCCGCTAGTATTTTTGTGTTTCCTTGGGGTCATAATCCCGGAGGCTGGATATTTTCGCATTTTCACTGTTTGCACAATCAGTGTAAAATTTGTGTGCTAATTTTACGTAGAGCTCATTAAATTTTTCGATTTTTAATTCATGATGTAGATATGCAATAGGGCAGTATCGGGGCGCATCTGCTGCTATTCACAAGCATTTATTTTGAATTATTTGGAGGCACCTTCTGTGCATTTTAACTACATGTGCTCAGGTGGGCTCAGCATAAGTTATAATTGCGTATTAGCATCGTATACAGTAATAAAGCCTTGCTTCGGGTTAGGGTGCTTCGTGGGTTTAATATAGGATAGAGTATGGATAGTCGGGCTTGGGCACTGGCATATTTAGCATCTATGTGTGCCTTTCAAATTAGCATTCTGTCCGTATTGACACCTAAGTACTTCACCTTATCTTTATGGCGGATTTGTTCGTCAAACAGAGTTAACTCGTGGCGATTGTTCGCCTGGGGTAGCTGTCTGCGAGTGAAGACAATAGCTTCACTTTTGCCGACATTAATTTTGATCAGCCATTTTATGAAAAAATCGTGAAAAATATTAAAGACATTTTATAACCTTTGGGTTGCTAGTTCGAGATTGTGAGAGAGACTGAAAATATCTATCGTCTGCATAGCACCCAAATTGCACCAGTAGGTGATCAGGTTTCGGTAGGTCGTTTATGTATATATTAAATTTTACAGGACCTTAAAAGCTGCTTTGTGGCATTTCGGTGCAAACAGTTTTTGCTCCAGATTTAGCACCCTCACATGAAACAGTGAAATTTCTGTGCGCCAAATAGCTGCTTATCAATTTGACATAGAAGACAGGGAGTCGTATTTCATATAATTTATATATTATGCCTGTGTGATATACACGATCAAAGGCTTTTTCAATATCAAGGAATACTGCAACAACATAATCTTTGAGGTTAAAAGCATTCGTAATGTATTCCGTAATTCACACCAACTGGTGTGTTGTCGAGTGTTTCGTTCGGAAGCCAAATTGCTCCTCTTGTAGTAAATTATTATTTTCTAGGTGAGAATTTATCCGCCTTAATGTAATATATTCAACTACTTTTAAAAGTGTGTTGAGTAGGGTGATTGTGACAGCTCCTCGTCTTTTCCTGGTTTGTGAAACACAATTACATTCGCTTTTTTTTTTTTTTTTTCCATATATTCGGAAAATATTCGAACTTGAGCATTAAATTTACACAGAGTGCTAAATGATCAAGAGCTAAAATGGGGAGTTTCTTTAATACAATCGCTTGTATACCATCCTCACCAGGTGCCTTTTTTGGCTTCATATGGCGATTGGCAAGTTTAATTTCTTGCAATTGTGTATATTCTGTTTCGTGTCTGTGGGCTGCCATTGTTTAATATCTATTTCCTGGAGAATTTGGGCGGTGAAAATTCTAACACTTGGTACCTAATTTGGCTGGAAAGTGTTTTTCAGCACATTGGCAAAGATCTGTGTCTTCGCTTCAGGGGCGAAAGCCACACCAAAGGTCGTGGTTAAGGGCGGAACTTTATCAGTTTGGTTTAATAGGCGCTTGGTTAGCCCCCACAGATTATTCGTGTTTGTATTTAATTATGCAATTTTCGTATCTCAAACACTAGCCCTCCAAAAGGCTACTTCGTCCGAGATCATTGATTGCAACTCACTTATGCGGGCCTTAACTCTGCGATCTCTGCGGGGTGTGCACTGACGACTAAAGTAATTTTTTCTGCTTGATAATATCCCGTATGTATCGTGGGAAAGTTTCTAGTTTGTTTGCGACCATTTTCTCTGGAACGTGTTCTGTCATACTTTCATGAATAGTTTCAGTAAGGACTGCGACTGCTTCGTCAATTAGTGCAGTTGATGTTATAGAATTTGCGTCTAATTGTGGTATTTTTTTGTCAATATAATTTGTAAATGCGGGCCAATTCGCATGGGAATAGTTTTAATTTTTCTAGGGGCAATAGTTTCAAAATTAAGTGAGTGAAAATCTATGCGTTCTGAGAAACGGCCAGAAGAAGGATCCTGTTAGACCATGAGGTCGAAGCCAGTACTAAACTGTATATTTATTACGATATCAAGCACATCAGGGTGTTGATTGCGTTGTGTCGGGTTATATGTCGGCTCATAAGGTGCCATAACCTGATTATTTCAGTTAGTCTGGTGCCTTTGCAAGAGCACACCAGTTGCAGTTCTGGTTCGCGAATGCCAATACGGATATTTGGCATTAATGTCCCCGATGGCTAGTATTACAGGGTCTACATTATTTATTAATGTATCAAGATCTGCTACTGTACGAGAGTGCCCTGCTAATAGCAGTTTGGTTTTTTGTTGGCGTAATTAAGTATAATTCCAACTGCTTCCAGTGTAAGGAAATCTGGAAGTAATATTTCATGATGTACAATTGAGTGGTGATTACTAAGTGCAACGCCACCACCTCTGCATACATTCTGCGCCCTTTCCCGCCTATATATGGCATAGCCTGAGACTGAGAAACAATTATTTGGTGTAAAATGTGCCTCGTTTACTGCCACGGTTTTTACTTTATTCCGAGACAAATAATCAACAAATTCGTCGTTTTTATTACTATGGCCGTGCGCATTCCAGAAGAAAATTGTGTGTATGTGTGTATCGGAGTTATTTAGTGTAGCTGCATTATAGTTTTGTTGCATGGTCAATGATCTTGACCATCTTTAGGTGGAGTGCGATTGTTTGTGTAGTTTTTTCAGTCTGGGGAGGCCAGGAGTCGTCCAGACTACAGTTAGCTGCACTAAAGACATTAATTCATTAATCAATTCGGGGGACTGTCTCAGGTCCGCATTGACATTGAATGCTGACTTAATTGCATCCATGATTTGCGCTGCAGCAATAGGAGTCGCTGCTGCCCCCATGGGCTGGGAGAACTGTCTGGCAATTTTGCCATTCTCAGGCCAGTAGTAGTATATAGTTCCTCCAAGGCCAAAGGGCTTCGGCTGGTAGATCTGGATCTGACCTTGGATGTTGTGATGCCAAGGTCATGCTGCTGCCATGTTAGTTTCCGGACTTCCCGCTCTGTCATTCCGTTCATGTTGATAGCCAGTACACCGCCATTTTGGACCACCATATTTGTAGCCAGTAAGCCACCAACTTGGTAATCAGTACACCATTTTTTTCATGCTCTTACATTCCAAGGGTTTTCTCCGAGTGCTCAAATGTTGTTCCTTTCTGCATTATTTCTTTTTATTCTTTCTATTTCTTCATTTCCTTCTCCCTTATTCTTTCCTTCGCTCCCATTCTCTCTTTTATCTTCTTCTTTCCTTTCTTTCTCATTTTCTCTTTCTCTCTTCTTTGTTTACATCGGCTTTTAGTGGAGACCCCATATTTGTTACTGGAGGCCACCATATTGGCTTTTCGATTGTCATTTGTTTCGCCATTAGTTCTGGCTTTAACAATTAGGGGCGACACCAAATTGGCTCTGGCTTTAGCCACTAGGAGCATTGGTGTCTCTATCATTAGATTAGTCGATCTCGCATGCGCTTGACTGCCATATTGGTTCTGTAGTTGGCTGCAAGGGATGCTGCTTTCTTTGAACTCAAAATACCATCTGGAATAGTACAGGATCGAACTGCCAGACCTTAGGTCACCAGACTTACACCTTAGACCACTTGGCTATCACGATAATTCAATAATTCTTAAAGTAAACATTTTTTATTATATAATTGGCATTTCTCATGTAATTCTTTTTAAGTCTTCAATTTATTTTAAGGGTTTTTAATCAATAATTGTTATTATATTATTTTTAATCTTAATTTTTTTATTATTTTGGTTTAACTTAAATGTATATTATTTAGATTTAATTTTTAAAGTATTTATTTTTATTGTGTTATTTTTCATTTTATTTTTTATTATTTTGGTTTAACTCATAAGTTAACATGTATACTTTAATTTTTAAGTATTTTTATCGTGCTTTTTAATAAACTTTAAAGCATATCGAGTGAGGAGTCTATGGGTTCATATTTTTCAGACAGATAAGAATATATCATTAGAATATATGATTACATGACTATAACAAGAGCCATATTGGATTTTTTAAACAAATATATTAAACTGTTTTAGTAAATATATGCCAAGTGTTTTATATTTTGAACTTTGGTTATTCGCAGTTTTCGATGTTTAATTACATATAATATTTTTTAAAAATATTCCAGACTTAAGTATGCAGGGACTTCTGTGTTGAACTCAGGAAAACCTATATTTCCTACTCCTATGGAATGTAATGTTTGTAAATAATTCTTTTCCAACACACCATCCCATAAACTGTTTAGTATCCACTCAACTTAACCTAACTTCATCTAACCCAATCATATTGTAAGAACTCTGAATATATATTTTTTCTATTTCTCTCGACATTCAACCATCATACTCTAGTCACCGCCAGATCCCTCTTCACCTCCTCTCCTTCCAGCCTTATTTAGCACCCTTACCGAAATGTACTGAATACCAAAACAGATACAGTACCTTCCACCATGCCATTAGCTTCCCTCATTAATGATATTAACAATGCAGTTCCATATCCACCACTGTACGTCAGACTTACTGATTCAAAATTACAGTCAACTATATTGACTACCATTTCATCCCATCTAACTTTGCCAGTTACACGACAGATAAACAAGTCATTCTAGCCGACGAACCAATCAAATATTCCATCCATGCTATCATAAGATCAATACTATTAATTTAACCATTTACGACAACCATATCGTCCTAATTCCTATCCAACCATCCCGATCATACTAACCAAACATACCAGCTAAGCATTCTGCCCTCTCATACCAACGACATAAAAAAAAAAACAAATCGCACAATTAAACCATTCTCCTCATACCACATAAACTATACTTCTTTTCACACTGCCAAAATAACCGAACATGTGATCAGGTCATACCAATCAACCACACAAGCAAACTAACTATACAACCAAGTCGTACTTGTATGTGTTCAACTCCATGTCAGTACTTTGAATATATTTTATTTCTCTTGACATCCACTTAACCTAACCACCACACACTAGTCATGTATGTAAGAACTTAGAAAAGCATTTTCATATTGTGTAGAACACAGAATATTTTTAACTTAGTTATGCCCATTCTACCCCATGTCAGGATTTTTGAAAGACATGTTAACCTAACATATCCAAGCTCCACATTTAGCACTGCATACACTACATGTTCCGCACTTAGCACTGCATACAGTATGTGCTCTGCACTTAGCACTGCATACACTACGTGCTCTGCACTTAACACTGCATTTAACATTACGGGCACTGCACTTGGGGGTCATTAAGAGGTCGTGTAGGGGTCATTTAGGGGACATGTTGGGGTCATTAGGGGTCATTTTTGGGCCATTAGGGGTCATTTTGGGGTCATATTGGGGTCATTGTTTAGTCAAGGTGTCAAATAATCAGTTTTGTGAGTGGCTGGTCCAACAGTTGTCTGCTTTATGAGTTCAAGCTGAGCGAAATATATTTTCACATTAAAAAGAATTTGTTCACTGCCAGAGAAATGACGATTAGTTAGCAGCTATTTTTGGTCATTTTATAATGAGTACTATAACCCTCCTATGGCATGCTTTCTCATTACTTTTTTATTTAAACCGAATGAATAAGTGTTTAAGAGAAGCAGATACACATAATACTATGAATTTATATAAGATTTTTGTTCACAAATACATATATTCAATAGATAGATCACCACATTCTTTTGCAGAATATCTGCTCTTAACCAACACCAGACTAAATTTATTCATACCTCAAACTAGAAGTCACATAGACCATAGCCCAGACATCTTGAACAAAACATTGCTAGATTTAAATTCACCATGACCCCTTCATTTTCAACCGAGGACAAGTTGACCTTGTAAATGCCAAGAGCAGGTCTGTGTCTGCACGGTAACTGTAGTCTGTACGTGCTTCCTGGCCGTTTTCACACCTGGATGATATCAGATAGCCTTAGACATCACATAGCAGGTCTGTACCTGCTCCGCTTCTGGTAAATAAAAAGAATGAGTCAATAGGATTCACATGCAAATATAAGCCTATAACATATTTGAACACTGGCCCATTTAGAATGGCGGTGGAGTTGGAAAAATCAGCGGAGAGGTGGAAGCTGATATATAAAATTTGAGGAAATTCTGATATAATTTGATCCCATCATGTCTGTGCATTTCCGACCTGAGGATGTTGCTACATACAGTGTTGTTAGTGTAGGCTACTGTTGTGTTCATTTCTGGATACCTGGTATGCTAGAGCAAGTACAAGCCTGCAACGGGTTTGAACATTGGGTCAGCATGAATGAAGAAGGTGGTTTTTTCAGCTTGGTTCCAGTACCATGCCCTATTACGTGTCCAATGTACCATCTCCGACCAGACTCGAAGCTACCCTGTACTACCAGCGAGCTGATAACTCAAGCAAAAGAAGAATGGGTGCGTCAAATGTGGGGTATTAGCACAATTGTATATCAACTCAGAAGACCAGACAGCTAAAAGATTACCTGGTGATCCGAGCACTATGATGATGAACGTCACACCACCATTTTGAACCATGGTAGAACAACTTGGGAGACTATGTACACCCCACTAGCCTGTGATGTGTATGCCGCATTCGTTGTCTGAGCATCGATCTGCAGCCAGTTTTATTCTGTCGAGTCTACAGTCAACCAGTCGGCCAGCCACCATGGACCCTGCATATGATGATGAACAATTTTCTGTAGACTGCATGGAAGATGAAATGGTATTCCTGTTGCCTGATTCTACTAGCACCGTGTTGTTGCCATGCATAATGTACAACACCAGCACTTGCTACAACAATGTGCATAAAGGCTTACATTGTGTGAGGTATGGTGTTACTTTTAAAGATGATTGTGGCGATATTTACAGCTCATATACTTTGAACTATGTAGTGAGAATGTACATTTCCATCTACAGTGGAATGAATTTTCACCATACGAAATCTCCGAGGTAGTAACCAGCTTCGTCCGCGAAGATAGTAATTACGTCGTTCATCTCTGTGCTCCGAAGCTAGCACCATCTTATGCGATTCCTGGGGACCCCAAGTACATCAAGTACAAAGAATCATGCAATGGTAAACAACATTATAGAAGTATTAAGAAAGACGTACTTGGTAAAAACCCACTTTTATTTTATAAAAAATACCATGTACATATCACCGCTTATAAAAAAAACTTGCTATGTCTTACTTCAGAATGTCTTTTTCGTCGCCCAAGTTTGTCGAGATGGCTGGTTATCGGCTTGTAAGCCTCTTGCCTTCGATTCTCGAGAGCCAGTTTGTAACTTTTCGCGAGTCGCTATTTCATATGATCATCTTCGATGACTTGCTGTAGCTCAGTAATCAGTTCGGTTCGGTCCATCATCATCCATGGAATGGAATAAACACACAACTAAACATGTATATATACATATTCACTCTTGAGTTGAGGAAAGCAAATCTTCGATCTTTTCCAGTCAGCCGATGCACGCATCCAGCACCTTCTTGCTATGCCTCGCAACATTGGTTTTGGCAGCCAGCTTGGACGTCAATATATTTTGAAGAGTCTTAAATTCTTCCTGTCTCTATGCATTCGACACATTGACTAGGTCTATTATCTGTGCATCCACGCTCCCTATGTGCCAGTAGATAGTCACCATATCTCCCACCACTTCATTTTGCATGCTCTTGATGTTTTGCCCAAGAAGCAACTGACCACTGCGAACATCGGCGAGGTGAGCTTTCGGTAGCACTTTTCCATCATCATCATCATCGGAGGTAGACCATGTCCGAACTTGGAAATTTTATTGTGATTCATGGTCAGTGTCTTAGTATAAACTGATCGAAGCCACACCTGTACCTGCCATTATATAGAGGCCAGTATCTTACGATCACTAAAAATATTTCTCTTTCCAGCACAAGGCACACATATCCTAAAACTCTGTAAATGTCGTCTGTATTGACGTTGTCGTACGCATGCCACAAGTTTATTATCATCTATCAGAAACAGTACCAACATGTTGGCATTATCGCGAAGCAGTTGTTTGGGTATGCGCGAATAAGTCTGTCCGAGTCTGTCAACATACATGTGTCGTCCCATGCTAAAGTACTCTTTAATACAAATCTGTTTCTCGCAGGCAATGTCACCAAAGACAAATATCGAGTTTGTCAGTGCTTTGCTCAGCGACACAATGGCTTCATTATCGTTGCATGGAAAACAGACCAAGCCTTGCACGGCCTGCAGTTTTAGTGCCACTCATTGACATTTCGGTTGCTGGAGTGATTTGGAGTAAAGGTACACATTCTCGAACCGAAGACCATTTGGTTCTTCCAGCAGGCTCAGAAGGACACATGTCTTGCCGCAACCCAATGGTCCTGCGATGATGCAGCACACTGTATTCGGAAATAGGCTTCCATGTCGCGATTCATGGGAGGTAGCTTCATCTTCAGCACAAATGCGTACAGGTAGGGTAACATCTTGCTTGACAATCTGTATGTTACCACATCAATGTTCTGGAGCAGGTAGAGTCGACTGTAGTTGTAGAGAACCAGTGATACAAGTTTTTGAATGTGTCTTTAACACATTACATCGAGAAAACTGTCTCTTGCAGAAATCGCACTGAAATGTCACACTCGAACTTTTCATTCTGCATTCATGTCGTTATAAATTCTACGAATATGGGAATACTTTACCACAGGAGCGGCACAGCAGATGCATCTTTGGCATTTAACGTCTATACTGTTCCAAGCCTAGAAGGATACTGAAACAAAAAAAGTATAAAAGGGTCGTATTTATAAGTTTCAGGCCAGTCTTATTCAATGCGACATAAGCTAAAAATGTCGAAATCCGGTTGTGGTATCATCGATACGCTGATCAACAGTCTACTGTCCGAGCTCAAATTCCTGGATACAGGTTATGTGTGCCAGGAACCAAGCTAGCCAAAAAGGTTGGCACGTGGCGATAAGGGCATCAACACACTGGATGAGGTGTTCAAGCGGGACAATATCGCTTATTTCCAACACAAGGATCTGCAAATCAGGCACCAGGCAGACAAGATACTTGCACAGAAGACCGACGCGATAAGAAAATCGCCAGATACTGGACTCATTGAAAAAATAGCTGTATGGGGAGTTTCCAACACAATGAATGTCAAGGTGCAGATGGGCATGGGAGCTAAGAAAGCAAGATGAAGTTCCAAGAGGAGAGGGAAGAAAAAGAAGGGAGGATTCCTTCCTGCCTTGATACCTGCAGTTAGTGCCCTGGGTGGTATCGTCGGGGCCATAAAGTATATTGTTAGTGCAGTGAAACGAGCCTTGAACGAACTTAAACAATTAGAGGAAAACCGTCTCCACAACAGTAAACTGGAAACAACAGCAAAGGACATTAATACAACGACCCTACCGAGGAGGAGGTGCGAGAAAGAAAATGGGCCGCAGCACGAGAAGGCAGTTATGAAATCTCTACTGAAATGGCCGCTCACAAACATGGATTTAGAACTTTTTGCACGAAAATTTTAGAGGAGTGTTCACACGAGATGTTTTACCTTCTAAACCAAAATGTAATGAGTGTGCCATAATTAATGATGACATGGAAACCGGGTCTGGCATGCACTGGGTAGTGTATGCAAAAAAGGGTAAATCTGCAAACTATTTTGACAGTTTTGGGAAACTGCATCCTCCACTCGAACTGCGACTTTACCTGGAAAATAAGAAACTAACCTACAATTACGAAATGGAGCAGCTGCCTAATACATGGAACTGTGTATATTTGTGTCTTTGCTTTCTAGTGCAGTGGAATAAAATGAAATTGTTTGCGAAAAATTATTCGTTAATCATTTACGGATTTTCAGATTTACAATTCCATATCCAACATAGAAGAAAATGTTAATGTGATGTGAAGGAAATAATCATTCCCACCGGTGCATACAAACTGAAGGACATCTCTAATTCCATCAAGAAATTCATGCCATCAGATGTGACTTTCTAACTACCCGGTAACCCAAACACACTGAAGGCAGAAATATTTTGCAGTGCAGATATCGACTTCATGAAACCGGATACCATGGGACCAATTCTGGAGTTTGAGATGTGAATCTACAAAGCTAGTAAAATGCACGAATCGTCGCGGCCAGTGAACATATTTCCCGTGAACGTGATATGTATAAACTGTAATTTGGCGAATAGCTGCTACATCAGTTGTAAAACCAGCAATACACTTTACGAGTTCGCATCGACGGCCCACCAGGTTATAAACTGGGAAGCTCCAACAAGCATAATTTATGTTCCTGTGATCGCGAAGAATGCACACGAAGTAGTCATATCAATTGTGGATCAGGAAGATAAACAGATAGACTTCAGAAACAAAGAAATCACTTTGCACTTTGCTGGGACCAGCTCCTGCGAAGATAGCCCAATGTCGCTCTGCGGTGAGGCGCGGGGTGACCTTGGCCAGCTGAAACTCTGTTTTTAATAACAGACCTCGGGCGATCGAGCACGAGGTCAGAGGGATTGTATATAAGCTCAGGGCGCTGGAAGCTCTTGGCGCTATCTTGCCTGCTGCTGCCGGAGGTGCTGCCCATGAGATGACCAGATAAGGGGACTGCAGCCCGAGGCCTGCCTTCGATGCCCGATGAGAGCCTGTCGCCGAGAGAGCTGTACTATTGCGACGAGATCTTGGGTAAATATTGAATCCCTGGTAGGGAGATGTAAGGCATTGTAGGGTTCAGGACTCGCGATGGCCTAAGCTCATTAAAGCATTGCTTAGCCGATTCAAGTTAGAGCTAATCCAAGCTTGAATTGGGGTATCAGCACCCTGTTAAACTGTAGCTGCTATATACGATTTCCTTGACGATTGATTGTATAATTGCTATCTGATTGTGAAGCCAGTTTGAGGTTTAATTGCAATTGTTTGGTAATTAAATAAAAGGCGTAATTTGTAGACGAGTGCTTTATTCTTGAGTTACCTTGATCCCCCTAGTTAATGTGTGGCCCACTCCCTCAGAAGAGGTCACAGCAAATGGTGGAGGTACTTGGCTTTCCCACCCTCCCCTTAATGTCAAATTGGATAAAGTAAAGTAAAGTTGTTCATAAAAATGTGTGCCACCATACACCTGCCTTCAGGGTTAGAATTCCCTTGCGTAGACCGGGTCGACACATCTGGAGTAGTGAACATTGAAAGCGATAGTAAGCATTCATTCATGCCAGCGGGTTTGTATCAATCAGCCCTTTATTCGCAGCCGCACCAGAGCATGCGGGCCAGAATTGCCGCATTGAGAAAAGCTGCCAGGCCAAACAGTCGCCCAGTTTATGCCAGTTTATGCTTGTCTAAAGTAATTAATTCATGTTCAAAACATGGATCCACTCTTTGGACCATGTTGTACCTATTGTTTTGCAAATTTTCCACAACTGTGTGGCCAATGTAGAAATAGTAGAGAGTAGAAAAGTTTGCTTCACTAGTTAGTCATATATTACACATTCTACACATGCTACACACAAACAACTTACATGTCAGAAAAACATACTCCATCTCTTGTTAAAACTGCAAGAAACATACTGAAACACACTACTATTAATTTAATGGAATCAGAGAAAAAATTTCAAAAACAAACTACATCCAGCACAGAAAAATTTCAGAATCTCATAGCGTCGGCAGAAAAGCTATTAACAGAGAATCCTGACATACTAGTCAAATTTGATACTACATCAACACTGCTAACTCACACCCTTGTCAGTAAATTCACACCCAGCAGTTTTCTGCCATCGACACACCCACCCTCGCATGTAAAAATTGAAACCACAACTCGACACGAATACGCTAATGTACACGAAGTTACAGCTGAACACACTTACCAGAACTCACTTTTGGCATCACCAGTACCAGCACAAGAACAAAATATGGCGAACCTACCACAGATAAATGTAATTGTTCGACACACCATGACAATTAACAAGTTTTCGGGCGAATATAGCAACAAATGATCGGAGTTCTTAGAACAGTACAACCATGCAGCCGAAAATAATAATTGGGATGACACAGAGAAATTATGCAGATTGAAATTCTATCTCACAGGTTCAGCCAAACACGCACTAGACAAGTACCTATAAAGTCATGCAGGACAAGCCAGATAGACAGACACAATCGCCAAAATGAAATAGACCTTCCTGACACTGGCCAAAGAAGAACACTTACGCAATCTTCTATACACAACTGCATGAAAGCATCCTAATGCATATAGAAAACTTGCTGTTTTATAGAAGGAAATACAACCCCACAGTAACCGACACCGAATTCATAAGCATTGTGTGGTGTTCTCTGCTCCCATCCATTTCGGACAATATAGTAGACCTTAAGAACAATACAATTTACGACTTCCTCACTAATATCCAAAGAGTCGAAGTAGTATTGTTTCAATGCAACCAGACAATCTCAGGTCAACAAAGCCATGCCGAAACGGGCTTTCTCCGACCAGAAATTATAAAGCTAAAAGAGGAGATAGCAAATCTCATGCTGCAAAATCAAAATCCCTCCCACAACAGAAACCAACACAGACAATATATCACACAGAATTCAAAATACACAAATTATAATAGGTACAGGGGGCAAAAACTACCAGTTATCATTGTGAAAGAATATGTACAGATGCCACCAATATTTCACAACACACAACAGAACAATAGAAAACTGCCTCAGAGCACAAAATTTCAGAATACGAGCAACTTCTGCAAATATCAGCCACAAAATAATAACAGTAACAATCACACTGAAACATAAACCATGTACCACTCCACACCAAAAAATAAGGAACAAAAAAACTCCTATCCGAGGAGGCAGTAAGCACCACCCCCACAGACAAAAGGTTAAGTAAGGAGCAGCCAAACAAAAATTACAATAACAAACAGGCAGGGGCCTTAAGTAGGAAAAATGGCAAGTACAAAAGATCACAAAACGGAGAAACAAACATAGTTCAAATTAATGACAAGGGCCATACTAGCATATAGAGAAGTACAAATGATGCAAATTCCACACAGAGTCATTCACAAGTAAATATAAGTCCAGAAAATAAAATAAGATGTGTAATTAATGCCTGTGAGGTACATTTCAGTAAAACAATTCCGACGCGATTGTACATGGAAATCGCTAGATTTAATTCACGTCCAGTGAAATTTCAACAACCCCAGTGACAGAAAAGTCAAGCTACACAGCAAAGAGACAAACGCAATACCATCGAAATTAGGCCATCAGAT
Organism: Dryococelus australis; assembly: GCA_029891345.1. Taxonomy (NCBI): domain Eukaryota; kingdom Metazoa; phylum Arthropoda; class Insecta; order Phasmatodea; family Phasmatidae; genus Dryococelus; species Dryococelus australis. Next base: position 75,335,860 of record CM057000.1, read on the forward strand.
ATCACCTTCAAATCTAAAATATACAGCTCATGTGACCAACAAGGAAATCCCAGCACCACACACAAGTCCATTGCATCATGTCACCAAAACATGGTGCCCGTGAAAGCCGAGACTGTACACACCGTGGAAGCGGTGCGGCAATCCGAGGTTGGGCCCATGGAATGCATGCATCAGCACGATCGTGACATCAGCGCATGTGTGGACTTCATCAGAGCGCAGTTGCTGGCAGCCATGATGTGTGCGCTCTGCTTTTACCGAGGGCATCGAGCCGGGGAATTCCCGCTCTTTCCGAATAAAACATATTACTTCCACACTAGAATACAGGACAGATTCAAAAATGTAAAAGATATTTCAGATTAAAGGAAGTCAAACTACACATCCCATTAACTAATACTAAAAACACACAACATCCTACAAATAACACAAACAAGGAAAACTGTGGCAATGATGACTGGGAGAAACTGAGCCACAATAACATCTAAGCGCTGACTGGCAAAGACGAATGTCGTATGCGATACGTGCAAAAGATGATGCCACATGTCCTTGTCCGGCTCGCAGAAAGGTCTTATAATGTGTTGCTCGACATGGGATGCTCATGTTCTTGCAGAGCTACCACAATTATCAATAAACAACAGTGACACCCAGTAACCAAACTATTCTCATTAGTCGGGGCCACAACAGATTTAGACCTGCCAAAAAAAGAAAACTATTTTACATGTAAATATAGAAGGATACAATTTTAACCAAGATTTCCTACTCATTGACAATCTAAAACTGGACATTATATTGGGAGTGGACTTAATCAAAAGATACGACATTGTGCCAATACTCACCAAAGACATGATGTACGTACATTCATGCCACAATAAAGGTGTGATTGAGATGCCAATATATACAAATCAACTGCATTATGAATCAAATAATTGTATAGAATACTACATTAACAAAATTGAGCAAAACAAATCATGAGCAAAACAAATGCTAGACCAAGCATAAATAAAAAATTGCCCGCACATATGAGAGATCAATATAGGGAAAGCCTCGTCTCATATAAAGATGGGTTCGCAATCAAAATTACAGAATTAACTGAAACAAAAGACTATGAGATAAAATAAGAATTAACAACAACCAAACCAATTCATACCAGGCCGTACTGAATTAATCCTCAGTTGTGCGAACAAGTACCGGAACAAATCCAGCAGATGCGCGACATGCAGATAATCACCCCTTCTGAATCGCCCTACACAGCACCAAGTCTTGTAATAAGGAAACGCCAGGGTGGCATCAGTTTCTTAACGGTCTTGAGGCTACTCAATCAACATCTTAAAAAGGTTCAACACCCCATCCCCAGAACTGAGGACATAGTTAATACCTTGCAAAATTTCAAGTACATTTCTTCCATAGATATGTTTAGCATGTTTTATGCCAGCCCAGTAAGGGCACAGAATAGGGAAAAATTGGCCTTTAGCGTGGACTGCATCGGGTTATATGAGTACGCTCGTATGCCAATGGGTTTGGCCACAAGCCCAAACTTCTTTAAAAAATTTGTGGACAACATGCTCGGGCTCCTTCGCTGGAACACAGTAATAGCATACATAGATGATATTTTCACTATAGGAAATTCTTTTCAAGAACACATAGACAATATTCAAAAAGTCATTGAAAACTATGTAAATTTAACGTCAAAATTAATGCAAAAATGTAACTTTGTGGAACAAGATATACACATGTTTGGTCACAATATAACACCAGAAGGGATGTACCCCGACAAAATCGAGGCAATAAAACAAATGGCCCCACAAAAAAACCTTAAGTAATTATGCACATTTTTAGGGTTCACATCATACCTATGAAGGTACATACTCAATTATGCCAAATTAGTGGAACCACTTACATAGCTCATGAAATATTCAACACCATACACATGGAAAGCTGAACACGAGACAGTGTTTAGTAATCTAAAAACTGCCCTATTATATCCATCGATACTATCAAAGTTTCAGGGCGATCGTCATACTATACTAGTGTGTGATGTGTCACAGACAGTGGTACGTGCAGTACTGATGCAAGAGATTCCAGGGTCCAAAGAGTTTAATACATTCGCATTTGCGTCAAAAAAGCTTTCGCTGAACAAAAAGAAATGGTCAGCAACAGAATGAAAGCTTTCGGCCATTAAATACTTTGTAATATATTTTAAATATTATTTATATGGTAGAAAATTCACTATCTAAATGGACCATGCCAGCTTTTGATACCTGAAAACATTGGCTGAACATAATGCAAGGATACAAAAACTGGCGATTGCATTAATGGAGTATGAATTCGAGCCCAAAATAGTCTCAGGAAAGTTAAATACACTGGCGGACGCCATGAGTAGAATACCCCCGATAGGTAAGGCAGATATCACTCACATTAAGGTAGACAACACTATTCAACTAAACCAGAATACATTTACTGCACATCATTTTGCAAAGCACTCGCTGAATTCTACTACAAAATCCACACAAAGCTGAAGAAGTAAAGAATAATATAGCTAAATATATAACCAATAATTGGAAGGAAATAAAGCATCTGATCAAACCAGAAATCGCGACAACTGATAAAAGCCGCATAGCAAAGCTAATTATAAATGATGAATACCTACTTCTTGAAGCAATAGCAAAAATAACAACGGCAATATACGAAGTCAATTTTGAAATTACAAGGGAAGGCACCACAAAAGTAATTAAGTCAACATGTATCGACCCAAGAATACATTGTAAGATCGTCATCCCTACGAAGAATGCTCAACCCCTATACGACCCCATTTACATACACGACCAGGAATATATTAAGGTCGAAGATGACACTCACCTATTCCTGGCCCCTATCACACAAACACAATTGTTACGATTCTTAACAGAATATGCCAACGACCCTCTCATAGCTCAACTGAAATTGGCACTCACTGAACCGCAGAAGGCAACACCTAAATACTTAAGATTAGCACGATGGTACGGCATACCTAAAATTTAAGATTAGCACGACATTGCATCATAACTGGCAATGGCCAAATATTTTACAAAGTCCATACCCCAATGGGAAAAAGAGACTAATGGTAGTACCCCAGTACTACGTACCCGAAATAATCACGGCACACCACAACATGCTACTAGGCAGGGGACACTTTGGCCAATTTAAAACTCTACAAAAAATAAAAAACCAATACCATTGGGACACCATGGCCAAAGACATCAAGAATTATATCAAAAGTTGCCCCGCCTGTGAAAAGGTCCAACATAGCAATAAAAAAACCAATAGGCCTCATGACCCCAATTAGAGCACCCCTTATTTTACATTCTTGGGATCTCGATACGAAAGGCTCTCTTCAAACAGCAGAATCGGGAAACAAATACATACTTGTAATGACAAAATTCTTCACATGATATGTGGGGGCCAAATCATTTAAAGCCATAGATTCTAACACGTGTGCAAATTTGATCAAAAACGTTATTTTGACATATGGATGTCCTAAATCCATCCTCATATATTGCAGAACATATTTCAATAACGAGCTTATTGCAGAGCTACTACAGAAATTACAGATAAAAAAGTTGTAAATTATGGCGTACAATCCATCCTGCAACGGGATGTCGGAACAAGTAAATAAAGTCCTGTCGCAACAGCTCACAGCATGTGCAAGCTGGCATAACTCTACGACGACCAGCACCGACACATCTGTGACAGGTCAGAACCTGTCTGGACACTCACGTGGAGAAACTCACAGCTGCTTCGTCCTTGGACAGTGAATCGACAAGTTAGGACTAGAAATGAAATCACCTAAAATATACGAGAATTTTAGTGTTTGTGTGGTGGCACACCTGTTCATCGTCCTTATTATATATAATAGTGTATGTAAATGTATTTTAGTGTTTTATGTCTTCCTTGTATCATTGACTCCATTCTGTCCTACGAACAGTTATATAAATTCCAAGTCTGACTATGGAACGACAAGAAGTAATTTTTTTCAACTACATATGTGTTTTGTATTGATTATATACTAAATAAATAGTGTATGAAAATGTATATGAATGTTTTATTTATTTCTTCCTTGTATAATTTCTTTGCAATAGAATACATTTTATTATCTTGTAAATTATTTCTTTATTGCAAAAAATAATAATTTTTAGTTACTTTAATATTTTATCTAAGTGAATAAACAATTGTAATGTGTTCTGGGGTCGCTTCCCCTGATTTCCAAGCAGGACGAAGTAGCAGGTTTTTCTTGGTAATGTCCTAGCTTTTAAATGCATTCTGGAATTAATTATTGATGTTCTAAGAATTACTATTATGGATGCATTACCCTATCAAAGTATAGTGACACACACGTAAAATACTGACCACTGACAGAAAAATTTATTCACCTATAAGGTGAACTGTAGGGACAATACACCCTTGTGGTGTGTTGTCATTGTAATATAATTATTTGTTTTCAGAAAAAAAAGGAAAATTGAAGAGGTGTTTGTCACTCAGTGACTCAAAGAGAACTTGTATACTAACTCCTCTAACACCATTCGCAGAGTACTGTTTCGAGACAAGTGTTTGCTGGTGTAGAAGAATAATAGTACTCATTTTTGTATAATTACACCTGTCTTGTATAAGCATTTATGGCCAAAATACAGGCTTTTTTCATGCATTATGGATCTTAAATGAACTGTTCGATTACACCCCACATATCACTGCAAGGGTGATATACACCTTGTGAGTTCCCTGTGGGAACTTAGATCACTGTCGATTGTCACAGAGGTGTGTTTTATTCAGTGGAGGTGTATGTATGTCTGGTTAATTAGTTTGGGTGTATGTCTCTATGTGGAAATACCTATGTTAAAACATATATTATAATCATAATTATTTGATATATAAATATTTTAAATATCAAGACCAATATATATATAACTTATGATATAAAAACATAATTTAGGTATGGATTTTTTTCCAGTAGTACCGACTAACTTACGATATAGCCATGTTTGAACCCCTATCCCAAACTTAATATTTTTCTGAGGGAACAGCACGGGAGTACTAGGCAGAAATACAGAAAATGATATGCATGGACTTAAAGTACACTGCATTTTTTATATCATCTTTCTAAGGAACCAAACTGCTCATAGGTATTCTGTTTGAATTTCAACTGTTCAGCATAAAAATGTAGTTTATTCAAGTAAGAAACTTTTGAAAACTCTCTTATGATCACACAATACAGATGGTACTGCAAGTACATGCAAGAGGTTAAACTAAACATGATATCCAGGATGATGTGGCCTTACTATTGCAGACATCCTATAACACGGGTGGGGGCTCATGATGACTGGTAGCAATTTTGGGCAAGGGCAAACATTTCCGGGCAGTAACTTACATCTCACTACTCCGATGTACTAGGTTGCTGTGCAAAACATAGCATCTTGTCTATATGTCTTGAATTACGACATAAAATCGAAGTATCAATTTTGATACTATCATTTTATTCCCATATACGGACAACATATTACCCTGTTAACATAGGCGTGTATAGAATGTGTAACATTTTCAGTGCTTGATTCGATTAAATGTGTTAAATCGACTTACAAAATATTCTCATTGAGTGTTTGTGCTCAGCCCTAGACCGCTCGGGCATCACTACAGACCATGGGATGATTCCCTAAGTTTCTGCTCCTTTGAACAACTTGCACCACTCTAATGGCCTCGCTGTCGACGAGAAGTTAAGCCGACTTAGCTACATCGCGCCTGTACATACTAATTTTTAAATAATATGTTTTCAGGAAAAATTATAATAGATTGATAATAATTGAGAAAGACTTTCCCGTACAACCTATTTGATCCTTTATTAAAAAATCGCTGGGATAAAATTCTGAATAATTGTGTGGTGTATGAAACCGGGTGTTAGACAAATTTTTGACATGGTTTAGAGACCACAGTTCGAATACCGGCCAGAATTTGAAATCAATTTTAACAATTTTTTGTATGTGATTTTCAGACTAATTATGTTTGTATACGCACCAACTATAACCATTTAAGCAATATCTACTGGCTAGGCATAATAAGGGCCTTCATTTCGAAGCCCAAACTATTTAAAAAATAATTGATGTTGATGTTAATGTTAATGTGATATGTTCTTAGGTTTCTTTGGAAAAAATTTCGGATTTTTTTATCAATTAATAAATCAATAATTACACGATTGCATCATTACTTGTCATCAGTCGAGCTGTAGCGAGTGTACCACATTAGCTGGGCGAGGGACGTTGGCGATGTCACATCTACAGAACAGCTCTCATAAGTGCATTGCATCAGAATTGTATGTGTTAAAATAAAATATAAATACCAAGATTTGCATTCTCTAGGGCTCGAACCCCTTAGCGGAAGTGTAGTGCACTAGAAGTGTATTTGTAAATTTAAAATTTGAAACAATTTTCAGAGGTGATACATGTCGGAGGGACCTGAGTTCGAAGCCCGAAAATATAAAAAAAAATCATTAATTGTCTCTGTCGGACTTAGAAAATATCGAACAGCGTTTTTCCGAGCGATGGGGGAATATACGTATGAGAGTTGTGATGCATGCCGATAGCTTAGTATCAGGGAAGTTAAGATCAATTTGGAAACATTGTGTCTCGCTATACAAACAAGTTGAATTGCGAATATGAAGGGCTGTCTTTGACCTCAACGACCATGGAGCTACGACCTGCATTATCGCTAACTGGTGGTCTGAAGGGTCGGTTATGCGATTGGGTTATCGCCTATGTTCAAAATGCCTGTCAGCTTGAGAGAACAACCTGTAGGAAGAGTCCTTTTATTAAAACAATGTAAAATCTTTATTTGTAAACCAGCAAACCAAAGTTTCTTTTTATTTTTGTTATTCTATGACATGCTGATATGAATTCTGAGATAAGAGATTATGATCTCAATATGTTCATTTCAATACATTTTTGTTTATTTACCATGATTGTTTAATTATCTTCTTTTACTTTAAAACAAAATTATTTCTTTTATTTGTTATTTCGAAAGAGACTTAATGTTTTATCTTTATTTCTGTTTCTTTTTACCGGAAGTATTTGTCGCCAATAAGATCAGGTTTTTAGGAAGTTGCCAGAAGTCGTTGCTTCTGGGGAGGCCCTTTGAAGGGTCAATTCAGTTGCAGACTTGTAATTGCTCTGGCATACCAGTATCCAGAAATGAACACGATGGTAGCCTATGCTAACACCACTATATGTAGCAACATCTTCAGGTCGGAACTACACAGATATGGTGGGATGAAACTAATACTACAAACCTTCTCCTCCAATTTTATATATCAGCTCCTCCCTTTCTGCTGATTTTTCCCACTCCACCACCATTCTAAATGGGTCAGTATTCAATTCAGTGGCAGGCCTGTACTTGTTCGTGAAGCCTGCTAACTCATTCTCCTTATTTAGCTGACACAGTGTAGGTACAGACCTGTTATGTGCTGACTAAGGTTATCTGACACCATCCGGGAGTGAAAACGACTTGTAAGAGTGTACAGACTCCAGCTATCAGACAACAAGCGGGAGTAGAAATGCTATGAGCTGACTAAAGCTATCTGACTTCACCCAGGAGCGGAAACAAACAGGAAGCATTTACAGACTTTAGTTACCATGCAGGTACAGATCTGCTCTTGACAATTACAAGGTCAACAGGACCTCAGTTGAAAATGAAGTGGTCGTGGTGAATTAAAATCTAGCAATGTTTTGTTCAAGATGCCTGGGCTGTGGTCTACATGACTTCTAGTATGAGGTATGCGTAAATTTAGTCTGGTGTTGGTTAGTACAGTCGATATTCTGCAAAAAATGTGGTGATCTATCTATTGATATATAAATTCATAGTAATATGTGTCTGCTTCCGGAAACACTTATTAATTCTGTTTAAATAAAAAAGTAATGAGAGTGCATGCCGTAGTAGGGCTATAGTACTCATTCTAAAATGACAAACAATAACTGCTAACTAATCATCATTGCCCTGGCAGTGAACAAATTCTTTTTAATGTGAAAATATATTTCGCTCAACTTGAATTCATAAAGAAGACAACTGTTGGACCAGCCACTCACAAGACTGATTATTTGACACCTTGACTCAAAATGACCCCAATATGACCCCAAAATAACCACTAATGGCCCCAAAACGACCCCCAATGACCCCAAGATGAACCCAAATACCCCAACATGTCCCCTAAATGACCCCTACACGACCCCTAAATGACCCCCAATGACCCCCAAGTGCAGTGCCTGCAATGTTAAATGCAGCATTAAGTGCAGATCACGTAGTGTATGCAGTGCTAAGTGCAGGGCACATACTGTATGCAGTGATAAGTGCGGAACATGTAGTGTATGCAGTGCTAAATACGGAGCCTTGGATATGTTAGGTTAGGTTAACACATCTTTCAAAAGTCCTGACATGGGGTAGAATGGGCATAACAAAGTTAAAAAAGTCCCGCATTCTATGCAATATGAAAATACTTTTCTAAGCTCTTACATACACAATTAAGAGTGTGGAGGTTAAGTTATGTGGATGTCGAGAGATATAAAATATATTCAATGTCCTGGCATGGGGTTGAACACATACAAGTATGACTTGGTTGTATAGTTAGTTTGGTTGTATGGATGAGTGGTATGACCTGATCACATGTTCGGTTATTTTGGCCGTATGAAAAAAAATAGCTTGTATGGTGTGAGAAGAATGGTCTAATTGTGTGATTTGTTTTTTTTTTAATGTAGTTAGTATGAGAGGGCATAATACTTAGCTGGCATGGTTGGTTAGCATGAGCAGGATGTTTTGGTTTTCAGTGCAATTCGATATGGCTAAGTAAGGCTGGAAGGAGGGGAGGTGAAGAGGGATCTGGCGATGACTAGAGTGTGATGGTTGAATGTCGAGAGAAATAGAAAAAATATATGTATTCAGAGTTCTTACAATATGATTGCATTAGGTGAAGTAAGGCAAGGTAAAGTTAGGTTAGTTTGAGTGGATACTGAACAGTTTATGGGATGGTGTGTTGGGAAATAATAATTAACAAGCATTACATTCCATAAAAGTAGGAAATATAGGTTTTCCTAAGTTCAACATAGAAGTCCCTACATTCTGGAATATTAAAAAAAAGTATTGTATGTAAATAAACATAAAAAACGGTGAATAACCAACATTCGAAATATAAAACACTTGGCATATATTTACTAATATAGTTTTATACATATTAAAAAAAATAATCCAATATGGCGCTTGTCATAGTCACGTAATCATATATTCTGATGTCATATTCTTATATGTCTGAAAAATACGAATCCATAGACTCCTCACTCGATATGCTTTAAAGTTTAATTAGAAATACTTTTAAAAATACTTAAAAATAAAAGTATGCATATTAAATTTTAAGTTAAATTAAAAATAATAAAAAATAAAATTAAAAATAACATAAAAAATAAATCCTTAAAAAATTTAAATTTATATAATATATGCAAGTAAAAAAATAATAAAAAATTAAAGATTAAAAATAATATAATAAAAATTATTGATTAAAATACTTGAAATAAATTTAAGATACTTAAAAACTATATAATAAATAAAAAATATATAATAAAAATACATACTTAAAGAATTATTGATTTGATATAAATTAAAAAAAATTATTGAAATGTAAATGAAATTCTTATAAATGACATAACAGAAAATAGAAATGTAATGTCTTTAATGAGAGGCAAGATATTATTTATTCGTCTCCAAACTACATACTACTTATAAACTCTTGTCCCAGTGTATGTCGCGATAGCCGAGTGGCCCAAGGTGTAAGACTGGTGGCCCAAGGTCCGGCAGTTGGATCTCGCACTATTACAGATGGTATTTTGAGTTGTAAAAGAAGCAGCGCCCCTAGCGGCCAATTCCAGATCCAATATAGGTGGCCCAGTGCATGCGAGATCGACTAATCGCACGAGAACGACACCAGTGCTCGTAGTGGTTAAAGCCAGAACCAATATGGCGGCACCCCTAGTGTTCAAAGTCAGAACTAACAGGGAGAAACAAATGACAAACGAAAAACCAATATGGCGGCCTCCATGTAAGTGTAAACAAACATGGTTGCCTCCAGTAACAAATATGGGAGCCTCCACTAACAGCCGATGTTAACAAAGAATAGAGAAAGAGAAAATGAAAGAGAAAGGAAAGAAGAAGAGAGAAAGAGAGAATCGTAGAGAAAGGAAAGAATAAGGGAGAAGGAAAGGAAGAAAGAGAAAGAATGAAATGAAAGAAAGAATGCAAAAGAGAAAACATTGTGAGCACTCAGAGAAAACCCTTGGAATGCAAGAGCATGAATGCATTACATACTGGTTACCATAATGGTGGTCTAAGATTGTGGCATACTGTCTACAATATTGGCTGTGTACTGGCTTCAAAGATGGCGGCATACTGGCTAGTAACATGACCGGAATGATAGAGCGAGAAGACCGGAATCCAACATGGCGGCCACGTGATCTTGGTGTTACGTCAACAAAGGTTAGATCCAGATCCACCAGCCGAAGCCGTTTGCCCTCGGAGAAACTATATACTACTACTCGGGCCCTTTTTGTTGCTGAGTAGGTGGCTGGGGCGCTGTTGCCTGCGAACCCATTGGGTTCTGAGCTGCGTTCTGATTGGCTGCGCTTGGTAGAGAGGGCAGCTGCGTGGAAGTTACCACAGCTTTGCCATGTTCTTGTTTGGGGGGAGGGGGATTTTTCTCCGGACCGTTTTTGTTGGTTTTTGCTGTTATTTTTTAGTGGTTTTTGTCCTATCGTTGATTTGGATCGCAGGGGATGAAAATGTTCGCAATGGACGGGAATTCTGCCTCATTCATGAATTATTCGTACCTGTTATAGGTCGGAATTGGCTGGGGTCGTGTTTGTTGCGCCCAGTGTGGCAAAAATGTGTTTCTCGAAGCCTGAAGAGGCGCATGCTGTTGCCCTGAGGGGCATCTGACAAGTGGCTGCTGCCATGCACTGACACGCGCGTTTTCTCGTATGGCCACTTTAGATTGCAGATGGCGCGAATTTCGCTCGTCTTGTGGAAGCCTGCTCCACTTTGCGACCGTGCACACATACACCCGGGTTAATTGGCGCAGTGGTTATCCCCGCATTGAGCACACTTCACCTGTGTGTGGTCATTTTTAATGGTGCAGCCAGTTGTCAGGTGATCTCCACCACAGTATCGGCACTTTGGTAGTGCATTGCAGCCTCCGGCCACGTGGCCATATCGCTGGCATCTTGAGAATTGTGCGGACCCTGAAGGGTGGTTGTAGTCTTCCACTTTGATAGAAACTCCGGCGAAGTTTGTGAGGGCCAGGTAGGGCACTGTGTCGGTACCATTGGGCAGATCGACAACCAGGTTGTTTATGACGCGGCTGTTTTTGTCGTGTATGAAGAAAAACCACGTCACTGGCATTCGCGCAGCTTGAGATTCCTCCAGGAGGAAGTCATAGGGCGTGTCTGCTTGTATTCTGCAAAAAGCGAGTTTCACAGGGATTTCGGCCTCTTGCCTCAGCAGGCTGTGTTGATAACCCAGTTGTTTCACTATGCGAATTGCATTACTGTAGTCCGCGATTGACGATGTGTAAACGCGAATGCTGTCTGCTCCTATGTAAAAGCGTTCCATGAAAGAGTTAAGCTCGCACCCAGTGCTCTTTTCAGTGCTGGATATGTGTTTTTCTCGGTCGTGTAGACCGTAAAGGGCTTTATTTGCACCTTTTTCGCTTGAGTGTTCGCTGAGATGATGTTTTGGGCTTGTTGGTGGCCTTGTGAGGGCGCATTTGTGCCCTGAAGGGGCGCTTATGTGATCTGAGGGGCCTGAGGGGCTTGTTGGCCCTGTATCTGAGATATGGCATTTTGTCTTTTTCTGTTGTTTCCCTGAGCGCCTCTTCGGGGGCTGGGCGCTTCAGGGATCGTAATTCTGAGTCCATGGCAGCCTCGGGGTCTGCCATGGCTTCGCTTCTTGTCGGAACTACAATGACATGAAATGGGCGGAGCGGAAATTACAAATTTAATCTAAATCACAGTGAAACCTGTGTGAAAATGTTCCTATAGTGTACCTACACCTCTGTTGTATGTGCGCCTTCCAAGCTCGCACCCTCCTATCCTCTATACCGGTGGCTGGCCAGGGAGGGGCAGGGTGCTAACACTTGTTTTTGCCTCAGGTAGAAGTTTTATTTCTGTATTTCGGGGGGAAGCAGTTGAAACCTTTCAAATAGCCTTCATAAAGGCACTTAACTTGTTTTTGCATAGTGAATTAGCACTAAATAGTGCTAAAGACACCTAATCCTCGGAGCTCTCTGCAGACAGGTCCTTCCCCGACGACGCCGCCTCCAGTGACTTAATATATCAAGTGCATCACTTTTGAAATTTACTTCCAAAATTGTTTTGTTTATTATAGGTATATTTACAAAACATCTACATTTATTTTCAATTCAGCACACAGTATAATTAATTATATTTTAATTTTTGTTACGTAGATTAACTCTTATTGTAAATTACTACTCAATTTGAAAAGAAAAAAACATTTTTAAGGTAAATAAGTAATATTGCATTTAGCACTATCTAGTTACTATTTTGTCATTAGTGGAACTTGGAGGTTTTATTTGAGACGAGAATCTGCAACGTGCATGCACAGTAATCGTGGCAACAGTATACTTCATGATCCTTCGACTAAAGTTAGTTTCACTCTAATCGGGGTTTATGAATACGATATAGTGCGTTCACACTTAGTCCGGACTAATCACAGACCAACTTCGAGAAATGAATAAGGCCCTATGTCTTTTTTATGGATTGTTTTTAAATCTTTACTGGCTATTAAACCAATCTGAAGGCTTCCAAACAAAGTAATGGTCTTTTCATTAAATTCTTTAACATTTACTGGTCCATCAATCTACAAAAGACCACCAAGAAAATACCATGTCAATTTTTGCACTATTTCTAACATTTACTGGCCATCGATATACAAAGGCCACCAACAAAATATTATGTCAATTTTTCAATTATTTTTATAATTTACTGACCATTGACATGACACTGAGGCCAAACGGGTATTTTCACATTTTTACGAAATTTCAAAATTTTAAAGGACACGGATCCAGTTAAAAATGCCCCTAGCCCTTTAAAAATTCACATTTATTAAAAAGAAAAAGAAGTTCATAAATTGGTACTTGTAATCATTTTGATTTTTCAAAGTCTCCTATTGAGGACCTGCAACTTAGTCCTTCCTGAACCTGCCATAACAGCCTACATTAATAACTTTTTTTTTACACTTTAAGAATATTTTGCAATACTTATCTCAGCAGGGTGTTCGTCTCCACGAGGAAGCCATCTCTGATCAGACAGTCAACTCGTAGGTATGATTATACTAAGTAAACTCAGTTCTGCTTAGTGGGGTTACAGTATTGGAATACCCAATCACAGGGCGTCTAAGTGTCCAGAGACAAAAGTCCGTTTATCAGTATCCCAGCGGCACTTTACTGCCGCTGTGGCACTGAATACAAATACTTGAAATGTCTTCCAGCTGAAACTGCTCCATGTGCAAATCAGACATCACTCACATTGCCACATGAGCGGGAAATTCCGAGAAGTGGATGTAGTTCACCATTCTGATGCTGAGTGGGTGCCAATGTCGCACTGCATGCCTGCCTGTCAGCCATGTTAGGCAGTTGCAAATTTTCTTATACTGTTCGTCTGTGCATCACGTGTTGATCTCACGTAATTACCCAAAGCATAATTACCATCGCCGACCATCCAATGTACATGGAAAAAAATGCCAGTACTTATAATTAGAGGCTCGTAGCAAAATCTATAATGTAATTTTCACAAAAAAAAAAAGTAATTTTTTCAACCAAACACACTGGCCATTTTTGGCTCTTACAAAATCACCCGGTTAACTCTATCAGGTTAAAACTTTCACTTGATGCATTCGAAAAGTGATCGGGTGAAGTTAGCTCGCGTTCGGAAAGTCACCCGGGTTAACTCGATCCTCGAATAGATCAAATCTGGGCTAACTCTGCTTGACACGAGTGTAACTTTACTATAGCAGACGACACATGTGAAATGGTGTGTAAATATGTGAACATTGCATTAACAAAAACCAACAAGTTAATAAAAATAATTTTTGAAATCTGGAAATGATCAAAATGTGTAAAAATATAAATAGTTGGCTGCTTTGGCCTGTAATTGTAGCCAGGATATTAAATTCTATACTTAAGTGAGAGTGAATACAAATGTATTGTATTATAGCAGTACTGTTTAATGCAATGTTTTTTTTTTCTATGTCGTATGTTCATTAACATAATTTAACAAAAACTCTTCATAATCATCATCGTCATCTAACACAGTATTTAATAACAGCACTAAATATTTTTGGAGTTCCTGCCATCTCAATACCAGAGCTACTCTAAACGTTCAAAGAAACCTGTTTAACCCCAAGTGATTGTGTAAACCTGGTCATATGATCGAGTTAACCCAGTTTACTTTATCAGGTTATGTTTTGTATGCACCTTCTGAAGTGAAAAATTGCGCTGTCGAACATGCGCACAGACAAGTTCCAATTTATGAGAGACTCGATGAAGAACATCAGGAAGGTTGCATCTTCCTCGCCGAAGTGGCCAGCTGTGACGAAGGTCCAATCAACATCTCCAGGAAAACTACAGAGGAGTGGAAAGCTCTGCAGATGCAATCACCACCTCCATCAATCAGCATTAGGACTGGATCAAAGAATCATTGCTTGTGCAAGCATTAATGATGTCAGCTCCAAGAAACTGTCAGTCCATTTGAGCCCGGACGCCACCACCAGGTGTCAAACCATCCTGGCAACCTCGTGGAGGGAAAACACACAGTTTGGTAAATTAATTTTAAATTAAATTAATTTATTTTCCTTTTTTACACAGTATATTCTCAATGCAAATGCAACCTCAAATACACCTTAAACTACATAAGCAATTATACAACCAACATTAGATGGAAATGCATATCACTACATGGATATGAATTCCCTGATGTATGTGGGCATGGTAACACCTTATCACTAAATAGAGATGTAAAACACTTATGAAATGAGAATAAGTGAGAGATGCCGATCTCGTGTAAACTACCCCTACTTACCGTTAAAACAAAAACTCAAGGATGATAACACTCGAAAGAAAAATATGATGATACAACAAAACAATGATAAATAATACTAAACATATCAAAATATTACAAACCATACCAAAAGAATAAGTCATTCAGTGGTTGCAAAACAGTCATTGAGAAGTAGTTAACTTCAATTGTGAAAGATGTACCTTATTATGGCACCCCGGATGGGCTACATGTTCTAACAAAACCGTCACTGGAGTTAAGGAATGCTTACCTACAAATGGACCTGCAAATTTCGGCGCAAGTTTAGCACTTAACTTGGCCACCTTATTGCTCAAAAAATGGGGTTCGACATACACGTCTCCCAACTTGAACGGGATGAAATTATGTAAGTGCTTCATACGAAAGTACGTGAAATAAATAAGTATGTTATTCGACGCCCAGTGATTCTGGACGATGAGGGGATTGAGTGATGAGGATAGGAACAGTGGTATTCGTTGATTTGCCAGGGTTAGGGCGCCAGCTTGCGGTGTGCGAGCACCCGGATGATGTTGATGCGTAAAATCCAGGGTCGTGTCGCCGAAGGCCATTGGTCTTCCCTCATGTCCGATGTCTTTATGCATATTACCAGAATGATGAAGTTCTACCCCAGTCACATACTACATCCAGTATGCCTCCTATAGTAAGTGCTGTTCCTCCCTTATACGCCAGATCACTACCGATGGGTTATTCTGGCTACCCAACGCCATTATTTTAAACATGTGGTAAAATAAGTTGACATGAAATAGGTTAAGTAACCATGAAAAAGACTTCTTACCATCATGTAATTTATTGCATTTCACATCCCCAACGGGACACTTACATTTACAGTTTCCCCGTTATAGCCTGGCTGGCTCTACTGTAAAAGATGGCCGTAGAGCCTACATGATTATTAAGGTGTTACGCCTCAGCCGTACCAAGGAGTGAGGCGACATGTACTCCGGGCGAGCAAAAGACAAAAGGTTCCGGTAAACTAAAATTATGCGACAGAAATTACACAATGATTAGTTACAAAGGTGATGTTCCCGGAGCACCGCAACACTCTCGTCACCTCACAAGACTCAAGATGCTACTAACTGTACACTTGGCGCAGAGTTCGCTCATTGGCCGAGACTCCTGCCTATGAAATCACATGACATGTTTATAACATTGTGAAAAGAAATAAATGAAATGAACACTGCAATGCCAATGGAACGAAAACAATAATAAACCATTATTAACAAAGTATAAATGAATACATTGAAAACATAAAAATAATTACTCCAGTTCACCCAGGCTACATTGCTGTGGCAACATAACCTCACTTTATGCACATGTACAAACGACGTAATATCTCTATAGGGTCTTTCCCCAATAAAGTCTATTATGCCCTTAAGTGTTTTACCTCTGCTAAATTACACGAGTTCATATCTGGTGGTGCACAAACATTAGTAAAATATATTTATAACAACAAGAGGTGATTTAGCTATGTGGTTGTGTGCACTGGTTGGCCTTAGTGCATGGTTGCGAAAAGCGAACCAAAATGGTAGTATTGCCATACTGGCGGTACTGTTTTTACTGGATGAAAAATAATTTATATCACAGGAATATTTAAGAACACATAATGGGCATAAATACTTACATCATTAAATATCAGAAATATTGCTATACATAATACATGCCACTTCGCCCTGCATGTGGCCATTTGCAATTCACACAAGATGGTGTCTCGAGCACACAAACTGTCAAACAAAACACTAAAATAAACACAACACTGAATGGCAATAAAATGAACTAATAATATAATGCATGGCACTGAGAGACTATTTGTCTCGTACTTATGTGGTGGAAAAGGTAACACGGGAGAATAAAAACAATGTTGACATGACACTTGGCAAAAATAAATATACAACACAAGAATGACAACACTGAAACATCAACACTAGTATGTGGTGTGCGTCTCTGCGGGCTTGGTGTATTTGTAGGTTAGACTATTATGACGTGTTAAAAATAATATGCATGTGATATATTAACTGTGTGCACTCGTGCACGATACAGAATGAAACAAAACATGACACTAAAATGCTACATTGAATAAAAACAAAAAAAAGCGGTGAATTTAATCGAGGAGTACAGTTGGTTACTAGTACTGTAGGATGTTCGGCATCCCGAATATAAAAGTATATAACTCATATATATTGAAGAATAATGTAATTTGGTTCGAATACATGAAATACTGTAATAAATTAATAGAATAAAAAAATGTGCATGAAAAATAAGGTGTGTTTTATTTCATGTTTACCTAATTTGCCAGAATATAATTAATAATTTTAAAGGTATAAAAATAAAATTAATTTAATTAAAAATTATTGTATAAAGTACCATTGTCCTATATTTACAGTTATATAATGAAATAAAAATACTTTTTACAATTGTACAAATTTAAGTTTTTAATAATAAAAAAATACATTTCATGAATTACACAAATAGGTATACTGTTGAATGGTAAATTACAGCTTTTCCTAGGTCTACAAATATGAGTGTTGACAGCTCACATGACAGCTGAATCGAGAAATTAACGATACCTATTTGATTGTAAAAATAGCATTTAATATGGAGGGTGTCAGCAGCACAACCTATGCATTAAAAGAACATAAAAATATATGGCTGCTACCTGTTGTGAGAATTAGGTGATGAAAACATACGGAATTCATGATTGTAGTTGAAAGAATGTGGGAGAAAAACTCCAAAACAAATGACAAATAAAAAATCAAGATGGTGGCATATGATAGAATGAGTATAGGTGAAAGGATTAGTGGTGAGGGAAAAAGTAGTCTGCTGGACTTGTTGTTGGGGGGGGGGATTGGGGGGGGGGTGGAGGTTGGGGGGGGGGGGTTGGGGGTGGGCGCGTCAGGAAATGTAAGCTTTTAAAAATTAATCTTAATTTTATAAATGTTTGAGATTGTTAAGAATTGTTTATGTGTTTTTCTCGAGTTTTTGTTTGTAAGGTCATTGAAGGTCATAAGGTCAAGGTTATGGTTACCTGAATCTAATATGGCGGTGGTCATCTGTAATTTCATATGCTTGCTGAGTTTTATGGATTTTTATAGGTTTTTGTTTTCAAGGCCATTCAAGGTTATGGGGTCAAGGTCAAGGTAGTCTGCATCTAATATGGTGGTAGTAGCTAGTAATGTAATATGCTTGTTGACTTTTATTAATTTTTCTCGAGTTTTTATTTTCAAGCTCATTCAAGGTCATGAGATTAAGGTCAAATGTGAAGGTAAAAAATCAAGGTTAATGTTAAAGGTACAGGGCACTGGATTCCAAGATGATAGATGGGCGATGACTACCAATTTGGCGGCCACCTACAAAGATGACAGTCTCCTACCATGTCGCCGGTCGCCTACAAAGATGGCGATCGGTTGCACTTGCTAAGATGACAGTTTGGGTATAGGTAAGGGTTTACCTCTGGAATTTTGTAAATAAATTTTAGTACATTTGTAATAATTTTTAAATGATTTTTTAAAATAATTTGTGATTAGAAATGATTAATAATTTTTAATACTTTTAGTAATAATTTTTTCGGAATTTTTGGCATTTTATTGAATTTTTTATAATTTTTATGAATTTTTGGGGGCAAAGGTCTAGGTAAATGGTCACAGGTCCTGAGTCCTGAGTCAGGTTCTCCTGGCTCGGAGTAATTGATTTGCCTCTTTAGAGTCACGAGTCTACTTCTCAAACTCTGGGAAAAACTGAAAATTGTTTGCGGAAAAAGGGAAATTTTTAAGGAAATTTAGTCGATTTTAAGGATAAAAAGGGAAATTTTGAGAGAAAAAATGGAAAATCCAATATGCTGGCCGGCTGAATCTGAATCCGACGCCAGACACCGATGTGCCAGAACGCAGATAGAATTCTTCTGCTTATGTGATTTTCCTATTATTGGGGCAATTTTCGATGAACGACTGAACGTATTTGTGGAACCAGTCCACGTGGGTAGGCGGGAGTCATCATGTCGCCCGACACAAGCGACAGCATTGTAGACGGTTCTTGTAGAATCTATAGGATACGTGTTGTCTTTTCAGCATGTCGCATTCTACATGTTGACAAAATGTCGCCTGTCGCCTGTCGCTTGTTGTCTCAGTGTAATCCCACCTTGGGCGCGAGGAGGTATACCTCCTCATACCCAACCTCCTCGTGTGTCATGTTTCCCTAGTAGGACAATCATAATGCCCGACTTTACTTGCTCAGCAGGGAATCCCGCACACCGTTCTAATTATCATATGTGAAGTCACTGGAGAGTCATGTTTTCATATCTATGATTTTTTCTTAATACTGACGACATTAAAAATATATATATAGTTTCTAATATTTTCAGAAGATAGTTGAAATAATCGAAATACCAGGAGGGCATGTGCTATGTAGAGGTAGCGAGAAAGATCAGCACATGGATTCTGTAACTGTCTTTCACCTCATTTCGATCGAGATCGACTTTAATTTCGACTGAAATAAAAAATGCAATTTTATAACTGGTTTTTCTTTCTTTTCGATCGACTTCCGGCAGTTCCATCGAAAATGTCAGTTGTTTTCAACATGGCGGAGTGTTAGAAGACCTCAGCGAGATTTAAATTTGTATGGGGCTGCATATTCACAAATTTCAGGTAAGAGAATATATTTACGGATCTGGAACATTATGTGTACGATTATATTGTAATTATTCATATAGATTCGTTTCACAAAATAAATTGTAATTCATATACATGAGTAATAGCTACGTTGCTGTGCATAGATAGCGCTAACGATAGTAAATTTTATATTTTACTGTAAATTTTTATTTGTAATCGCATATGAGTGTAAATTATTAAAATGGGTAATTATTAATTGATAAAACATAGGAAGGTCAAAAAAGTTTATTTTTTAAAAACAAAGTACTTTTCTGTAACATTACGCATATTGGGGCGTTGTCATAACTTAGAAACACACAACTTAGAAACACATAACTTAGAATTTTCTAAGTTATGCCTGTTCTAAGTTATGTGGTTCTAACTTGTGAACTTTCTAAGTTATGTGTTTCTAACTTATGACAGTTCTGAGTTGTGTGTTTCTAAGTTGTGATAGTTATAAGTTGTGTGTTTCTAAGTTATGATAGTTCTAAGTTGTGTGTTTCTAAGGTATGATCGTTCTAAGTAATGATTTTCTAAGTTATGATGTTCCTAAGTTATGTGATTCTAAGTTGTGTGTTTCTAAGTTGTGTGTTTCTAAGTTATGATCGTTTTAAGTTATGATTTTCTAAGTTGTGATGTTTCGAAGATATGTGGGACTTATTGGTAAAATAGTTCTTTGTTTGCTCGGGGCGAATGTTTCCATACGGTCTTACTGTCGGCCTCTGCCTAGCTTCTTACTTTCGGAGTCAGGGGCTCCGAAGCTCACTCTATGTCCGTTTTTAGAAATCGCATTATTCAGCTTTTTGTATTTCCCAGTAGATGGCATTTTTGGAAGGTCGTGAATTCGTCAATGTTGATAGATTAAGAATAGAGCAAAGCAGATCGGCTGACGAGCGATCGAGAAATTCTGTGCCTTGTGCGTTCTAGGCTATTTATCAGTAAATATTATACATTTTCACTGCGAAAACGGAATTGTTTGTAAATCACCAGAGCTTAAAAATATCTTGTTGTATACATGAAAGATTTAAACATTGACAGTTAAGTTTTACGTAAGAGAAATTTTATATTTGGCAAGTAAGGAAGTGTTCTTTTGGCATAATGGTAGCTCGCTTACCTTGTGATCAATTTTCTTTTGAAATTGGTTGTCTGAAGCCCCTGTCACACTGTCGAATTTTTCAAACAAACTGCTTCCAATAAGTTTGGTCGAATAAAGTTGGACAGTTATCATCGAAACGTCATAGATGACGTAATTTTTGTCTGAGAAAGTTGGATGGGTTCAGTTTCCATTAGACATTTGAAAATTGGACCAGTTCTAAAATTTATTTGATGTTTGATGGTCTCAGCCAATCAGAATTGTGCATGAAAGAAATTGACGCCAAGAAACATAAAAAAACGAAAAATTGCTGAAAACTAATTAAGTTATGAAGATAATTCCTGTTGAAGCTGTCAAAAATATTTCAAATTTGATTATTCCAATAAAAAATGTCGACTGTGTGTCACATTTTCAAACACATTCTAGATTATTCGATCAAATTTGTTGGATGGAAAAATTTGATGGCCGTATTTTGTCCTCGAATTTTATTGTCAAATATAGTTGAAGGAAAAAATCTGATAGATTGACAGGGGCTTAACAATGTTCCCAACTTAGTATTATAATATACTTAAAAAAAATTATCTGGTAAAATCGAATTTTCTCAACTCATGAGAATAAATTTTATTAGCCATTCAATAGAACGCTTAGAAGTTTCTCTCTCGCAAAGAAAAAAAAAATATATATAATCTTGCCTATAACCTTAACCCTTTAAGTCCCCGCGCGTGTCCATGATAGTGCACATGTTGCACATAAATTATATGTATTACCGGTACTGTACACAGGAAATAATCAGTTCACAGTGTTTTGGGCGTTTTCTTTGAGAGTAATCTGACTTGCCGAAGTTTCTGTTGCTCTCGTCTGTGGTCTGACATCAGTGAACACACAGGCAGCATGTTGTTCACTGGGTCTGTGAACCACGCTCCACACAAGTACAGTGTATGCCAAATATTTCACAAATGCAACACTTGAGCTTACCAATTAATCTGGGACTGGACGGGTTAAAGCGTTTTTATATTCTTCTGTGATCTTATTTACTCACCGAGAAGCTTCGGTTTCGCGAATCACTCATATCTGTATTTCATATCATCTGAAGCTTAAGAGACCAAACAATAGAGATTTTAAAAAATCTTTATGATAATAAAATATTAAGGGCCTATTACAAAATGTATATTTAAAGTATTAGTTATGTGAAACCATTAAATTTCCAAACAGAAATTTTAATCACTAATTAGTCTCATAATGTTTCTCAATATACATTTCGTAAGTACTGGTAAGGTTTATTATACTCAGGTTAGAAAGCTCAATGATATTATTTTGACAACTAAAATTTTTCTCCTCTAGATAAGCTCTAGTGTCGCAGCATACCACTTTTTTTCTATCATCTACGTTAAAAACTAATTAATTGCAATAATCATAAACCAATGTAGTATAAAGGGAAGTCCATGGCGAGTGTGTCTATCTGGCTGTATGACTGCGCTAATCTCGGGAACCACTGAACGGATATGGATACGGTTTTTACTGTTATAATATACATTTATCGAGGAAGGTTTATGCGTATTAAAAATTGCCCTGGCACTTTATGAGCTGAGCATTAACGGTATTGGTGAATCAAGTTGGGGAAAAAAGTTTTCCGCCAGCGCACACTCATGGAATACGCTGTCTAATCCTTTAGAGATATAACATAATCATGAACGAAAGATTGGTGTAAAATTAAATTATGTACAAAAAGTCAGCAGTAGCATGCATCTATAATTAATAGATAAGTAGTAATAAGCGTATTTACAATTTAAATTACGCAATAAAAACAAATTTAAAATTCACTGTCTTTTATAACAATGAAGAACTTTTTTTTTTCGAAATTAATTAATTCGCAATTAAAACTCTTTGATATAGATAAGAAATGTCCTTTACATAATACAATTATTGCCATTAATTCGAAAGTTTTGAAAAGTTTTGTAAAAAATTAGGTACCAGTAATTTATAAAATCTAGATAGGCGCGCATGGACCTATACGTGTGCGGTAGTTGAGATAAATCTGGCAACCATGCAGTAACGTATATTTTGAGATTATATGCTGTTAGGTCTTCATCTGCTTTTTATTGCTCTGGCTAAATAGAGTGTTTTGTAAAACACGAAATAAAGCTCCAATAATAAATTATTTGATCAGGAAATCTTGATAGTCCAGATTTATTAATTTCCTTTGTTCAAAGATAAGGGGTTACTAATACCAGATATACTTATTAAAATATGAGTGATATGAAAAATGTGATTCCAATACATACCAGTTTTAAGCCTACTTTCCGTAGGAATGACAGGGCAATGTGTGGTAGGTGGGTGTGTCTGTGTATGTGTCCCACCTTTCAGTTTTTGAATGTGTGAACCAAATTTTAACAAACTCGGTAGACTTACACATATATTACCTAGTAAGTACGCCTGAATCCTATGGGTTTTGACTACGTCAGACACCTACTTTAAAAATGTTTGCCATTTTAGAAGATAGCATCACACGAAAATGCAATAAGTATATATTATAACTACTCAACTAACTCTCGCCAAATTTAGCACACAAGTAGTACTCGGGTTGAAATTCATGAGGCAGTTATTTTCAAAATGATGACAATGTTAATATTTTAGGTTTATTTGTTATAAATACCATACCATTGAACTAATTTCGGTGAAATTTTGTATGCTGGCAGATTCGATTACAATCATCATATGTGTAAAAAACAACTTTTGTCGGCCATTTTGTAAGATATCGCTTCATGAATTAGGTTTTTATGTCATATCTCTCTGGAAACAATTAAGTACCCTAACCTATTAGTTTGTAATTTTGCAAACAAATAGTAATGCGGCAGATTATGTATAAAAGTTTGTTTATGTAGGTCAGACAATTATTTTCAAAATGCTATACCGTCAGAACAACGCAATCAATTCCAAATTAACATTTTATACTCAGAGAATATATTACAACCATAAACATTTTATATAAAAAGACATTTATCCACCATTTTGTAATGTAGCGCAACACGAACCAGTAAGGATTTTATCATATCTCGGAAAACAATTGACAAATAACTACTAAATATGCCAAACAAATAGTACCAGTAGTACGTAAATGATGAGTTGGGCACAAGGGCATCAGGCATGAGAGTGCAGGAGGCGGGGAGCTGCCATGTTGTTAGGCCACCGACTGCCATCTTGGATGTCATTAGCCTTTTACCCATGATTTACGACCTTCGACTTCGACGTTTGGAATCGACCCCGGGGACCTTTCACACCAGAGAAAAAAACAAAAAGACCCTAAAAACTCCCAAAAATCCAAAAAAAAAAAAAAAAAAACTCCAACAAATTTAAAAAAATCCTTAAAAAAAAAAAAAAAAAATGTCTTGTTAGAAAGTTACTGAAATTTATTAAAAAATACTTAAAAAGGATTTCAAAAAATGTCCTATTTTTCTCGGAGCAGGTGAGAAGGATCAGTGATCCAGATTAAGACCCAAGTGATATTGAGGTCAGGGTAAGTGGACCAGTCGGGACCTTTGACCATTGACCTTAAGCTTTGCCCCAAAAATCCAAAAAATTAAAAAAAAAATCACAACAATTTTCAAAAAATACCGAAAAAGATATAATTAAAAATTATTAATAAATTTATTAAAAATTAATTATTATAAAATATTCAAAAATTATTTTAAAAAACTTAAATTTTCCGAGGTTGCTCCAACCTTCTTCACCTAACAAATTAGTCGGGAAGCCTCCACCCCCTCGCCCATTCCCAGTCAGCCATCTTAATAGGCGACCGCCATATTGGTCGGTGACCACCATCTTGGTAGGCGACCGCTATCTTGGTATAATCACTTGTCCACCATATAGGAAGCCAGTGCCCATTAGCAATCGAACCTTGACCCTTGACATTGACGTTGACATCATGACCTTAAATAAGCTTGAAAACAAAAACTCGAGAATAAATACACACAAGTCAACAAGCATATGACATTACAGACTACTGCCAATGTATTGAATGCAGACTACCTCGACCTCGACCTTAACCCCATGACCTTGAGTGACCTTCAAAACCAAAACTTGAGACAAAATACATAAAAGTCAGAAAGGATAATACATTACAGACTACTACCGCCATATTAGATGCAGGTAAACTCGACCATGACCCCATGAATTTGAATGGCCTTGAAAACCAAAGCTCGAGAAAAATTTGTTTGTGTGACTAAACTAGGCCCATCGTACTTATAACGACCACATGCAAGAGTATGTTATCATAATATGGATCAACATTTATACGGGCTTAATTGGCATTAATTAGAATTTCAATACTGCCAGGCTCTGGAGACTTGGAATGTACGAGAGTAGCTAGGACAATAATCATTCGTGCTCTCCTTAGATACCAATCCTCACCAATCCACACCAATCCACACACCAATGCTCACTAATTCTCACCAGTCAACACACCAATCCACACCAATGCACACACCAATTCACACCAAGCCACACCAATCCACACGCCAATCCACACAAATCAATTCCAATCCACACCAATCCACAAACCAAACCACACCAATCAATTCCAATCAACACACCAATCCACACACCAATCCTTCTATCAATCCCAATTCTTCGATCGATCCTTCGATCAATTCTTCGGTTTGTCATCTGCTTTTATCCATACATATAAGAAAAATGGTTCGTCTACTGTCTCCAAAATTTGTACATGTCGGCAGAATTAATGTTTGTGTATACAGTCAGCTGCCCATGCATTTTTATACTAAAGTCTTTATTATCATTCTATTTCCATATCTTAATGTTTATAAGAGAGTGCTCATAGCACCACTTTAAAGTTATGAGGGATAAAATGATATGACACACAAAGAAGTAATCCAAAAAACAATTATTTCATAATAATATTTTTATTATTTTGTAATTACATTTTCACAAGAAAGCAGTTCATCACTTCATCTGATATAACCCCAATCCTTAAGTTTTTAATACAGTTTTTTCGGAATTTTGTTTAATTAAATTTTTTTTGAGGATTTTTTAAAGGATTTTTTGGGGATTTTTGGTGTCAAAGGTCCCCATGGTCAAGGTCAAAGGTCAAGGTTAGAGGTCGTTGGTCAGGAGTAAAAGGGTAATGACATCCAAGATGATGGTCGGTGATGTAACAACATGGCGGCTCCCCGGCTCCTGCGCTCCCATGCCCATTGCCCTTGTGTCCATCACATCATTTCCCTACCACTAATACCACGGCAGAAAATGTAAACTAGTATGTTTTAAAGGTCAGGCACCTATTTTTATAATGGAGGCGTATAGGGTACCTGTATGTTTTCTTCTGAAGCGAACAAGTACCTATATGGGTTTTCTCAAAGTTCTCTCACGTTTTTTTCATTCAAAATGTATGGAATAATGCATTCTGTGATCAGAAGCCAGGCTTTTTACTACAAAAAGAATTACTTTTATTTACAAAAATGGTAGTTGTCGTTCTGAAACCAACGATTTGAAAGGGCTCTCTCGTCATACAACGAAGATGAACTGTGAATACGAAGACCTGCCTTTTACCTCAACGAACATGAAGACGCGACCTACACTAACGTCACCTGATTGTACAACACAACCTACATCAGTGCTCTCCGAGTCGAAGCCTAATGTTAATGGTAATTCCTGAAGCGATCTGCATTCAGGGATATTTTTAAATATAATGTTTCACCGAATATGTAAATTATATCGAAAAATGTTTGATGGTTACTGTCAAGTATGAAACCTAATATGATAAACCAACTTATCTATGAGGTGGAAAAATGTGGCGGTACAAAATATAATATGTTGCTGGACTGTAGCTATATGAAACCAGAGCGATACGATGATGAATATTGTACTAGAGCATTCAAGATCTCGAATGTAATAGAAATCACTGTTGACGATATTAGACATAATTTATGCCAAGAGAATCAAGAAAAAGTTCTCGGGTTTGACCCTGGCTTCAGTAAATCATCTAGAGCTGAGAAGAAGTGGGCTCAATCCACTTGACAAATAGGCATTTACTTATTTCCTTATACCGGAAGAGAATTACAAAATAAAATATCAGAAAACCACAACATAAATGCAAAGCCGGGATTGTGTGAGGGGTTAGTAGTGGAGCATGAGGTGTCATTTACCGAGCATGAGGGGTCATTTGCGGAGCATAAGGGGTCAGTTACGGAGCATGAGGGATCAGTTGCCAGACATAAGGCGTAATTTGCGGAGCATGATTTAAAGCTTCAAGATGAGCGAAGAAGCTGACTGGAAGAAACTGTCGAAGCTGTAACTGCATGGTAATGTGATCAAGGAACTACACAAAATGTCTGGTTGAATGGATGCATAATGAAGATTTTATCTCGCTGATGATGCAAGCTGATGATTGTACGACGTCAGCTTTCCTCTATGGATGTACATTATTCCACTGCTAGAAAATTACATGGAAAACAGTGATACTACTATGGAAGGATCTTCAGCAAAAGCTGCCATGCTCGGAGACATGAGAGAACCACCTGAACGAAGGATCTTTTCGTGCGATGAAGCATTACAGCAATGGAAATGTGCAGTTTATGCAATGCGATACATTGAAGGAACACATCAAGATTTGCAAGGGTTCGTCTACTGGGAGCCAGCAAGTGATGTCAACAATACCCCTCGCTGCCTTGATGGGTACTGATTCCACAGATTATTATGGCGAGACAGTTAAGAAAAAAATTAAATAAAATTGAGAGAACTACGAGGCGTGGTAGATTCGGTTTGTGTGGAATGTACACTTGCCAGACGCCAGCATTATGTCGACGAACTTCAAAATAAAACGGTCGTCGTCTATAAATACTAATTATGACCATTCAACTTCTAAAAATAAAAATAAACTTGATATTTAGGCTGAAACCGGAAGTGAATACGACAGTAAAACAGCATTGATGATTATGGCTATGGATACAGTGATAGTGTTGAAGATGATTATTATTCTCCCGACATTACCATACATTTCTCCAAGTTTCCTTCGACAGTCGTTTTGAAGAAGTCAGAAGGCGCCAAAACTACTCATTACATATTTCCCGAAGACCCTAAGGAACTTGTTGATAGACTCATACATTTGATTGACTTGCAAAACCTCGGGAACCTGTCACACATTTTAGAGATATATCCAATCATCGATGAACTGCATGTTAGGAGTTGTATTGCATGATGATATGAACTGTTTTTTTTTTGGAATCATAATTACCAAATAATAATAAAATGTTAATATATGATAACTGTTATTTCTTTATTTTGGTGTGTTGTATTTTTTTTCCTCACAAATTTAGAGTGGTGCTATGAGCATGAACTATTAATGTAAAGAACTGCATAGCCTACATAATATTAATGAGGAGTTTAAGTACATAAATGCATAGATAGCGCACTGAATAAAAAATATTATGTCTGTCATCGCGTACAAATTTGGAGACAGTTGGCATACGAATGTAATTGATATACATATGGGTAGGAACCTGCCGATTGATTTATCGAAGGTTTGATCTAGGTGCTGCGATTCATAGAAAGATTGTTGGGAATGCTGGAAAACTGAGGGAAATATTATGAGACTGATGGAAATATTGCGAGATTGATAGAAAGATTAATGGAAAGATTGCAAAAGATTGGGCAAGGTTGATGGAAATATTGCTGAGGAGGAGGATTACGGTGGATTGGTGGAAATATTGGGAGATTTATGGAAATATTACTGAGGATTGCGGAGAATGCGGAGTTGACTGCAGAGCATGCAGAACTGATTGCGGAGTGTGCGGTGCTGACTGTGGTGCACGTGGTGTTGATTGGTGAGGTTTTCGAATGATTGATAAAATGATTGTGAAAGATACATGAAAAGATTGGAAGGTTTATGGAAATATTGGAAGATTGTTGGGTAGATTGCGAAAGATGCTGGAAAATTGATGAAAAAAGTTTTCTTAATTTTTTTATATATATATATTTTTGGATTTTCTAGGTTCAATGTTATCCAAGGGCAAGAGTACGGGGACAAGGTCACAGATTTGAAGTCAAAGTGAAGGTCACACAGATCCAACTTGGTGGTCGGAGTTATCAGCGCCACCTAGGTATTGAAAATAGGAACAAATTACAAACAAGAAAACTGATATGGCAGGTGGGGTACATTCGACAGAATGAGCAAAAATGAGGGGGTAGGAGAGGAAAATTTTAATACAATATGATTGATTGGAGTGGGATGACAGATATGGTGCTAGGAGGAAACCTCTGTAAATGTAAACTTTGTAAACAGTTTTTTTTATAGATTTTGTAAGTATGTTGGAAATTTTTTGTATATTTTGCTAGAGTTTGGAATTTTTTGCTTTCATTTTTTGGATTTAAGGTAATGGGTCAAGGTCAAGATCACTTGCATCCAATATGGTAGTTGGGTAACATTAACATGGCTGTCGGTCGGCTCTGGCTCCAATTCCGGATCTTGTTATGCCCGAGCATTCAAGATTTTAATTTGAAAAATGTTATATTTACACATTTCATTTTTTTATATTTGTTGAAGTTTTCAGAATTATATTAAAATTATGTTATAATTTCTTTGGATTTTGTGTTCAAGGTCAAAGGTCACTGGGGTCAAGGTAAAAGGTCAATTCAATGTCACTGATATACAACATGGCAGCTAAGATGGCCGACAGAACCGTGATGTTGGACGGTCAGCTCTAAATCCGGACCCTGGGACGTGTGTATCGATTAGGCATACCCTATGCCTATAAAACTAATAATGCCGCCACTGCTCTGCCCTCGAAAACGATCACCCCAAATTCCTTCCAATGGATCGAAAAGTGCCTTTCAGAGGATCGTTTTTTTTTTTTGCAAATTGGTAATTGGTGCTTTTTTTAAAGGGAAAATTGGGAAATTTTGAGAGAAAAGAGAAAATTTCAAGATGGCGGTGGCCGGTTTCGGCTCCAGTTCCCCATACCCTTGTGCCAAACTTCGCTAAATCATTCTACGTACGTTGTTAGGTATTAATGTTACTTCTAAACGAGATAAAATCCTTGCAAGTGGCCAAACTTCAGTTCACAGACTATCACATCACGGCCTAGTACACGTATCGTATTCTGTAAGAGTAACCAAACTCCTACCGAAATTTTTAACATACAGAAATATCACATCCTTCAACATAAATGCACTACTGAAAGATGCTACCGAGACCAAATTACATTAAATTTCACACTCCAAGATATAGATCATACACTACAATTAATTAAATGATAATGTAATCAGCCTGTATAACAAACACATTCCTGTGGCAACGAAACGCATCAGCCATCCTCCCATACCATGGTTGTAACTTGATGCCACTTCGTGAATCATCCTGGCCAAGCTTTGCCAAGCAAGGAAACTAAACACTTATGCGCCAATATTGCTGGAAAAACAGTACAAGCCAATAAGTTGTATGTGTGGCCGACTAAAAGAAAATGTTAAAATTGAATATTTATGTAAGTTAGAAAACTCTAATAATGCGAATACAAACACATGGGGAAGATTCCGTAAATCGGGAGCAATCGTGGTTAAAATTAAGCATATGTGTTCAGCCAATCCGCCAAACATCTCAAAACGTTACTTTACATAACATGTATAAATTGTACAAACCAGAGCATACGGGAAAAATTCTTAGAACGTATTTATTTTTCTAACACAAACATAAACTATCTTAACCGAAATCACTCCCTGCAAGATATACAGAGCTGCAGATCATATTAAATCCAAAGCACAAAGTACAGACAAAATTTCCAAAAAGTTGTCAATTTAACTTTGATAGCTTTGCACACATTTACATATATTTGTAATGTGTCAATGACAGGCGATTATTTCCCACGAAACTAGAAGTATGCTCTTGAACGTCCTGTACCTACATTACCTCATTTAGAACTACAACATGCGCTGTCGAATGCTCTAAAATACCTTGTCCATACTCAAGTGTTAAAATACAACAGAGAAAATAATTCCCTTGATCAAGTTCAGTCTGGCTTCAGTCCATTTAATAGCTCCTGATGTACTGCCCTTTATTAATGTGACAAACAATCAAAGATTGTCAATAGACGAAAGAAACTTTCCTTTAGTAACACTTAAATATTTCAGTAAAGTTTTCGATTCAGCCAACTATGACTTATCGCTGGTTATACTTAGTTCTTTTGATAACTTTTCGGATTAGTCGTAGTGTTGCCATCATGGTTATTTGTGAATTAAGAGGTGAACCTCAAGGATCAGTTTTAGGACCTTTACTTTTCGCATTGTTCATTAATGACCTCCACTATAGCCTGAAGAACTGTAAATTCCACATGTATGTCGACAACGTTCAGCTATATACTGCCAATAGAATAAGTATTGTGAGTGAAATATTTAACAATAATATTGCAGACTTGAAAGTTGTTTTAAAATGGGTTCCATAAAACGAACTGATATTAAATCCCTTAAAACCAAAGTGCATAGTGGTAGGTTTTCCTGCACTATTTGCGACAGCCAAAGCCACTTCAATGCTGGACATCTGGGTTGATGAAGCATATATAAATCTCTCGTCGAGTGTTTAGAGTCTTAAGCCTTGCTATGGATCAACGTACCCACTGGGTAGAACATTTTACCGATATATGTACAAGAGTTTACTACACGATTCACGTCATACCGCGAATTCTACATGCTCGAGTACAATTATTCTTTAACCTAGATTTACGGGACAACGTTAGTTACTTCTATACCGAAAATTCTTCACCCACACAAGCAAATCGGCGCACACTTAATACGCTTGTTGCAAAACTCAAAATTCTCCTCACTGGCACACCGGCCTAGCCCTGTGATCGTTTCACGTGTTTGCATGCATATCGTGCATCAAGAAAGTGAACCTCTAGAAATGTATACAAACACGAATATTAATTAATATTTTTAAGATGAAATGACGTTAACATGGTTTATGTTGACTACAAGTAAAGAGTACTGCGTCTTTTAAGACTACTTCCCAGTGTAATAAAACAGGCTATGAAATCACTTTCGTGCCTGTGTGCATGTGTGTGACTGTATGTCTGTTGTGTACCCCCTCCCCCGCCCTGCTATTGACCATTTTCGATAGTCCCAAAAGAGTTCCACCAAACCCAATACACATACATAACTAAGTAAGGACACGTGACTTTTATATTTTTCGACCATGGCGAGTACTTACTTTCAGAATGGCGGCCATCAAAATTTAGGTTAATACATATCTCTGAAACCATTCACCCGATTTAAACAAAATTTCTTTTTTTTTCTGTCATCCCAAGTTGTAAGC
Source organism: Dryococelus australis (assembly GCA_029891345.1). Classification (NCBI taxonomy): domain Eukaryota; kingdom Metazoa; phylum Arthropoda; class Insecta; order Phasmatodea; family Phasmatidae; genus Dryococelus; species Dryococelus australis. Next base: position 75,368,059 of record CM057000.1, read on the forward strand.
ATTGCATTAATATTTGAATATTGCTGTTGGTCCGCCATTTTGGAAGATAGCGCCACATGAATATATAAAGCTTTTACGTTATATCTCGAAAACTATTCAACCAATCTTCGCCAAATTTGGAAAGTATGTAGTACTATGATAGGACAAGTAATATTTTCGATTTATTTCCTACAACTATTATACAGTTTGACTGATTTCTACTAAAGCATCATATAAACCTAAAAGAATGCATTTTATCTGTCATTTTGTAAGGGAGAACTAAATGAATTAATAAAATGTTTGTATAATATATCGAGAAACAATTCTAAATTTTCCAAATAAGTAGCACTATTACAGATCATGTAAATTGATAAACTTCGGAAATGTTAGACTTACATATTTTCAAAATGGCTGATATGAAAAAATTTTAAATCAAAACTTTTTATCTACGAAACTACAACTTAACTTTGTGTGTTTGAAAGTATCAATCCATCAAAATTGTCAATGCAAAGCTTCATTTCTTCGCCATTCTGTAAGATAGCCCTACTTAAAATAATACAATTTTTGTGTCGTATATCGAGAAAATAATTAACCGATTTCTTTCCAATCTGGCGAAGAAACTGTAGTGTGGTACGCCATATTAATTTATGTTGTTTAAGTGTGTCTTTTATTTTTCGAATAGCACCAAAATAGAACATTTATCTTAGTGTGTTATTTTTACTAAACTAAGTAAAATATTTAAATTTAAATTTGTTTATCTATACAATCATGGAATGATATTTAAACAACTAAATAAAATAGAAGTGTCTGTCTATGATTTTCGAATTTTCTACTTTTAATTATTTTTTCATATAGTATAATTGAATACTAAGCCATTCCTAATGTTAATTTTTTCATGTATGTCTGTCTGTCCGACCAGATTTAACTGAAAAACCACTGAATGTATTGACATCAAATTTACACAGTCTATAGATAATAACCCCAGGACTAACTTAGTCCTTGTTTCATCGATATATCTCAAACGGTTCCGAAAATGTGATGATCAGGGATGTACATAGGTATTGGATTAAGCTTTTCTTAGGATCACTGCATAAAAAAGGCATTGGTAAAAAAAAAGTTTCGTCATATCGCCTTTCTTTTTGTCTACGGGCTGTCTTCCTTTCTTTCCCAAGAGCCGTAATGGCCCGGTGGCTAGAGATATTCCAAGTGGGGCAGTAGCGGCTTAGTGGCTAGAGTTATTCAAACTGGGGAGGCAGTGGCCCAGCTGCTAGAGCGATTCCAAGTGGGACCTTATTAGCTGAATGGATAGAGCGATTCAAATACCTAAATGTCACGCAAATGAAGTAGCACCAATCAACTCGTAATAAATAAAACTTCTTGTTCTTTATTTACAAAGATCGTCACATGAATAACGGAGGTTTTATGACATATATCGAAGACCGATGAACCAGTTCATACAAAAATTTCATGAATTTTTGCTACAGTTGGGTATGTAAATTAAGAGTAGTACATAGTCCCGTCTGGAGTGAGAAACACATAGTGGTTTTGTAATAATGGTTATTTTGGAACTATTAAATAGATTGCGACGAAATGTCTTTCCACATAAGTAAAATATTTAATTGTTCGAGGTGTGGTTATCCTTTGCTATTCTATCGATGTTAAATATATTTTTCCAATTATGAAATTGCGTAATTTTGGGCATGATTTTTAGTCAATTGGAAAATAAATACTTGAAACAAAAATTATAGTAATGTCCGCTATAGTTTTCTGAGAAAAATCCCGCCAAAAAAAAGGCATTGTCACGGCATTTAATTTTTAGACCTTTATTTAAAACTGTAGGTATGTTGTGCACATTTTAAGACCCGTGTCATGCTGCTCTTTGCTATATGCTGTTCATGGTAAAGTGAGCTCTTTTTAAGACCTTGCAAAAATTTTCCTTTTAGTCAGTTTCCGTCCTTCGGCCACTTTTTAATACTATCATTTGACTAATAAACACAATGTATACATTTCACTCTTCTCAAAAGTTAACGTCTGAAGATGTATTGAAATATATTTATTAAAGGTTAAAGCCTGTTGGAAGTGCCTTAAAAAAGTTCGCACTTTACCGTGAACAGCCTATAGCTAGGTGATTCCCTCATTTCGTCCGTAGTATGAAACAGAAGAGGCGTGGGGGAGGGGTAGAATGGCTGACGAAGGGCAGAAGGGGGGTATTGTATGCTCTCAAGGTCAGGTGTGTCCCGTTAGGTGAGCCGAGGAACTAGGCTTGGGCTGAAGGGTTATTCCGAGAGATCGCTCGCGCGATTGTTCGCAATACTGGCTGGAGTGTTGCCATGCTTCACTCTGCTGCATTCCTTGCCTTTTAAGAACGAATATTTAGGGACACATTTTTGTGCCGTAATTTATCAAACTACTGAACATAGAAATGTTTTCCGCTAGCTTCGATGAATTTATTGAAGCGTAATTTGATGTATGAATGAAGAATATTTCTCGTACACATAGACGAATGTTCTGTTTTCCATGTCGAACGTGGGTCCGTGGTTGGCACAGTGGCTAGGGCTCTCATCTCTGTCAGGCGATATCGGTTCAACTCCCGACATGGTTACGATCGGATTTTAGCATGTGAAAATAGTGTTTGAAGATGTCTCTGTTGAATGGATTTTCTCGGGAGTGTCTCGTTTTCCTTGGCATTGCATTCCAGCATTTGTCTACATCCTTCTCAATTTCATCCTACCTGGCCCTCACACAAGGTTATTGATGCCAGCCAAAATCTCTTAACTCTCAAATTAAACACGGAACTGTCTTAACTGGCTACCTTGTCAAGTACCTATACAACCATCTTAGTTGCAATATAAGAGCTAAAACGATTTACAGGCTAAAAATCTATAATAACTACAAAGTGTATGCAAGTATACGAAAGTTGTTCAAACTCTACTTTCAAGTGTGCCTAATTTATATTTCCTTATTTTCATTTAAAATTTTTTTTTCATAGCTATATGGAGATACAGATGCGGAACATTTGGTCGATTACCATTCCTTAATATGGAAAAAACGTAGGATAGTGAGTGTTACCCTGTGAATCATATGGCTACAGTAAGGGAGGTTTGTCTATTTAGTTAGTTACTTTTCAGTTACAGGCAGATTTTACTTTTTTTTTTTTTTAATATATGATTGTATAACATTCCATCTATTTATTACATCCAATGTTTGTCTCCGCTACTGATTGATTCTCGTATTATTCTTGCTGCTTATGTTATAAGTACCTCTGAAAATAGCTTGCCTTATTTATATTACTTTTGCACAACCAAAGATAACTTTTACAAAGAATCAACATATTCTAGCGCAAGTGCACTTTGCTAAAAACAAATGATGGATTTGTCGGAATGTTTATTCTCGTGCTATATATATATTTTCCGTCGATGTTGATCAAGACAAGCATGCATTAGCATTGCTGGAATGCTAACAATACAAAATCATTTGGCAGATCATGTAGGCCCTATATCATATATGAAATTAAAGCATGTGTTTTACTCCTATATAGAATTTATTTTGTCAGTGGTTAGTGTAAGAGTAGATGCCGCAATAAATTAATTTTAAATTCATATCTAATGTTATAATAAAACATTATGTATGAAAAAATCAGTCGTAAACCAATAAAACAAGTTCATCGTTATAAAGCATGAACACATAAATACAATTAAATTAAATTTGTTTACAGTTCGTAAAAATGTGTTGGTGTAGCCACAACTAATATGATAGGAATGAAGCATCAAATTCTAAAAGACTATGACTTTGATTTTAAAGGGATGTTTATAATATTATTGAAACTTAACACATCATATAAAATTTAATCTTCTTTTAATTGCGAAACATTGCTTAAAAAAGCTATTTAAGGAGGGTTGTAAATTTTTTTTTAGCTAAATAAATTACCGTTATTATGTAGTTTAAGTGTGAATAAAACTAGGCATAATGAATGTCCACAATTACATTTATATTATGCACAATTTTACAGTACTTCGAAATTGTCATATTTTATGCGGAAACAATTTTTAATAAATTTTCTTATTTATATTAATAGCAAAGACACCCAATTTTATTACGAACGAAATGTTTGACTTCGATGTTTAATCGACAAAAGGTTTCATCACTGAGTCACCATGATGACAGAGTATAGCTGAACAACTGGTTTGAGCAAGTTAAACGTAACACTCACCTAAACAAATATTTCTATTTAGACGGGTAAATATATGGTTGAACAGCAAAAAAAAAAAAAATACAGAAGGTTTTTCAATGGATTATGACTGCAACAGATGTATTGAATGATATACTTAAAGTCTAGTTTACTCGGAACATTAGAAAGGGGTAATTGCCAATATGGCACCCAAAGTGACTGCCAAAAGCTTAAAAATAGATATGTGAAACACAATTTAGCATATAAAGGTGGTTTTGGTGTCTAAGATTATGGTTTAAGACCCAAGATGTTCAATGAGATCTAGTAAATTACTCTCAGTTTATTATTAAATAATAATTAGATTAAATTATAATTATTCACAGTCTATTATTGACAAGTTATAGACGCTTAAGTTACCAAAATTTTAAGAGCAAAAAATTTTCTGTAAGTATTTACAGTAAATTATGGTTTTAAAATAATTAAGAAGCCATATATTACACCCAATACACTGATCATATCTTTTCACCTCAATTACTCAATACTCACCATTGCTTACTACAGCTGGGTGGTTTGTGTGAAGTTGAGTCATTTCTTGAACAAAGAAGTGTGCCGATTTCAAATAATTATAATGCCCTGCTGCAGCGAATATTGGTAGGCAGTCAGAAACAGCACATAGGTGCTTCAACCAAGAACATGTTCAATCTGCCATTATTAATGACCTGGCAACTGCAACCATCCTTTGATAATTTAACCATAATTTACTTATCTTAGACCCACCACACAGTTCGATCTTCTTTCTCTAATTTTCTTTTAATTTGACTGAGTGTTTTTGATTTTAACAATCTTTCTAACGTCACCTCACCATTCAATAGTGCGCTATACTCCTTCTCGCATGTCCCAACCATTGTTGCAAAATCTGGGTCTTCATTCGTCATCTCGGACACCATTATACGATTTAGACAGTTTTCTACAAGAAGATGGCCACGAAATACTCTCTGAACCGATTTCCCCGTCATCATATGAGCTACTGCATTCTCACCATAGACTACTCCTAGAATGTCAGTAAGTCCTGTGCCTGCCATAAATTAATCAACTGCTCCCAGCAAATTCATGAACATGTGGAAGCTCCCTAGATGCAGGGCAATGGATTTCAGATGGCTGTCTAATGGTGAGTCGGTGATTATCTCTACGGCCTTCCAGTCCAGAGGCTGATCGAATATGACTATATGCTCAAGGTAGTACTTGGTCGTAAGCCCACAAAGGAACTCCAATGTTGAAAGAATGCAAGTCTTGTCCCGAGAATACATGTCTATCATTGGTAGATACCTGATTGAAGACTGATCTGGGTGTTCGTTTCCCTGATGAATAGTGTGCATCATCCCGTACCAACATGGTAGCGCATTTCTGAGACTAAATGATAATTCCCACAATATATCCACTTTCTTTTCGCATTCTGGAAGACCCGGAAGTACTGCGAATTTTACATCTTCATGGAAGTTTTCTGTTGAAATATGATCTATTATTGGAACTTTTGAAAGCTCCACAATGTTAATATCCATAGTGTTGTGCCTAGGAAAACTGTACACTATCTTCTGCCCTGGTGTCAATACAGCTATCATACCCATTCCGTGAAAAGTTCCTTGCCCATTGATTGTAATAATGCTGTGATCAACATTGTCTGCTGTAAATAGCATGGCTGTATTCCTTACATTAATATCGCTTCCAAGTCTGTTTGGAGTAGCAAAAATAACGGCATTTTTTCAAACCTGTGCATTTCACTATATGAAGAGCAGAAGGTGTCCACACGAAACGTCGACTTATATAAGTGATGCATTTGCACTTCAAGATATATTTGCAATGGTGCAACGACAGCTTATGGACGAACTGCTTGAATTATTGCCTGACCTATGCTGGCCACTTTCTGCTGAGTATCTTTCCCCACAAACATTGTGTTTAACAGAATACGAAGGTATTCGGGAATGTAATCAATAGCTGGATGGAGACCGACAGTCTCTGTTGTGGGATAATGTTCTTTCACTGATGGCACATTTGTGTGAATGCCACTTTTAATAAGCCTTACTGCTGCCTCAATTATTGCTCTCTTCTGCGACTCTTCATCTTCTCCTTGTTTTGAGGTGTTGAAATATTTCCTGAGAAAATGTGCAGTTTTCTCTCTCATTGTAACTATATCATGTAAACCATCTCCTTCTGCAGTATGTATAGAAGTCCCATACAGTTCTCTCAGCTGTTTTATTAGGTACTGATTGCCATAGGGCAAGGAATCAATATTTAACAAATACTCCTTCATTTTGCTTTTCAGGTCAGACACTGTTAGCTGTTCTTCATAATTTGCTTCTAGGTAGGCGCACATTTTTGAGAATGCTTATTCTTTATCTTCATTCTTAGGCCTTCCCGATTTCCTTCGCTTTATCTCAGGGTTACTTCTAAATAGCTGGGGTACATTACGGCCACAACGAAAATGGCTGCTACAAGCGTGATGGTACACACAGTTAGCAACATGAAGATCACTATTGATGTATTCGATTCTACCCTTTACTTTGAATGACCACTCATCACGACGACTATCACAACATTGTAAAATTGTCTTTGTAAAGATATCAGTTTTTACAGAACTATATCCTGCACTACTCACTTCCAGAACACTTTTGCCACAGAAAAAGCAGTCAGTTTTGCTATTGAGTGTATATTCAGGCACTGTAGTACACCTTCGAGTATTACCAGATTCTCCCAGGTGTTTCCTCTTCAAATGAAGTTCCATTTATGTTTTATTTACGTACACTTTTCGGCCGTTTGTATGCACTTTACTGCCAGCAGTCACAGTAATAGTGTCACCTCTCTGCACACTTGCTGCATTTATTTCATCTGCGCCCTTTTGTCAAATCTGGACTACATCATATCCATCACCCACTTGGATACGACAAATTGGACAAGTTTCGTCAGCACTGAATGCAAGCATTTTTAACTTGGAACAGTCAATATAAATAACGTCAGTATAAACCCTATTTACTACGTTATTATATGTATTATTAGTGCCTTTACAAAATAATCAAACATGCAAATAGCCAGTAAACAGGTACATATCCGATTAATAACAGCCCATTCCAAACGATTAAAATTTAATCTAGAACCCAATATTGAAATGTTGGTGGTGAATTCTAAATTGAAAGAATTTAACTTGATTTAATTTAATTTCTTGAGTCCATAAACATGGGGTTAGACACCAAAATTACCTTCCAAGGTTGAATAGTTTTTGAGATACAATACTTTTCATCTCATGATAGGCTCCTTGGACGCCATATTGAAAAAAACAACATATCTCAAGGTAACAGAAAACTAGACTTTTACTACATTTTTGACCATAGTCCCAGGAGTCAAAATTAATTTAGAAACTTTTTGTATCAATTTTTTTTTGGGTTTCGGCTATTATTTTTTTCGTATATTGACCCGTCTAATTATGATTTTGAAAATATTGATGCGTATAAGTGTCGAAGTATCATGAGAAACTAACTACCTTGTTTGTGTTAGGCTTACTCATAAATTATGGCTATTTAGTTTCACAACGCACACTACCAATAAATATCCAGAAATGATCTTATCTGGAATATCTCGCAACATTGCATTTATTTCGCTAAGAACTTAAAAGTCTTGAATATACAAAGATTCTTTAATAATTTTCTTTATATACGCTCATCAACACACTAGTCACTATGCAAAAAAAATTTCAGTGAAACTAAATCATTGATGTTTTAGTTATACACCTATAAAAACTGTTGCGTACAGAAATTATCTGTTTGATTAGCTTGTTGTGTGTGTAATGTATGTTCCTGACTTCTTTGAACTACACCTATTACTGAAAAGGACCGGGGAGAAACAAGGCTTGCTGAGTACAAGCCTGATTTGTAATATATTCGGTATGAGGTCTATTATTTTATAACAATAAAACGTTTTTCTTTAGCTATCCTTAGGCGTTTGTTACAATAAAATACCGTCAATGGTATATGTTGCGGGGTAAGAGTATAGTTGTTATTGTATGCTAATTGTATACGGCCTTACATCTTTATCCAAATGTGCAAGACTCGTAGTAAAAAAAAAAAAAAAAAAACAACTTTATTGATAACTTTCCTCTACATCGGTAGATATAAATTCTAGTAAGGTTCCTTAAAGCTTAGGTGGTAGGTAGACGTTGGATGTTTCATTGACAATAATATCATTAGAGATGAAATCAGAAAGATGTGAAACAGTATCAAGGCATTAAAATACACGAGTGACTTTTCCTGGATTCGAATTAAGAAAAACTTGTGAAATTAAGATAGTTGCTATCAGCTGTATCACGGAGGTATGATTCACAGCATTCAAACATATCAAAATGTTTATATGGCCACCATTTTTAAAGTCATTATCTGGCCCCATTTAAATAATGTAATTTTGCATGGCCTTTTGCAGGTGTGCAAAATTTGGTGAAAATTAGTTGAATGATTCTGAAAGTATGGAAAATGTTCAATTTACTCACCTGACACTACTTTGCAAAAAATCCAGCAAAAGAGGATCTCTGTATTCATAATTGATACTTCTAATTAATACTGTTTGCGTACAAAATTTGGTTGAATTTTGTTGAAACTATTGATAGATATAATAAATTATTCTAATTTATTTAAATAAACCCCCAATTAAAAGAAGCCTGCTGCACGTAACGCATGTTATTTTACATACCCTACTGTATCAATACTTGCGTGAAATGTTGGCATAAATCGGTTGATTGGTCCTCGAGATATGGCATTAACCCTCCATTGTTCGTGTGCAGATTTTCATAAATTGAGGACAAAAAGGTATGTATTAGCACATTCGATGATTGTCTTGGATACAATATACAAATTTAAATTTAAATATGTTCCATAGTTTCGTAGATAAAGCACACTAAACTAAAATATTTGTATAAGCGCCATTAAAAAAATAAAAGACTCACGAACACTTAAAACATATTATTTAATATGGCCTACCACAGCACAATATCTTCGTCAAATTTGAAAGAAATAGGTTGATTATTTCCGAGAAACGGCATAATTAATGTATTATTTTTTGTGGCGCTATCTTACAACATGCCGTAGAAATGAGGCTTTGCATATACAATTTATAAATCATACTGTCAGTATACAGATTTAAGTTGAAATCTATTTTACAGTTTCGTAATTAAAACGTTCTGGGCTACAATGTTTATATGGCCCCCATTTTGAAAATATGTGTGTCTGACACAACTACTTGTTTGCCAAATTTAGTAGAAATCGGTTGTTTATTTGGAGATATCGCGTAATTTTAATTTATCACATGATAATATTTTACAAACTGGTGGACAAAATAGATTTTGTATGGCAACATTATATGGTTGTAATATATACCGGCAGCATACAAAGTTTCATTGGAAATAATTACATTGTTTTGTAACGATATAACATATAAAATTAAAACAGCTACCAAAATTTGAAAATAAGTGTCTGGCATACCTAAGACACATAAGTTGACATAACCTACCACAGTACTGGGCCTACTTGTTTGCCATGTCTGGTAGGAATCGGTCAGTTGTTTCTCGAGTTATTACACAAAAAAATTTAATGTATTCATATAATGCTATTTTACAAAATGGCTTGCAAAATTGGTTGTTGTTTGATGTATATGATGCTTGTAATAGATAGTGTCAACATATAAAGTTTGGTTGTTTATAATATAAAATTTGGTTGAATACGGTAGTTACACCAAAAAAACATTTAAAAAAACTGTATGGCACCATTTTGAAAATAATTGCCTAATAAGTTTAATTATTAACGTTTATCTGGCACTTCATAGAATTACTTACGTGCTAAATTTGGCGAAAATTGGTCGAGTAGTTATCGAAATATAACATACAAACATTATTTTTTCTTGTAGTGCTATCTTCCAAAATGGTGGACCAACATCAATATTCACCTCGGTATTCAAAGCTTACATCTTCCCTTGTCAGCATACAACATTTGGTTTAAATCGGTGGAATGGGTTTCGAGATATGACATATCACACTAAATTTTTTTAATGGTCATCATTTTGAAAGTAAGTGCCCAGTGTGGTCGCAAACTATAACAGTCAAGTGAAATTATTTGGATATATATGTGTACCGATTTTCGTGTTATTCGGTTCATGCGTTCAAAAATTGAAAGGGGACACATTCACACACAGCCCCTAACACATGCACACACACACAGACAGACAATCCATTAGAAAACATTAGTTTCACTATTTATTGTATATGACGAAGAGAAAATATCAATCACTCCCTATTATCTGACACAAATTGTCTGAAGTCACAATTATTTATGTTCGAATAATAATATTTTTTGAGGAAAATTCTCTTCATTCAAAGGGCAAAAAGATCCTAAATGTGATATTAACAACTAGTGTTATGTACATCGGACACAAAAGTGTGATTTAAATTGTTACCTCGTACAAAATACAAACGTAATTACTTTGGCGTAGTGGATATTATTTTTATTTACTTCTATTTAACTCACACAATTAATACATATATTGTTGTAATCAATTTTAACATTTTCATTTGATATAAATGCTTTTTTTTTTAAGTATGTCACATTTTACTGTATCCTAATTGTTATAAGATGCTTTTAACAAAATGGCTGTTTTATGCGATGTTATATTACCATTCAAAAATAAGACATTTAAGAAAACTCTTACTTCATGTAAGAATAAGTATCGTTTAATTTTTTGAACCAAACAATTATAAATATTGAATCGTCTTTACTACCATATTTGTTGGGTGTCTAACTAAAATTTTGATAATGGACTGACTTGTGAGAATGCTGTGTGACTCATTTGAGGATATGCTGTAATTTGAGGATGCGTGTAATTGAGTTACATTCGTAAGTGGGCAGCAATTTTTTCAGATACACAGTGAAGAACTATACACCAATAAAAAATCTCCAAGTAAACAAGTTCCGAATACCACACAACCCTAGGTGAAATGAGCTACACTTTAAAATAAACGTGCGTATTTGTAAGACTGTGATTCTCGCTTAGATACCTAAGATGCGTAAAACGCAAACCATCCAATCAAAAATATGGGTCTGAGGTGAAGTGTTATGAAATTCAACTGGTCACGAAATCTTTTCGCGGAGATCGGGTGACCTAGGTATGAGTAATTTTCAAAGATAGCTGCAAAGTTGAACTGATACGATAATGTTGCTAGGAATTCAAATATAGGTACAAGATAAAAAGGTAGCGACAGGTGTTTTTCGCCAAAAGATTTCAAGACCAGTTGTACTCCAAAACACTTTTGTTCAAATGCACTTTCGTGGTTGCATGGTTTTTAATGTCGCGGGCCTCAAGTGTTTGCCCGCGAATCATGGATATTCAGTATAGGAGTACTTCATTGCGACTGGCCCAGTCAAATAAGAACATGTCTTCTCACGTAGACACGCGGCCGATAACCAAAGGAAGGCGTGGTTGTGGAAGTATAGCATGGCCATAAATCATTTCGCGAAAAACACCTGTCCCTAATAATGATGCACGCATTTTAATATTTGTGTGAAAATACACCATCGCGATATTAATAACCTATTTGTGCATTTTTATCCCTAATGTATCACTGTATTAAAATCATCGTGTCACTTGAACAACGAAAGTTCACTGTGCTAATTTACCATGAAAATACACACGAGTGCCATTTTTCAATTACCATACTTGAGCAAACGTACACTAAAAATGTGTTAATATAATTGAGTTACTTACATTTACAGCAGGAGTAATTTTACATGTGAGTAAAGTTACATTGACAAATGCGATTTTACAAATATCGCCCTCGAAAAAATTTAGGTTGAAAAAATTTAATGGAAACATTATTTTAACATATGAGTATAGTCTAGCACGAACCTGTCTATTCAGATCTTCACAGAGATACTTCAACGTTATTTATACAAA